>VXAA01004252.1:259270-321307 GCA_013399115.1 Anseranas semipalmata
AGCACAAATAAAAGCCCAGCTCAATTTTTTACCTCATAAAACATATATATCTGCAGTCATTTACAGTACAAAACAAGATTTATATCTATACATTGGCTTGGAAAATTCTTCAAAGTGTTCTGGCAGTCTCCTTGGAAAATGTTTTGTCAGAGTCTGTCAGGTGTTGCTTCTGAAGGACAGATCTGTCTGTGTCCCTCATCACCCAGTTGGGAAGTTCAGGGGTTCTGAGGAGGCCTGTTTATTTGAAAACCTCTGCTTTCTTTCCAGTTCTCAGCATTGGACAGCAATTACTTCTGTGTAGTTTTACAGCAAAAAGAAAGTATTGCTTTGGTCATGATGCAATGACTTTTAAATAAACAACCACCAAAACACGTCAGACCACTGTAGTCTGTTCCTTGGGCTCCACTTCATGAACAAGGAAGATTTCAGTCTGCTCATCAGTGGTGGCTTATGGCTTGATGGGCATGTTGCAGAATTGTTTCATAAATGTGGGTCTATGCTTGGCAGAGCAATAAAAGTTTTGGTAAAGACCCAATGGTTTTCTAAACTGACCTCTGAGAGCATCTTTAGCAAGAACCAACATAAAAATATTTTTTTCAAGTTCTTTTTAAGGTTCCAAATGGCAGTGTACATAGAAATTACAGAGCATAGACTGAAGTACACTGAAAGTAAAGCAAACCTTAGAAAAACAATTACTTGTTATGAGATAGTTAATAGAATATGGAGGATCTTCTATAATTTCCTTTTCCCATGACCTTTCTCACACTAATGCACAATCCAATTTTGCATTTATTGCATCAACTTATTGAAGAGGTTGAGTCCTGAAAGGTCTTGGTATTGTTGTTCAAATGCCAGAGGTCATCAAGTTGTTTAAAAATTCCTTTTGCAACATCAAAAAAAACCTTCTGGGGCTCAGCTATAACAAAAGGATGAGATGGAAAATACCCAAGTGAAACCACAGCCAAATGCAGCTGCATTTAGCCAGCACTTGGAGAGTATATTCTTGGGGCTGTGTTGGAAACTCAGTTGTCAGCTCACTTCAGAGAAAAACAGAAACAAATTAATCATTAAAGTTATCAGGCAATGTTGGCTATTTAGAAGAATCAGAGGCTTCTCAAAATCCTCTCTTTTGTTGGTTTACTGTTATGCCATGTACCTTAATGAAAAGAAAAGAAAAGAAAAGAAAAGAAAAGAAAAGAAAAGAAAAGAAAAGAAAAGAAAAGAAAAGAAAAGAAAAAGAAAGGTGAGCTATTACTCCTTTCTTACAATTTACTTTTTCTCTTTCTCCCCTAGACTTAGTCACAGCAACTGCAAACAATTTATGAAATGAATATAATAACAATTGCAATTTGAATGAGGGTTGGCAGTAGAATAGTACCGGAAATACACATCCCTGGGGATATCCAGAACTTAAATAGAAACAGCTCTAACAACCTGCCTTAGTTGGCCCTGCTCAGGGGGAGCACTGGGCTTTGGGAATCCCTTCCAGATTCAGTTATTCTGTGATTCTTTCTCTCAGTGCAATTGATGCTTAATTAAATCACAGGTTGTATGTGCCAGATGGTTTCTCTATCTACTGTAAAGTTTGAAATTAAAGAGAAAAAGGTGTGATCAACAAAATTGGCAGTTCTGTTGGTAGTGCAGATTAACAGTGCTGAAGAACAAACACATTGAATTTTGACATTCAGACCTGCAGTTCCCAAAACGAATGATACCCGTGCAGGTCAAAAATTTCAAAATGTTGCTGATCGAAAAGCAGAGCCCAAGTCTCTACTGAAGAGCTCAAGAGCACCCCCAGTGGAGTCTCTGCTCATGTGGTTACCTCTAGACCTTCCCTTTGCCAACACGCATGCCCTAGGCAGTCTGTGGTATCTGCCCACGCACCTCCTGCTGCAGGACCAGGGCCTGAAGAATTTACTTTGTGTGCTGTAATGGTACTGCTGAACTCAAAAAAATATGTTCGTGTTAAAGTAAATGTATCTTTTTATTTCATAAAAAGCACTGAATTAGCTTCTCCTACCACAGTTATTCATAACAGCTACTAAAGCTTTGCATAACATTACAGTAATTTTAAAAT
Organism: Anseranas semipalmata; assembly: GCA_013399115.1. Taxonomy (NCBI): domain Eukaryota; kingdom Metazoa; phylum Chordata; class Aves; order Anseriformes; family Anseranatidae; genus Anseranas; species Anseranas semipalmata. The sequence goes on from VXAA01004252.1 coordinate 261,348, forward strand.
AGATGCATCTGCCTGCTGGCAACAGTGAGTGAATTTTCATGCTGAGAGCCTGAGAAACGGACACGAATTAGAGTGACTGCCTTCAGAGAAATGGCATGTGCTGCTTTGCTATCCCTGTTCATCCATTTGTGGTAATGGATGGAAAAAGTAGTCCTCAAACTAATAAAAAAAATAAAAAGAAAAAACACCCATAAACCTGTGGCATACTAAAAGTTTGATTTACTGGCTTGGGTACCCGTTTCTGAATAAGAGAGAATCTAATAAGAAGACTCTTGGTTTCCGTGAATTTATACAAGCTTGTGAAGCCTTCCAGATATTGATCTCTCTGATGTTGTATGTATAGAAACACAGGACAAGCTTCTACTCCTGGGCAGTTTGAATGTTTAAGCTTTGCCTAAATGAGGAACAAATAACATACATTACCAGTGATGTGACTGTGCAATTTTTTTATTCATAAATATGTATATACAATCTACAGTGAGTTTCTACTGCTGCAGAACAATGATTAAAAACCTTTTCTGCATTTTACCTGTTCTTGTTCCCCCACTGCCTTCACCCCCACCCCAACCTTTTTCACAGACAGCATAACCTTGATATGTTTTCTTGAGAGACTGGGAGGATTTTCCCTGTGTGTGTGGTTTGAGGGCAGTGAGCAGCTGCACAGTGACTATTGCTGACTTGAAAGTTGTGTTTGAAGAGTTTACGGGCTCTGAGGGAGGACTTTTGCATGTTTCTAAAACGGATGGGAAAAGTTACAGGAATGGAGTCTGAAAACTCCTCCTTGTGATGATGCCCTGCAAATGCATGCACACAGTGAGCTAATGAGTTAGGGTCACTAGATAATGTAAGATATTAATTTTCTGGCATTTTAATAGTAATTTTATTGTTACCTTTGCTCAGAATTCATCATCTTTTTTAGAGGGGAGTACAGAGAAGGTAAAAGAGAAATGTTTCTCACAACACTCCCCATAAAGAATTCAGATATTAAAAATTCAAATATTTGCCTTCACTCTTTGGATGGGTGAATGCATATGGGCAATTGATGGCATTATTAACCTTCACTGCACAAATATAGCTAAACAGGAACCATGGGATCTATGTGCAACAAGCAGAACATGCAAATGAGCATGAAGAATAAGTTTTAATTGTTTTCTTAATAATCTGTTAGTGCTGGGGAGAACGGGGTGGGACTATATTTTAAGTGCTAAGATACTGTAATTCCAATCATTGCAAAAAAATCTGAATTTAAAAAGAAATAACAATGCTTTGCATAAAAACTATGGCTGTAAACTTACCTCTGACTTTGAGTCTCATTCTTTCCTCTTGAACAGCAGTGTTGTTTTCTCAATCAGTGATTTCTTGGGCAGATCAATTAACATTGCTGAGGAAACCTGTGGGATAATATGGTATTCAGCCTGAGTAAAGGTAGCCAAATATGGTTAATACCCTTCTCCTCATACTGGTAATTTTTCGTGAAAGGTGAGATTAGGTTGAACAAGTAAATCAAAACTCCATCCAGTCCGTATGAAAAATTCCCATCTGTGTTTCAAAAATGCAAGACTTCTGTTGCTTATAGTTGAACTCATCAAGCCTGTTGGGCAGCTGTTTCACACCAAGAAACTTGCTGTATACTTTTTACCACTGTCTGCAACTGTTTCTGAAGTGTGTGCAGTTCTTGCCAGACTACTGACCCTATAGGATGTGCTGGTAATGTGTCTTGCTACAGGTGTGATAATGATGGTGAAGTTAAGACAGAGGGTGGAGGAAGATACATCAAGCAATTATGGGGAGTAGATGTATTTTCCTCTTGGTCCCATGCGCCAGAAATCTGTTCCAAATTTGATTTTGTTGAATCCTAAGACAAATGAGACAGATGCAGATGGAAATGGATTCTTCTGTATTATCTTGGGTACACTTAAGCCTAATTGGCAACTATGAAGTTTATGGTCTTGGAACATATACAACACATCTTTAAGATTTTCTGTTTTACATTTGCAAATGTTCTTATCCCGTTAATGATTTTTTTTTTTTCCTAAATAAGCTTGTATTTCATTTGAGGGAAGCCCATACCTGTGTAGCAGAAATTTGGCAGTCTGAAAGACTGTATGAGGAAGTAATATGACACAACCCAAAACCCTATGCAAAGAGTCATTAACCTCTCATTATAAGCTGTAATTTCTGCTGAAAATTCAGTGTGTACTTAAACATAGCTTCTTATAAAAAACTATCACTTTAGTTGACCTCATAGGTGAAGATCTTTGTGAAAAAACAGCAGAGGTTACGACTGATCACCAGCTTAAGTACTCTTATTTATTAAATGACAGTAGAAAAGATCCAAGAACTCTTCCAGCTGAAGTACCAAATTCCCTTGCTAGAAATAATGCTTTGGTGACATTGCATGTGTTAAGCAGCATTGCCTTTATGTTACAGAAAAATAAGCTGCGATTTTACTTTCAGGGGCCTCAGACAGTATGCAAAAAGGAACTGTGGAATGCCAGGATAGGATGGGGAGGAGAACGAGGCAACTTGGTGACTCCCAGTGACCAATGCTTAGGGCTGCCAAAGCGTGTGGACATTTTCTTTCCTTTTGGAGGGAACGAACTGGGGCTGCTGGGGACCCCTTGGTGGCTGCCTGAATGCAGTTCTGGGTCTGTGTGTCATGACTAAACTGTGTAACACGTTTGCATGACAGCTGCATCTACACCTTTCAAGAAATTGCAGTTGTGCACCAATTTACAACCCCCAGCGTACAGGTTCACCTCCTCTCTTTTGAAGGTTCAGTATGCCCTAGAAGTGACAGTTCTAGCAGTACTATCACCACTCTGGTGTGTCTGGGGGCCTTATAAAAGACTCACAAGTGCGGGGCTGCTTCTTCAAGCACCAGAACCAACTTAATGTATGAGCTGAGCCAACTCTGCTGGGATCATCATTCGAAGCATCAAGGGAAACTTAGGATTTCTGAATCAACAAGAAAGTACTGAAGAAATTAGGAGTGTTTGTAGGCTGCAGGGTGACTCTACATAGCTCTTTACTGCAGCCTGCAAAACCATCACGAACAGCTAGAAGCCCGGAGAACAGCATGCAGTGAAGATAATAGGAAAAATGAAAACCATCAATGGCATTATACTTGTCCATTAGTAAGTTACTCACATAAGGTGAATTGCATTTTATAAGGTTCATTCATAGCATCTTAGTAGTTACATGATTATCAGTACCAGAAGATTTCCAAATCTAGATTTTCCAAAGGAGTCAAATAGAATTGATTGAAAGCAGAAAGTGTGAAGCAAACTGAAAATTATGCATTGACTCCACTTAACATCATGCTATATGTCTACGACAATTAGTGACAAGTTTTGTGCCCAACCACATGGAAAATGAGAAAAATTAAAGCATTAATCATAATGTGGTAGTGTCAGTTTTCTGGACAGTTTAAACTCAGATAGGCAATAGATTTTTAAATTTTACAGAGTCATTCAATTATTATTATTATTATTATTATTATTATTTACTAAATGTGTATTAAATTAATCTTTATAAGTGAATGCTCTGTGAGAAGAGGTCAGAGTAGATCTGAGAGTAACAGTATTTCAGCTCCTCACACAGAAAGAAAAGGAAAATGTGATATAAATCGATGCCATGACATTAAGAGCCATAAATATAAGAATATAAGAACTTCCCCACCAGCATCACACCAAAAGTCATCTTACTCAACTTTCAGGTCTCCACCAGTGAGCAGCAGTGGAAGCATATGGACATTATGTATAGAGGTATGTCCAACTAGCGGCTTAGAAGTTTCTAAACTAGGACTTGAATGTTATCTACCGTGTTTATTAAGTGCCAAAGGAGCTACATATTAATACCTTTGGCCTCTGAAATATCCTGCAAAAATGAGCCCCATAATTTGATTGTACATTTTACAGGAAAGTAATTCCTCCTGTTGGTTTTAAGTCTGCTGTTAAGTTCACTGAGTACCTAACTCTCATATTGCAAGAAATAATGGATAGGTGTTTCTTAATAACCTTCACTTTACTATTCACGATCTTACAGCTCGTTATTGTAACTTTCACTGCATTCTCTTTTCCAAATTGAAGAACTGCAATCTCTTTAATCTTTTATTGCAAAACTAAAAGAAAAAGAAAGAGACAAAATAAGTACTTCAGAAAGCCTCTGAATTTATCTTTGGTTAAAACACTATGGAAGAGGATGTGAACAGAAGCAAGAAACAGCAACCCAAACCAACAAATAATTCCAAATTTTTAACAGTAGCAGTTTTAATTGCAAACAGGCCTTAACAAAAACTGGCAGGACGGGAGAGGCATTTTCAGCATCTGTACAAGCTTCCTACAGCTGTCTTTTCTTCTGATTTTGAGGAGCTTGCCAGAATTCTTTCACAATCACCTTGCTTTCTAGGTCATGATCTCTTAATCAACATTAAGGATTAGAGATAAATGCCAAACAGGTCCCCTGTGCACTCAGCACTCGGATGACAACAGAGAGGAGTTACAGAATGCTTTCTTATGAACATCAATAGATATTAGAACTGAAAGTGATTGCCTGAACCGACCAACTAACCCAGCACTAAACTTTGGGTCAGTAATAATGACATGACTTTAAAATGCCGTGATGGCAGGAAAGGAAAATAAGGAAAAAGAATACTCTGAGATGTTGGTTTCAATTTTATCCCAGGTATGCTCTAGGGGAAGAAGAGGCTTTGGAGCTTGGTGACTGTTGCTTTCTCAAGTGCAAGAATCCAAAAGAAAGGCTAATTTATTTAGAATGCAGTGAGCTGTCATATAGAGATTATTTTGCTTTGGTATGTACTGCAGGGTACCATAGGAGTGCATGCACGTGGCCATTTAGGGTATATATTGCACTAGGAGACCATTAAAACCTGTTTGTTTAAACAGAAAGATGAAACATTCTTTCATGTTTCAAGAAAGAAACATTATTTCACCATTCTTCAATGCTTATATTCATCCTAGAAAGCTGAATGTGTTTTTCCTATTTCTAATTGGATTATTTTAAATAGCTGTATTTAATTTTTGGTTGAATTGAAAAGTTATTTTGAAGACAAGTCCTCTCCTTTTGCAGAAGATATTGCACTTGTTTGTTATTTTTCCTCCTTCTGAAAGCCCTGTTCAAATATAAAGACAAAGATGAAGCTACAGGCTTTGCTCTTAAAAGTGCTGCTCTGTCACTACCTGTTTGATGCATGAACATGATAAAACTCTTTGATGTAGCCTTGATGAGCTCCAAATGTTCTTGGGCTCATGCAAGCAAAATAGATATAGCTTCAAAGCAGAAATTCTTCCAGCTCTTTTTGTTGATAACAGATGAAGACCACTTAAAAAGAAAGAAAATAGAAGAATTTGTACTTGGAAAAAAAAATACCGGGTTTGAAGATATATTTTGTTATGTTCACTCGTGTGCAGGTTCTACAATGATCTATTTGTAAGGAACAAAACTCTTCTATTCACAACGGTATTTGGTTGCAAGGATATTTTCTGTATGAATCTTATCTAAGTTTTTAAATTCAAATATATTTTTTTACCACTCGATGGAAGTCCCCAGTTGGGGAACATGCTGCTGTCTTTGCAGAAAGAGAAATATCCAGTGGTTTGAACATGAAACTGCAAATCAGGATCTGCAGCTATATCATCTGCTACTGATTTGCTCTTGACCTATTTTGTAAATGAGTTCACGCTCTTAAATACACACATCAAGAAAATTGTGTGGCTGGACTTTCCACCTATATTAATACCTGACAAGGGTATTGACATCTACAGACAGAGGGTAACCTCAGATAACATATTGTTATCAAAACACATCACTAAAAATGAAGCAGTAGTGATTTTAGCTTTTTTCCACAGCTGAAGCACCCTAATCAACCATATGTCTTCTGAAGTCCTGAAAGATCAAAGATTCTGACATTACATTTTGTATGGAAAAAAGGAACAAAAAGGAAATTATGCTTGGTTGATAAATCACTTGAATACATTTGAAGAAAATGTGCTTGACAAAACTCAAGACTAAACAGTTTTTAAATCAGCAGCTAAGCTGAAACAATCTGCTCTATGCAATAAGAAGTTTAATAATGGACATACTTCAATTAAGACAATCTAATCAGTGGGAGGAGACTGTGGGGCACTATAGGAGAATGTCCTCTCAACCTGCCATTCCTTGGCTCAGCTGTAACTATAACCCACTATTCACTATAATGAAATCAACAGAAGATTATGCCATGAATCAAGTTTATCACTTTGCTTTCTCTATCCACTGGCTGAAATACAACACTTAGAGAAATTGTACATGCATTAAACTGACATATCTCAGGATGGTTTTGTTTAGTGAGTGAATAGCTGGGTGGGTGCTTTAGGGATGGTCCCAATCAAGTGGGAAGGAGAACCAAAGTAGATGGAAATTTTTCAGTGGAACATTTTTCCTCCAGCTCACACCAATTTGGTGAAAATGAAACAAACATTTTTTTCTGGAAACACAATGTTTTCTGCACAAGTTTATATGAAAAGAAAAGCTGAAGAAGCCCAGAACATTTTGAAATGGTGTGCTTCAGTCTCTCTCGATTGGAGCATTATTAATTCTTCATTGTCCCTTTCAAACTGTTGTTTGGCCAAAAAGAGGGAAAATCCTGAGTATCTTTTACACTAACCCATCACAATTTGGTTCAACAGTACTTGTAAATATCTTGGTTGATTTGATCTCATGCTTGTTCTCCAAGACTTCTTTTATGGGATGAAATAAAGCTTCCCTTGAAACAAAAAAGTGAATCTTAACTGAGGTTTCATCAGAACAAGGGTGTCCAGAGATGCTCAGTTCTTCCAGTAGCTGGGGGGGGAAAATAAAGCATTAAGGTATTGTCAACATCATCAAAGTAGCATCTTTAAGTGACCAGTAACCAGCTCAGTTATGAGGAATTTTCAACATTGTTCCAGGCCAATATCTTCCCACTTCCATGCAGTAGCCAGCACTGCTACCCCTCTCTGCATGGTAGGCTGGGGGCTCAAAGGGAAAATATTTGGATGATTTTGTGCTCCACAGACGTGGTGTTCCTGTCTTGTCTTACTACATGAAACACACAGCCTAGGAAAAAAAGGTAAAATATGAACTGTTCTTACGAAGTCGTGATAGTCAGGACAAAATAAGTCAAAGCAGAGCTTGACCTTTTTGCTAACACAGCCAATAACTACCATTTTCAGAGGAACAAAGCTAAACTGCTACGTAACACACAAAGAGATAAAAAGAAAAATGAGGGCTGTGGGAAACCTTGTCAACAGATGAATGCCTAAGAGGAATCTCCTCACAGCAAGTCAACACACACCTCCTTGTCTACAGCCATCATGTCAACAGCAGCATGCCAAAACGATTACCCTCAATAAAAGGGCATGCAGTAGTATTCAATCCTGCAAGAACTTACTCTAAATTGTAATGATCCACGCATTTCAATTTCTAGCAAGCGGTGTTGGCATCCTCCTCCATGCTGAACAAATAATTCTGTAAAGAGGGACCTCCCAGTGTCTCTCTCAAACTAAGAAAACTCCATAGTTTTACCTGAGGTCTATAGAGAGGTTTTAACTTGTTTTCATCTGGATACATAGGGCCACTTTCAGATGATGGAAATGAATGTGGAAAATGAAGAAATAAGTTTGCATAAGCCTCTAGAAAGTGATTTATGCTGTTTTCTATAACTGTCATGAGCTGGAGATGAATGTTTTCTTTCATAAATGTGACAGTAAATTCAAGATGCTGAAAGCTAATTTGCAATTCACCTGCCATGGTTGCTGCCGTGATTCAGACTTGGAATTTTTGGTTCACTCTCAGAGTTGTACTTTGTGCTCCAGAGCTGGCCAATTTTGCAAGTTTTCTGACTGTCTATGGATGCTTGTAAAGTTGCTCTCAGCCTGCAGCTGCTAAGGAGCAGAGCTCTGCTTGGAGCCATAAAAAGTACGAGAAGTCTTTCCTTTCTGCAAGAGAAGGAAATTACTTGAACAGGTGCTTCTAGGGTACAACCTGCAGGAAAAACTGAGCCTGTTTCTATCCTATTTTTTATGTTTAAGGTCCTCTTAAAACATGTACAAATTTTTCAGACCTTTTTTGGGGGGGTTCATTTGTGCAGCTGGCATTCTCAGCCTTGCTGGTGAGCTTTCTCTGCTGATCTAGAAAGACGCGCAAGGCCACTGATTTCCTGGTTTGAAAGTGTCATTGTACATATTGTTAACAGTTGTTTTCATACCTGGTGAAGAAAGCCAGAGGCTGATAAATGATTATTCTGTTACATGCTGGCTACATTTGAATGCACAGTTGCAAGCAGATGTTGCAACAGCCTTAACAAAAAATGATCTTACTCAACACTAAAGACTTTTCCAGGTTATATAGTCAAAATTTGTGAATGTCTTTTCACTCAACGTCACGCTGGAGAACTGTTGCAGCTCCCCAGATCCCACCAGCATTGGTAGAGAACAGTGTTCACCATGGTAATTTTTACAGCTTAGTGGATAACATAAACTGGCTAAAGTCTTTCAGCCGCATGGGTTTCTGGTTGCTGTTCACATGTTTGCACAGAGTTTCTCCGTGTCTTTGTGGGCTGGGAATACATGAACTTAGGTCTGTCACTGCGATCCCAGGAGAATGGGGTATTTTAGTACGTCCTGTCTGCAGAGCCTTGTCTCCTGAGTTTAGAATCAGCAGGCAGTGGCCAAAGGCTATTATTTCCTGTGTTGTTATGGTGCCTAAAAATTCGAGTCAAGAATCAGGCTTGATTGCAATGGGAGTTGAACAAGCACAGCTGGAGAGTCCTGCTGTGGAGGATTTATGGACCCTTGTGGCAGTAATCCTGATTGTAATCGTTTACGGACTTACGCTAGCAGAGCCTGTGGCAATTTAGCCTGTGGAACATACAGGCATGGTGTGGAGCAACTTAAAAAATGGCACAAAGGGATATTCACATGAAACGTTTAATTCATGTGCCAAGGTTGAGGAGACTAATCTCACTTTATAGCCACTGGATGGTGGAGAGGATCCAGGAGGCAATTCAGAACACTTAAATTAGGTTCCTGCACTGAATCACAACTGAAAAAGATCCTGCTCTGTCTGTCCATAAAGAAAGAATACTTCCACATTGGACACAAAAGTTAGGCACCAAGCTTAGGCAGATTAAACACTTCCAGAAACACAGTTTCATTAACAGTAGATCCTGATAATAAGTCTGATCCAAAACACATCAATACTAAATCATTCTGATGAAATGTGCATTTTTATCAAAACTGCAATGTTCCGTGCAAGTAAGATAGTTGTAACAAAAGGATTTGAAAAAAAAAATGAAGGTTTTAATATCTCCTTTATCATCTTGATCATTTCTTTTTTTTACATTAACAGTATATTAAATACTGATTTTAACTTGGTACCTACTCTTATGGGCATAGAATCTAATGTATTTCACATTTGAACATGTCTAAGTCAAATTAATTGGATCTTCTTGAAACTAACAAAATAAAATGCTTCTGAGTTCCTACAAGATTTTTAGAAATTATTATTTGCCCATATAGATGTCAATTACCTATAAAAGATAACCTATATATAATATATAGAGAGATTTATTTAATAAATAAGATTTCTTACTTTAGCTTGTATCATATTGTATCATACTTCAGCTTACTGGAAGTTTTGCAATGTCAGCCTTTTCACCAAAATTTGGATTAATAGAAGGAAGACAAGGATGAAAGGCCACAGTAGATCAGACTGAAAGCCTGTAGAGCTCAATATCCTCTCTCGGATTCTGTCCCAGAGCAAGTGACTGAAGGAGAATATAGATGTAGGCAAGCATGTGACTGTGCTGAGCACAGTTCTGAGTCTGAGGTCTTACGAGCCCAATGTGGTTTCTGTGATTTTTGGAACACTGGGATTTCTATTCAACAGAAATTTCTGTGGAGCAGACTTCCAATTCTCAATCATAATTTAAAAGAAGATTGTAATCAGCGATAACATCAGCCCCTTTAACAGGTCACCCTCTAGTGGCTAGACTTTGGACACAGTCTTATGGGCAGCATATGGGGACATTTTTCTCTGGGTATCAGTCTTTTAGAATTGATTTTGCCTTGTGAACTGCAGGAAAGCACAATGACAACAACAACAACAACAACAACAACAACAGAAAAACCTGTTATTTGATTTCTCTGTTAAAGTCAGCAGAGGGAAATCCAAGTCTTGACGGTTTCATAGCATTCAGACAGTTCCTAAACATTATAGAGAGCTGTGAAAATTTTCACTAACAGCAGGCAAAAAAGTCCTTCGTCTGCTTTGGGTTTATCAAGAGTACATTGTATCAGTGAAAGACAGAAGACTGGCAAATTTGGAGGGTATTTTGGAGCCCAGCCACTTAGTGGTATAAAAAATAGAATAGGGACTTTCTAGAGTAAAATATATATGAAATGGCTAACTCTATTTTTATGCACAGAACATGACGTGTGTTCTAGCGTGCACAGGCCATCTTTCAGCAAAATACATTTTTATCTCAGATGGTTATTAAACCTTTGGTTTGTTATCATGATTCTTACACAGTCTGAATACACTTTGAAAATATTTTCAAATGTTTCTCTACAAATCCCAAAAGGTGATGGCAACTCCAGAGGCTTGCTGATATCTTTGAAACTACTGTGAGCAATACCAATCTATCTGAATCAGCTGCTGGGTAAAGCAGGTGGGATGAGATAAATGTCTTATTTGAATGTCACCCCTTAGAAATACGGTGTGGTTTTTCATACTTCTTAGGGATATTGTCTCATGTTGACGAGGCTTCAAATAAGTGCTGCATCATTATTTGCTTTCGTACCTATTCTGTGTGGATCATCTACTATAATTTTGTGTTTCCATTTTATTAATCAACAAATCTGGAATACTGCGAATAAGCAGCAGTTTTCTGCTAAGAAGAAGAGCTTAACTTGATAAGGATGCTCAGTTTTTGGATAATCTGTCAGGCAACAATAGCTGGGTTGCTGCTGGCTGTGGCTGGAGATGGGCAGGGAATGGACCTAGGGCTGAAGTGTTTGCGTGAGAGGCAATCCTGGTTTTCTTTGGCTCCCCAGCAGCCACAGACTGCTCTGTGAGAGCATCAAGACTACTGAAACTGTGTGAAGTTTTAGCCAGACTAGCTTTGTCTCCTTCTTTCAGAAGTCTGTGATGTTCTACGTTATTATTATTATTAATGGTAATGTGTGCTGCATCTGACACACTTGTTACGGTTATTATTAACAATGGATGCGATGCTAATACTAATGCGAATAGAGAAATAAAGAAACAAACAACTGTGGAAATGTTCATTATGTCTTCAATACTCCATTAATCCCAAAGCAGTTATAACTCACTGCTGGATATTGGCTATGAACCAATATGACAGATGGTGAATAAAAATAAGAGTGTTTAAAAAAAAAAGCACTGACAGCAATATATTTCACCTCTATACTTTAGGTTTGCATCTCTGCTCCTAGCCATGGTAGCCAAGTGTAAACATATATCTCTGTGAATAACTGAAATCAAAGGAGGTCCTAACAGCAATGAAAATAAAATACGTGGACATTGATTAGAAACAATTAAACTGACTTTGGAATTATTTTCCAAAGTATTACAGAGCTTATTTTACCTGCTAAGACTAATATGAAATTTAATTAATTTTGTACGAAAAATTCTAATGGAAATAAAGAATTGTCTTTGGGAGACGGATCCTGATGTGACCCCCAAAGTGACCTCTTCCTACAGAAGATGTAGTGCCAAGGAATGTTGTTAAAATGTTCTCATGAAGGAAGAAATGGGCATCAAAGGCTAGTTCTTCTGCCCTGCACCCCCTCTTCACTTCTGAACTCATTCTGCAGTACTTGTGTTACCGATGCTTCTGCTGCCAACTCCATTGTTGACACAAGAGTACTCTGGATTACTTTTGTCTTTTTCCAGTAATTTTGAACTTTTTTAAAATTTTGTGGCATTATGAAATGTTCTGCAGTTGATGTGTAAATCCCTTAAGAATTTCCACATCCTTAGGCCTACCGATAATGTGTTGATTTTAGAAATAATAAAATTAAAAAAAAAAAAAAATTGTTCTAACTTCAAACAAAGCTATTCAGGAATCCAAGGAGAAAACAGTTAAATATTTTTTGTTTAAAAAATGAACAAATTTCAAAACTTCAGAAGTTCTATTTAGATACTTTTTAGGAAAATACTTCTCATTTCCATTTCTAAATGATTTTTTTTTTCACATTGCTAGGCTACACAAAAAAATTGCCCCATGTCATGCTGTCAGGATTAGACAACAAAAACGCGCCTATGGAATAAATTTCCTCTCTCTGATGAAACAGCCATTGACTGGTTTACATCTTACTTGTTCCTTTCCATTTTGCTATTTGACTCAGTGATATCTGAGATCTCCACTTTTAAGCATCTCTCCTTTAAGCGTGCCCCTTATCTATTTCTCAAAGCACCTGTTTCTTTTCAAAGATATACTTATCTAATATGCCACTTATGATGCCTATTTGTATACCTCTATGCTAGATAGGGACTATTGGTGTGGTGATTTATGACAAAGAAAAACCTTTTGCTAGAAAAATAATGGGCCTGGAGGGGGATGAAGAATTCCACCATGCCTCTCAGTTTACGACTGTATGGCCAGAAAATGAATAATCAGAAATAGCTTTTCAGATGGCTTACAGGTGCAACCTAAAACAGAAAGGTATGGAGATACCCAGAAAATGTGGCATTATGACTCGAAGGATAACCAACAGATGTAGGACAAACACCAGGAGGCAACTAGCCCCAGCTGGCCACCCTGGCCTTGGGACAACCCCACAAGCTCGGTGTAAGGTCAGGCTGGTGCTGGTCTCGGGTGTGCTCTCTGTGTTCTGCAAGGGAGGACAGCACAGAGCCTGGGTTGTGAAGTCAGTCCTCAGCAGTTTAAAAGCATAGACATCATCTGGAGACTTACGAAAGGTCAAATCAAGATCTTTGGTATTTTTTTTTCTATTTAATGGCTGAATATATTAACAACTGGACAAAATCCTGATGTTGGGTTTGATTAGCTGAGTGTAGTCAAGGGCATGTGCTCACGTTGTCCTGCCAATCTAAGTTTTAGACACAGCTTTGTCCATTGTTCCTGTACTGATGGAGGATTTTTTTTACCAGATACTTTATTGCTAGTGAGTTATTTTATGCTACTTTTTTGTTCTTCCTTTTTTTTTTTTTTCCTACACAACTTCCTGAGCAGTACTCATAAAAGAATAACCCAATAGCTGTACAGCAGTATTGATGAATCTTCCAGGGAAACATCCAAAATTGTTTGGTATTCCAGTTTGCTTAACAAGATAATATTTTTTTAAAAAATCCTATTACAAGTTATGCACCAAAACAATAATTAAAAATAAATTAAACATCTTTACATATTTGAAAGCTGTAAGAACTTTATATTGTGACTAAACTGTCAACAGTAACCTTTTATTAGCAGCTTTGTGCACTGTAGAACTGCCAATCACATAGGAAACAGAACAGATGCATTACATCTTGAACATATGGGAAACAGAGTATCACAAATTAAAAAGCAGAAAATCTCAATATGCTTTCATTAAATGCTTTGGTCGTCATAAATTGATTGTAAACAAAACAAGGACCTTCAGGATACAATTTATAGCCTATTAAATATCCCAAAGGTAGTTTGTCCCAGGTAGGTCTATGAAACAAGGACCTACATCACAGTGGTAAAGACTTTTAAAATAAATGCAACATAAAGCAGGTGTTTTACTAACAGAAATCACAGATGTTCCCAGTCCAGAATAGTGGATCCAAGCATGATATCTGGTCCAAAATTTAACATCAACACTGTAATTATTGACAGTGGGCAACATGAGCAAAGCTGAGTGAAATTTCTGCATCCTGTGAAACCTCTGCAGATTTTGCAAATCTGCCCATTCTGTAATAGTTTGACCTTTTAAATGCATCCATCTAACTACCTGGATCAACAGCCCTGGGAAAGCAAGATACCATAGAAGAGCAACCTACAACAGCTGAAGTCTCCTACTTCCCTGCATCTATTTACAACAGAAAAGAGCTTGGTATAAATCACTACCTGAAAACATGTGGCAGCAGCTCACTCACCCTCTCTCCTCCCACCACTCCTGCAGGTCTGCAGTTATTCATACCATCAGGCTACATCAGCATGGGCTCACACTGAAGCACATCCCTTGAGAACACGCTCCAGCATGGCTGCCTGGGCTCTGAGCAAGAGAGGCCACAACAAAGTGAGGGAGCAGGGCACCCCACCAGAGACCTGGAGAACAAGGAGCAAGCAACTCCATCCATATTGCAAAGATGAGACTTTGGTGTGCATTTCTTTTTCTGCACTCAAAAGCCCTTAGGAAAGGAAGCTCTTAACTCATGTCAAAACAGACATAAAGTGAACACAATCACATAGGTCACATGGGCAGCTGGGGATTAAGACCCAAGCACAAAACGAGAGGCATATGAAGATGGGCATACAGATACACCTGCACGTCTCTAATTTGTCAAACACCACTCACTCATTGTACAAAAGCATTGTTCTATCCTTCCCACAAGCAGATAAATATTAGAGGGGTAGCAAATCAAAGGCAAGTTTGAATCCTTTCTGGATTGTGTAGTTCAGGTAAAAATAGAACTCAGTTATCGAGTAAATCTGACCTTACAAACTGGGCTTTTATTTATTACAGAGTTAAGACAAAAATCCAGGCTTTTGGCCAGACAAAATTATCCGAGCTTTAATAATACAGCTAAAATGATCCTAGGTCTGCACCGTTATTATTTGGGTTTTGCAAAAAGCCTACAAAGCTTAGCAAAGGCCTTGTGAAGATAAACCTAATATGCAGAGTAAACCATTCTGCTTCAGAGGAAGGGAAATTTTGCTTTTACTTTAATGATGCTGGAGCCTTTAATGAAACAGAGCACATCTTCCTCTCCCTTTTGCTTTCAGCTATATCTGTAATTCTTTCTTCTCTTCTTGTGGTGGTTGGCAATAAAAGACTCTTTTTCCCCTCTGTGCTGACTGAAGTGGCATGGTGCCTTCCTTCCTTGCCCTCGACGCTGCTTGAGCACTGGTGTGTATTAGTGGAGAGTAAGACAAGCCATTAGGTATTAACTGAACTTCACAGAGTGAGTCAGTGGCCGTATGACAAAGTAGAAGTATGGGAAGAATGAAGATGAATCATATACTCTCTGACCTGCAACCAGTCCAAAGCAGAGCTATCACGAAATGAAACAGGCAAGTTCAATAAAACTTTAATCCTCTTCACTAGCTTCAGCTTTCTGGAGACACATGTTGCTCATCATGTGGCTGTTACCCAAATGTCTGTTCTGTTGATTAACCAGTGATTTGGACTTTCAGTGTAGTTAATATAGCATTTCGAACCTATCTTTTTAAGGAATGCTCATTAAACAAAATGGTCATGCAATCATTCTCCATCTATAACAGATAAAGTTTCTCTAGAGCCTTATTTGGTACCCTTTTTTGTTCTGAAAATGATAAGGTCCTCAGAGTGAAGCGCCACACAACTTTGGTAAGGACAGCAGGATGAATCCATTTCTGGTTTGCTTTATGACCATTGCAGCAGCATGTAGGTTCATAACAGAACGTAATGAAACAACAGATTAGATCAAGCCTACTCAAGAGGCAGCTTAAGCCTTTTCCCTGCACCATGGTGTCCAGCCACTAGATCATTCAGAATCAAACATTTGATTAAAAGAATGTATCCAACATGAATCTATTGAACCATGTCAGTAAACAAGAATTCAGAATCTGGAGCCTTAGGAAGAAACTTTCCTTCTCTGAGCCCCAGTTTGCTGAAGTCAACAGATTTGCATTGATTTCAACAGACTCATCTGGTCAAGTGGTTTTCCTGCCAGGAAAATCACCTCTGGGACCTGAAGAACTGAACTTCTCTTCTTTAACTTCTCCAAATAGCTGCCCTGGACAACAGCTGCAATCTTATCTTTTTAGGCAGGGAGGGCCAGGAGCTTCTTTACATGTGAAACACATGTTTCACATCTTACAAATGTAATTTGACCCCTTTTCTCACAACAGGATAATTCGTCTCCTTCTGTATGTGTGTGTGTGTGTGTTGGCAGAGAGGATAGGGACAGATGTTATTCCCAATATAAAGAGAATTTAGGCACAGAGAGATTAAAGATACATATTTATCAATTGAATATCCTGTTTGAAGCACTGCATTCTGAATTTGCAGAGAGCTTTGTTCTATTTAGAAATATATGTGTTCAAATTACAAATTGCAGAATCTCCAGTTGCAGCTGTGATATCTCTGTGCTCTTATAAATCAGAGCTCCCAAGTCAGACAGCTGGAAAATGAGTAACATAGAGACTGCCTGAGAAAACTTTTGTCTACTGATTTATTCAGGGCCACACAAGACTTCAGTGGAAAAATTAGAAATAGGGTCCAGTTCTCTGGGGTACAATCCACTGTCATATGGGGACACCTTTTCCTTTAATACTAGCCTGATCCTCTGCTCAGTATCCATTTTCTTGAACAAATTAAGCAAGATTCATTTGAGCAGACCTTGATTAATTCCCAAAACAGCTCCACACCAGGCATCACATGAGACAGGAGACCTGAAGTTAAAGACCACAATGATGATGCATAGTGCAATTTCCGAAATTTTTGTTTTCTCCATCTTTCCATGCTTCTCTTTTTTCTTTTTGAATGGTTTCTCACTATGTATAAGGAAAAAAATGTCAATAGCTGTTAAAGATAAAGGAGTTGCAGGGTGTGGGTGTCTCATCTTTTGCTTGTTTGCCAGAGAAAGCTGAAGAAAATTCCCAAATTTCCTTGTATTGATGAGTATTGGTCCCACCAGGAGCTTTATGATTCACTGCTGCTTGAGCTAATGAATCTTCAGAAACACATTACCATCTTCCCTGAGGACCAGCCCTACAGAAAGAGATATTCTGTGAATAAGTTATGTAGATGTTTTCCAGCAGGAAAAAATGCTAAGCTTGGGAAACTCCAGATTTTCTCCCACGGAAAGGCAAACTTACTGGCACTATGAAGCCATATCTCTTCCTCTTACTGGCCTCTTCCTAGGTCTGGCTCTTGCCCCTCTTTATGAGGCAGTTTTTCTGCATTAGGTGAGCCTTGGGTATTGAGATTGACAGGTCAACAAGAGTTGAAAGGCTCCTGTTCTTATTTCCACATCCAGATGAAGTGCAGCTGGTGGTGTGCTCCAGCAGGGAAAGTCTTTCTTAGCTTTATTTACTTATCCATTTTTTCTTCAGGGAAATCAATCTAGAAAATTCAGTAATTACCTAGGCCGTATGAAATATGAGCAGTGATAACAAAAGGTATATCCTCGGCTTTTCTTTTCCATGATTTGATTCTTTACTCCAAAAACAAGCAAAGCAAACAGAAAATAAACCCAAAATACAATATCAACCTTTTTAGGTAACCGAGATAGTGCACTTTAGATCAATGTACATATTAAAAAATGGCTAGAGTGTCTTGTCAGAAGTTAAATTAAAATATTCAGTCTGTGGTCAATACTCAAAAATAAAATTTCAGTTAAAGTGCTTAATTTCTAGCAAAGTTATATAACTGAAAACAAGGACTAGTTGTGAGAAATATTGAGTAGATTTAAAATAAAGCTGGATCTGGAAGTAAAAATTGTATTCAATGTTTTTTTTCCATAAACAAAGCAGATACAGGTTTATGAAAATGATTTGTAAATTCATCCTATATTTCCTTTTTTCTCTTGATGTGACATTTTGACAAGAAATTTACTGAACCTTGAAAGGTTAAAACATGAAGCAAAAATGCTTGGGAGAAAGTTTACCTTTTCTTTCCTTTTTAGGAGTGAAGGTTTAGAACTTTATTTTCAGGTTGGATCTTCAGGAATTATTCTTTTCCTGGTTACCAAATCAAAAAAAATCACCCACACAACTCTACATAAGTGTCATGCCTGATCACTCCCTCAGTTCTCTGTTTTCATTTTAAAAAATGGAACCAAATAGATCCACTCTTGGCTCAGATGCAATGAATATTTAAACACATATGGATACATTTTTATTCACAAAGTACCTACATGGTTTTATTACACAACTAAGTCTTCTTGGTGTTTGAATCTGAATGTTGATGAGACAGATTAAGTGCAACAAAACATTGTCTCAAAACGGTGGCCTCCTATTTTTATTCTTCATCAGCCAGAAAAATGAACACTTAGTCAAAGTCTAGGATAGCTGATGAACCTGTAACAATCTAGTATTGCAGTGATTTCATTCCTATTAAATCAAAACAAAAAAGGCTCAATCCATGATTGAGAAATCCATGCAGTCTTCACTGGTGGTCAAGTCTCCTATGTCTGTCGGGACCCTGAAACTCGAGGAGAGGGTGAGAGGAGCAGACTCCGTCCCACTGTGATGGTGGAACAAGTCCGGGACTGCCTAATGAAGCTGGACGTGTATAAGTCCGTGGGGCCAGATGGTATACATCCCAGGGTGCTGAGAGAGATGGCTGATGTGGTTGCCGAACCGCTCTCCATCATATTTGAAAAATCATGGCTGTCGGGTGAAGTCCTCAGCGACTGGAAAAAAGGAAACATTACTCCCATTTTTAAGAAAGGGAGAAAGGAAGACCCGGGAAATTACAGGCTGGTTAGCCTCACCTCTGTGCCTGGGAAGATCATGGAGCAGATCCTCCTGGAAGACATGCTAAGGCATGTACGGGATAAAGAGGTGATCCGGGACAGCCAGCACGGCTTCACCAGAGGCAGATCTTGCCTAACCAATCTGGTGGCCTTCTATGATGGAGTGACGGCATCGGTGGACAAAGGAAGGGCGACGGACGTCATCTACCTCGACTTGAGCAAAGCCTTTGACATGGTCCCTCACCACATTCTTCTCTCTAAATTGGAGAGGTATGGATTTGAAGGATGGACTGTTAGGTGGATTAGGAATTGGTTGGCTGGTCGCAGCCAAAGGGTTGTCGTCAATGGTTCTATGTCTGGGTGGAGGCCGGTCACAAGCGGTGTCCCTCAGGGGTCGGTCTTGGGACCGGTGCTCTTCAACATTTTTATTAATGACATAGACGACGGAATCGAGTGCACCCTCAGCAAGTTTGCGGACGACACCAAGCTGAGCGGTGCAGTTGATACCATAGAGGGAAGGGATGCCATCCAGAGGGACCTGGACAGGCTGGAGAAGTGGGCCCAAGAGAACCTCATGAGGTTCAACAAGGCCAAGTGCAAGGTGATGCACTTGGGCTGGGGCAATCCCAGGTACTTATACAGACTGGGAGAAGAAGAACTCGAGAGCAGCCCTGCGGAGATGGACTTGGGGGTCCTGCTGGATGAGAAGCTGGACATGAGCCGGCAGTGCGCGCTTGCGGCTCGGAAGGCCAACTATGTCCTGGGCTGCATTAAAAGAGGGGTGGCCAGCAGGGAGAGGGAGGTGATTGTCCCCCTCTACTCTGCTCTGGTGAGACCCCACCTGGAATACTGCGTGCAGGCCTGGGGCCCCCAGCACAAGAAGGATGTGGGGCTCTTGGAACGGGTCCAGAGGAGGGCCACTAAGATGATCAGAGGGCTGGAACACCTCTCCTATGAAGAAAGGTTGAGGGAACTGGGCTTGTTTAGCTTGGAGAAGAGAAGGCTCCGGGGAGACCTCATTGCGGCCTTCCAGTACTTGAAGGGAGCGTATAAACAGGAGGGGGAACGCGTGTTCACACACGTTGATAGTGATAGGACAAGGGGGAATGGTTTCAAACTAAGACAGGGGAGATTTAGGTTGGATATTAGGAGGAATTTTTTCACTCAGAGGGTGGTGAGGCACTGGAACAGGTTGCCCAGAGAGGTTGTGGATGCCCCATCCCTGGAGGCATTCAAGGCCAGGCTGGATGTGGCGCTGGGCAGCCTGCTCTAGTGGTTGGCAACCCTGCCCAGAGCAGGGGGGTTGAAACTAGATGATCTTTAAGGTCCTTTTCAACCCATGCCGTTCTATGATTCTATGATTCTATGATTCTATGATTCTATGATGTTATTTGATAGATGTTTCTGCACTGAAGGCACAGCTGTTCTTGGAAAGGTTTCTGTCCCTCTGGAGCCTGACTTAGAGGAGTGGCTTCACATCTTTCAATTCTGCTAGAGAGGGAAACCAATAAAAGAGAAATGCACTTTTGTTAATAGGTGAGCTTTGTATCTTTGGGAGGTCTTTGTGCTTTTTATCTGTTGCCACAGGGTAGAGACCAGCCATTCATGTATTTGACTGGTAGACGCACATCCCATTTGGTCAATGGGACCAAGTAATCAGAACAGTATCACTGAAACAGAACACATCAACATCTTACCTTTGAGCCAAAATTCTGAGTTCCTTAGAAGCAGTACTGGGTCTGGCCGGGATAGAGTTAACTTTCCCTGCAGCAGCCCTTGTAGCTAGAACAGCGCTGGTATCACACCAGTGTTTTGGCTACTGCCGAGCAGTGCTGGCACAGCACCAGGACTCTCTCCAGACCCCCCAAACCCAGTAGGTGGGGGTGGGCAAGAAGTGGGGAGGGGACATGGCCAGGGCAGCTGACCTAAACCAACCAAAGGGATATTCCATACCATATGACATCACACTCAGTAAAAAAAGCTGGGAAAGGGAAGGAAAAGGGGAGGCTCTTGTTATGAAGACGTCTGTCCACCCGAACAACCATTACGTGTATTGAGACCCTGCTTCCCAGGATGTGGCCGAACACCGCTCGTTGGTGGGGAAATAGAGAATAGTTTTTCTTTCTTTTTTCCCTCTGTGCTTCTGCGTGACCTTTGCTTGTTTATTTTTTTCCTTTTTTTTTTCCTTTAATTAAATTATCCTTATCTCAACCCGTGAGCCTTTTTTTTCTCTCCATCATACTTTCTTCTCCCCCTCTTCTTTTGAGGAGGGGGAGTGAGAGAGCGGCTGTGGTGGAGTTCAGCTGCCCAGCAGGGTAAAACCACTACAGAAGCACACCACACGAGTGCTTTATTTTCCTGATTGTTTACAACAGCAACATCAGGGGTTAATAATATGTGGAGAGGTGTAAGATACAAAAAAGAGGGTACAAAATCACAAATGAGAAGAGGCAATTGACCCATTGGGTCAATGTATTCATTAGACCAACAGTCCCTGGAAAAGCTTTTTCTCCAAAGTGCTGGCTTCAGCTGCTGCTTGCTGCTTGCTTCTTCAGGGAATTCTGGCAGCCTATTTCATATTTATCAATTAGCAATTAATTAGCAGTTTCTTACAGAAAACATCTGATAAACAAACATAAAATAAGCTCATACAGAACTCCCTGAAGATGGCCTCCTCTTCAAAATGCACTTGAAAAGAAAAGCTAACAAGATCTTAAACAAAACAAAACAAAAACAAACAAACAAACAGAAATGGGAAGCCAAAGAAAACTCTCTGTAGTTTCAAATGATTTATACAGAGTAGAAGACTGATGGACTTTCCACCTTTGTCAGTTATTGTCCTATACCTGACAAATACAAGAACCTTGGAAAAAGCAAAGGCAGTGCTGGAATGGACCACATTCACCCCTTGGGCAAACAGGAGCAAAAATCCTTTTGAACCTCAGGGACAGCACCAGTGCTAAGTGTAAAGCAAAGGAGAACTGGGAGTTTTAAGGGAAGCCTAATGGATTCTTTGGTGTGACCTGTTTTAATGACTACCTGAAAGGTAATCTACTGATTTCATCTCACCTTTACACTCATACAAAATCTTCTCACCTTGTCAAACACACGTGCAACAAGAAACACAAAGCTTACACAAGAAACGTAAAGCTATAAGATTTGTCTCTTCAAAGCAAAAGAGTCTTCCTACAACCTCAGCTGCATGGTCCTTCATTTCTGATGCAGCAGTAATGTTACAGGATGCCAAACCTGTCTGAATAGCAAAGAATAAATGTTGGGACCATGTATGGTATTTTACCATATTTCACAGATAAGTAAGTGGAGCTACAAGGGGAGCTATAAGAACTGTGACCAGTCCTCACCATTCTATTTTCTGAGCAGACATGTGGAAGCTTGGACAACACATTCTCCCTGCTGAAAGCTCCCTTTTTGCTGACAGGAGACAGAGGAACCTCATTCACTCATTGAGTCCTCACAGTTACACAGCTGGAGCAAGAGCTGGGAGACCAGCTCCAACTGTGTATTCAGAAGTGGAGGATTGGACTGACACACCAGTGGCTTCTACATCAGATTTTAGAAGGTCTCTAAGGGAATCCTTTTTTTCTTTGAGGTGTGTACATCCTTCTGTACACTGTCTGCATGGAGCAGCTGTAGCCCACTTGGGTGCAGACTAAATTAAACAAGTCCTTTTCAACACTGATGCATGTCAGTGGCCTTGTAAAAGTTCAGCAGATTCTTGGTGGCATGATTTTATCAGTTTCTACAGGCTTGGCAGCCTCTGGAGCTTAGCAGTTTGGGGAAATTCTCATACACCGCTTTCTCAGCATGCACTTTTCACCTCTCTTGTTTTCTGGTGTCTTTTCCTTCATCCAGACTTACAGTCACATACAGAAAATGGGATCTTGAGAACATCTCTTTCTAGCCATGTATGCTTGCTGGAGATGGCTGTAGCCAGTCACAAAGTTTGCTTCTCTATTAAGACAACTGTGCAATATCTGCAGGACTCAGTGGTGCCGTCTGAGGACAGCTGTGGAGCAATAAGCTGAAATTTCACCAGCTGTGGGTGTGCGGAGCAAATCCCAGTGAAGGACTGGGCTGCTGCGGGAGGCAGAGGGAGCTCCCAGCACAGACAGAGGCAGTTCACCAAGGAGAGGGGAGGGTAGGATCCTGCTGGCCCTAGAATGTGATTTCTCTTATCTGATGTGTATGTTGCTGATGCTGAAGTGCTCCTTTTACTTAAAGATCAGTGCCCTGTCTTAAGCAGCAGTGCTGGCTCATGGCTGGAAGAGCAGGCCAAAGCCACAACAGTCAGAAATTTCATGCAGCCAAGCCACCAGGCTTTATATCCTAAATCATAAGTCAGCTGCTGCTTTGAAGGATCATTTTGAACTGTCATTTATGCCTGTGAATTTTATCATCTTGACCTAGTGTTGCTGAACTCATCATTTTTGCCTTTTAGAAGGAATGGCTGTTAAAAGGCAGCCCAGCTGTGAGTACGCTGGAGGATCTAGCCACGTCAATATGGAGAGAGGAGTTTCAAATAGCTTTAAAGTCCCCCTGCCACAGAAGAGGGAGGAAGGACCCAGTTTACCCAGGTGGATGATCAGGCTGTGCATGCAAAAGTCATTATCTGCTTTCCAAGTGTCTGAGGAGATTAGTAATTCACTCAAGTGTGTCTCTGGTGGCTGAAGAGCACATCTGAATCCCCTGCTACACAGTTGGGAATGCAATCAGAAATATTAAGCTAAAGCTTCTGGATAATAGTGGCAGACACTTGTCAGTCTTGACTTACCTGAAGTGATGCTGAAACCTTAAGACATATAAGCCTTATGTTTAGATTCCATAGCACTGCCTGGAATGGTGTATAAACAGAATTTAAGGCACCTAAAAACTAAATTGTCATCCCAAACAGACACCACTCAGTTGAGAAAAGAACTCCCTGGATACCTCCCTGACTAAAGCTCTCCAGATGCCTACATCTACTCTTCTTCGTGTACCCAAAACTGCCTGAGCCAGACCATGCCACAAGCCTGTCCCATACCTTAGCACAGCTAACAGTGCACCATCTAAGTCCCCTGTGGGATCAGATCTAGAAGGCATTGCCAGGTTGCACTTCACACACAGCCATCAGATCAGGCTGCTCTAAACCCACAGTAGCTTATTTGCTGCAAGATAGTGTGGCTGAGTAGCTAGATAACTCATGAAAAAGGAGATGCCTCCTCTCAAAAAGTTTATCTTATACAAGAACCCATTTTATACATTTCCTTTTCAATGTAAGGCTCCTGATTCTCTTCCTAATCTTTAATCTCCAGTGCCATGTTCACTCTTGTGTGTTTTCACATTGGCCCAATGAAGGTGTCCTACACCTTCTGCACTGCAGGTGCAATCCAATGGGAAGGGAAAGAGTGCCCTGTATGGACAGCCTGCAGGGTAAAAAAGCTGACTCTGAACGGCCTCAGATAATTAAATTGAACCTCCATCATCCATACAGTGGTTGGCTATTGTAAAGCAGAGGCAGCAGTGTTATGAGACACATGCTCAATATTTATGAGGGGCTCTTTCATTGTGGGCTGGATGCTTTGTTTCCTCCCTGAGACATCAGTGTTTCCCTGTGTATTTTATAGGGAGCCACAGTACTTCTTCCAGGGCTCTGTATTTCACCTAAATCCTCCAGTATATCTGTCCTATGCTTGTTGTTGTTTGCCTAAAAGAACAATCACAGCTCTGAAGTACACTGATTGAAATGGTGGATAAATGTCATTATTTTAAAGGTCATCCTGTTAGGAATAATGCACTACATGAACAAAAGATGCCTGAAGACAAAGTGATCTTCAGTCACTTTTCAGGAATGAGAAGGACAAGTTAGCTGGGCTTTTGGATAGCAGCAGCTGCACCTTGCTCTCCAATCTGTTTGACATCAGTTCAGAGTATCTCCCACACTAGCTGAGGAACAGCATTTCTGCTCAGTGCCGATATTGGTGTAAAAATGCATAAATCTTTTCAAGATCCAAGCTTTAATTTCACAACCGTTTCATCATAAAGAAAGTACAGTCAATCATCCTACCTCATATGGGAATCCCGGGCAACAGTTACATTGATTGTGATCTGTCTTGGCTTTGGGAAACTGCTCCATGCAATGAGGTGACATTGTAAAGATAACAAAAACAAGCTCCCTCGTGAGTTGCTCTCATCTCCTTCTCTGAGCGAATGCTTCTAGCACACCTGGAGCCTTTGAGTTCAAGTATCAGTTTAACCTGATAGTTATAGGATGTTCTTAAAGCATCGGTAGTTCACTGTTCTAACCACTAGAAATTTACTCTTAGGGAAGAAGCTCATCTCTTAAATAGACCTTGAATCAGACGTTTTTCTTTGAAGCACCACTCTTAGCATCCGAAGTGGTGATCATGTTGCTATCACCACTTTGGTTGTAGAGCTGAATTACATGCACTTGTATCACAGTTCTTCTCTCCTCTCTGGGTCCTGTCCTGCCACAAGTTCTGTATAAACTGGTGCTAACATCCCTACTTAGTCTAGAAGAAATCATGATGGTGTCTGAGGAATAGAAATGACCAGACTTCCTCATCTAGACATTTTATTAACAAAAGTGTTGCTAGATGAATATGAATGACTTTAATATCCATTAATGAATGGATGAATATTATACTCTTTGATTTTTTTTCAACTAGGGCTAATAAGAAAGAAAAGTTTTGAGGCTTTTTTTAGCAAGAAGGAAAAAAAGAGAACCTATAAGGATGACTTTTTCTCTTCAAAATGTGCCAAAAGGTACCTAGAAATATTAACATTAAAAGAAGCAATTTTATTTTTATTTCCTTTCAAGTAAATTCTCAAATCTGTACTGACAAATCAGAGTGTTTTCACAGATCCTGTTGCAGAATAAGCTGCTATGGAAAAGTTATGTTATACAATAGACTATCTATACATATATATATAATATGTATATAACAATTTACTTGTCTTTTCCTAACTTAATTAGTAGCAATAAAAAATGTCCCAAAGGCTCTAAGCTTCACCGTATTCCAAGCTGGATTTTTAAATTACTGAAATTTTATAAAGAATTCTGAACAGTGTTTATTTATTATTAACTTTTTACCATTTAATAACTGCATGTGTATCTCAGTTTCAATTTTATTTCCATATAGGAAAATCCATTTCTTTTCCCTTCTTTCTCTATTATTTAAGGAAATGATTATTTTAAAATACCATATTCTCTCCTAGCTCCCATCATGAAAGGCACAAGAGGAATGCATATCATACTCTGCTCTGTAGGAAGTCCAGATTTGTCTGTCCTTTTATTGAGGACATATTTTAGATTTGCTATGGTTTTCAGGAAAGGCAAAGCGCTAGCATGTTCAACAAAGCAGTTTCACAGAACTCGTCTTTATCCTCATCCCACGATTTCTGACTGATGTGAGCACACTCACCTGCTACTGAGAGCTCCAGAGAAGGTCTTTGTATTGCTGTATTTTATTAGCCTGTTATATTATACCAGCCTCCAGGCATTTGAAGTAATTAAAGAACGAAGGTGCTTTTGGAACTGCTCTGTTGGGGTGTAGTGATTGTGGGCAGCTTGGCAAAGATAATGTTGCACCTTTACCATGGTCTAAACAGTCATAACCACAAAAGTCACACTTTTACTACTGTAACAAAGACAGAAAATGGAGGTTGTGAAGGTTGAAACAGCAAGAAATGTGTTTTCATTTATTGAAAAGAATGGATGAGGATGTGGATAAAGGGAACTCTGAGTGAGATGATGTATGAAACAAGCTCCAAACTTGGTATCACAAGAAGAAATAAGAATCTAAGGGGACCCATAAGTGAACACACAGCCCTTCCTTCACTTGAGGTGTCTCTGACATCTTTCTTCCATTTAGAGTCTTCTTTCTGGAAGATTTCTTGTAGTCAAACTCTTGTCTGGGGAAGAAGGACAAGCTTTGAAGGTGAATAATGGTTATGTACACAGAAAAAAATATTTACTGTAATGTAGAGCAGTTACCTATTAATTATCCTGCTTGTTTTCCTCAGAAAAGTATAGATTAGGCCATAGAGTAGAAAGACACCCTCAAGTTAGAGATAATGACGTCCAGAAAATATTACTGGTAGCATCTCAAGGACTTTTTTTATACCTAAAAACGTGACACCTATCCAAAAATTGAAGATTAAAGTTGGTCAAAAAGTGGGCTTTTTTTCCCCTATATTTTTTTGTCAAAAATCTGAAATCTGAATATCCTTTTGTTTTCATTAACCAAAACCTGAAAATAGACAATTTCTGAAAGAAAAAGGAAGGCGTTGTCTTGCTGACATTGTCTGGATAAAATGAAACTCCCTATATCTGACAGAGTGAGACTGCGTAGCTAATACATCTATAGTCTGTCAGAAAATGGATACATATGTATCCATATCTATTCATACCTGTGGATAACCTATCTGGGAAACCATTGTCAGTTAGATTTTTTCTTTTGAGGCCCTCTCCCACAGCCTGATTTGTCCTTCTTTTCAGTCCTATTTGTCCTTCATCATGCCCACTCTCAGCTTTCTGTTCTTATTTTCTGATGAGGTCTGTTTTTCTCTCTGTCCCTTTTTCTGTTCATCAGTCTTTCTTAAATGGAAAGTGTGTGGCTGTCTAAAATTTATCTTCAAATCAGATTACCTGTCTGCAAAACCAAGCGGCAAATCTGTTGAGGGATAATTATATCTACTTTTGCTTAGTTAAAATGAATAAATATGTGCAGATATGGTGAAAATGATTGACAAGGGGCTATAAATCTCAAGAACAGGAAGTAAGAGTTTTAAATATCTGAAGAGTGATAGAAGAGAGAAGCGGGCTCTGCCAACTGCCTCGCCAACATAGGGTGAAGGATTTATGTACAATTTATTCTCAAAACTGGAACCAGGAGGGGAAGACTGGCATAAGTGAATGGAATTCTTTTGGTGCCCTTTAGAGATTTAAGGGACATTATTTGGCAATGCTGATAATTGGGAAAAAATCTTCTATACACATCATACTTGGTAAGCTAATGCTCCATTTTTATTCTGTGAAGGGGCTCCATGTGAAGGAACCTTCTGCCAGAACTGGGCCATGCTTGTAGATCATGCTATGCAGAAGGTAAAATGGAGTTTCCCACCTGAAACCTCCAAATGCCTTTGCTGTGAATTACAGTGTTACTCCTCAAATGAAGTGGGACTACTCAGCACCTCTCAGTCTTGGGCTTAGAGAGTGGGGCTGAGGAGCTTTATCTGTTTCACAAATTTAATCTTCAGTAATCCTTATTGGCTAAACCCTACAGAGAGTGTTCAGTGTACTTCAGGCCTGAACAGAGATCAGAAAGACACAGATAACTGCATCTGATGGAGACTATGGCATTATCAAAACCTGTCAGCTAGAGCTGATCGAGGAGGGTGACTTCTGTCTAATAAGAGAAAGCAGATTAACCCTCAGAAAGTATGATAATAGTTATATCAAGAAAACACCATAGACTTGATCTGAAAGAAAATCACATACTGGTTAATGAAACTATCCATTTATTGCTGTCATTGGCCAGCTTATCTGTAGCTTCACAAATGGGAGAACGAGAAGATACCTCAGGCCTAATGTTAACGGATTATTGCAGAAGCACTTACTGGCTTTGTATTTGCAATATGTATTTTTCACTTGAAATTATCTATGTAAAATGCACAAAAGCATAGCTAGTTTGCACATTAGCCTATTTGTGCAGAATGTAGGCATGAATGCTTGAAAACTAATCCTATATCCTCCCCATGCCAGGAAATGGGTTTTATATATTTACATATATGCTGCTGAAAAGGCAGTATTTGTTACTAAGGAAAGATTCTTTCTATCAGTATCAGTATTAAAGGCCAGATACAATAGACTGTTGCCAGCAGGCTTCAGTGCTTTTTTAAGTCCCAAACTTAGTGTCCAAAGTGTGTAGTGATTTGAATCAGATCCCATACTGAATGACACAGGAAATTTACTGGAGTCTTTAAATTACAGTATTTGTCAAAGTATTCTGTTTAATTTTCTGTCAATTTTACAGCTAGCAACTCCTGTAATGACCTGAGAAAGAAAGAAAGAAAGAAAGAAAGAAAGAAAGAAAGAAAGAAAGGGCATCCATTTTATTTGCTTACATTTAAATGGAGCACAAACTTTTCATACACTGGTCCACAACTTCCTCTAAGGAGGAAAAAAAATTGTCATGCTTCTACCCTACCCAGTATTTTCCTAGAACCTGGCTGTAACTTGGTCAGTGACTCTTAGAGCTCTAATCAGAAACAATAAGAGATTATTGTTGGCTTCTTTGATAAATGAGAGTAATTTTTATGGTAAATCTGTAAAGTCTCTTTTGCTGCCAAACCTAATAAAAGCTCAAAAGGAAAAATATTTCTTTTAGCTGTAGGCAACCAGTCATAAATGTCTGACATGAAGACAAAACATGTCCAGATTGAAAATGTTTTATACACTTCCAGTGAGCTCAGTCCCAATTTGATCATTACTAAAGGAATATAACTTAATGCCTTATAAGTGGGTACAGCAAAATGTCAACCAATTAATACTAGCCCGAGTTTCACTTCTTAGTCTGAAGTCATAAAACATATAGGTGTTTTTTAGATTTACCTTCCATATTTTCAGTCACAATCGGTACATTGGACAGGAAGCTCCTGACTGTAAATGAAGCAAACAATGAGCAGTAAGAATATGAGCAAGGAAAAATGTGGCATTTGAAGGTTAAGGATCTCTAAAAAACCATGATACTATTAGTAGCAACATGAGGTGGGTTGTTTAATCATCTGAACTCAAAACACACTTATATGCTCCTAGATGTCTACTTATGTCTTTATACATTACAGTAATCTATAGGTATGATTATATAGTATCATGCATTAAAATACATGGGTTGGAAATCCCAAACTGATTTCTCTACCATCAGACCCAACAGGGAGAAGAACATGAGTGACACTTGGAAAAGAGCTTACAGCTCAAAAGAAAGCATACTCTTTTCAGATGCTAAAGCTGGCACCAAAAGCCTTAAAAGTTTGCCCTCGCTGGTAACACTGTGCACAGATGTTGGTCATTCTCAAGATTTTCTTTAATTTAGATAGAGATTAAGTGGAATACAAAGCACAAAGTGGGATCTGCTAAACTGTTAATGCTAAATTAAGCCCTTGCAATAAAGTTTTCTATAGTATGCCTGGAAATGGTAGGCAGAGGCAGGAGGCCTCATCAAAATGGACCAATTCTCTCACTCCATTTGAGGAGGTTAATCTAACAAAAAAATTATCGTATAATCTCATTAACTATAAGCAAAATGTCTGACTCACTATGCTCACCCAGAGAAACAAGTCTCTGATCAGCTATTTACAGTTTGTAAGCAGAAGCAGGGCAGACTTGCTTATCTGTAATCTCTTTTTTATTGAATTTCCATATTCACTGTAATGCGTGTGTACATCCCCATAACTCACTGAAAAGAAGGCTCAGACCTCATAACTTACCGTTAACAACAGTGTAATCAGCAAGCACCACAGAGCACACAACAGCACAACAAACTGGAACACAACAAATGACATTCGGCACTCGAATATTTCTCACATATAAAAGTCCTGAGGATTGCCTTAGGCACAAACTGTAACTTCGCCAGATATACTCCAATTACAATGGGAACCTGCCGGTCACTTGCATTTTTTTCCTCTGCTGTAAAAATAGGAGATTGGAACACTTGCTGAGATACCAAAATCCTCAACTTGTAACAAAAGACCACGCATGCTATACTCCCTCATTACATGAAAGACTATGAACATTAAAACACTTCTTCAAGCTCAGTCTATCACAAAACATGCAAACCAGAACCAAGACTGCATTGTGCTAAAATTTGAGCTACAGCAGAGAGCACCAAGTTAATTGCATTGTACTTACATCCAAAGTGATTCAAAGGTACATAACCTTCTTAATTGGGATACAGAGTTATTGTAGAACAGAAGCATGAAAGATGCTTCTTGTAAAGACCATTCAGAAATATAACGTTCAAAGACCATATATTTCCAGAATTTCTCAATATTTTCATTATCTTCTTGTCCCTATTTCCATGAATATCTAGATTATTTCTCTGAACACAGACAATTGTCTGCCATAACAAATTCAGTCAACACAGGAAAAGCGTAGCCCTCCACTCCCCCCTTTTTTCTTACATTCAATGCCTTTCCTTCATACTTAGATAGTTACCATCAGGATACTGTTGAGGCAATTACAGGTATAAAATACACTATCTTGCCTTCACATAAGCGAAGAAGTTCAGACCTCTCACATTTTAACAACTTCTTTCCCTGTGGCAATTTGAATTAATTTATTCCCTCATTAGTCAGAACCAGAGACTGCATTCCTGCGTATCCATTTCCTCCTACACAACTTGTTTGCAAGTTCACATTGCCAAGGGAGGCACTTCTGACTCTGACAGAGCCACAGCCTTGCAGTCTGGAGGAGCTACACAGCAGATCTTTCTGTAAGGTGTCTTTTCACAATAACTTCAGTGACTTTCCACTTATTTTGAATATTGCTCAATTTCTTTAACTCTGGAAATCATAGTAACCCTGACAATAATCGTAGTACTGACGTGTAGCAGTACTGATACTATACAGTCTGCCATCATCATTTTTTTCAAGTATACATTTTTTTAAATTAATAGCTGTTTGTGGAAGATGCTGGATTGCTAACTTCAAAGAATATCTTTGATATCTCCACTTAATGCATACAGTATAATAAATAGCTGAATAAAACAGCTGTAATACTACATTTTTATATAGCCTGAGATATCTAAATGGCAGTTATGCACCCAAATAGCTTAGTTGCTTTGCAATTACAGGATATACATGCACATAATAAATCTACATAATTGTGCATGTGCAATGGCATCCCTGTCCCTTTTTGAAAGCTGTCTGTAGTTTGAGAATAAAATGCTCTTTTGCTGTGGAATTTGGGCAATGATTTAGAATGCTTTTGAAAGTCTGGAGGAAAATGTGAAGAAAATTTATCCCACCTGGACTCCAAGTAAAAAACAACTCTTATTCTGAAACCTGTTAAAAGTGGGTACATCCAGAATCAATGGTGCTGAATCAAACTAGATATAGAGAGCCTTAGCTGGTATCTTGCTATACTGGATATTCTGCTTCTTGCTTTATTTCCTCACTGTCCCAATCTCTTTTAAAATTGCAGCATGAATGAAGCAGCTGCTGTGTTATATCAGACCTTTCTTTGTAGCATTTTTAATAGTGTATGTAATGTTTCTCACTGAAATTGCCACTGCTTCTCTAAGATCTACTTGAAGTTTTGCAGAGTTATCTTGATTATAAAAGTATAGACTAAGCACAAATATTTCTGTGGGTCTAATCTCCATGTGTCTAATCACATCCTATACTTCTGGCATTCTTGATTGGTAATCAACTTCGTTAAAGTAAAATTTGAGAAATTACAGGAAACCTAGTAGTTAGATCAAGAAGAAGAAAAACAAGAAAAACAAGAAAACACCGAATCACTGTCAAGAACACTGTCAAGGAAAACACTGAATACTTTGTGAGTGGAAGAGCCTGTGGGACAAGTAAGACACACGAAGGAGTAATTCACCCTCAATAGAAAACATGAGGAACAAAGTAATTGTGTTGAGGCCAGAAATGAGATCAAGGAACTAGAAGGGAAATACTGGTAAGACAACAAAGCAGGAGTTAAAATATCTGTGGTTCATTATTAAGATTGGAGCCTAAAGCCCTTTGAAAGGTAAAACAAAAATACCAGTTAAAATGTCTAATTACTGCAGAATCTTTGGAGGCAGAGGCCTTACATTACTGTACAGTATAAGGTCCTTAATACAGCTGGTCTGTAACTGGTCAGTCTCAATTCTGAGCAGAAATAATCATGTTAAATAATAATAATGATATACAGAAAGTCAAAGGGCAGGCTGTGCTATGCTGAAGAGAGGCCAAGAGATAATTAGTCTGTCTTTCAAAGACTGCCAACACTGTGGCAGGCAAAGTGTCAATGGTTTATTAGGAGCAATGTGAATCTAGATGATCTATGGTGAAAAACATCAATTTTGAAAGTATTCCACAGCCTTAACATAAAAAATGCATTTTGTTTTAACAGCTAAAGGAAAAGAAACAGCAAATGAAATTACTCATCACCCCATGGAAATGCAAGTAGCAAATTCATCCATACTAAACCCACACCAGGTATCTCCAGGGCTTTTAAAATGAGCAAGCCTTGCTGCTGCAGCATTATGGGTCCAGCAGGCAGACACCATCAATCCAGCCTGCAGCCCAAAGGCAGGCGGCCAGAAGCCTGCTGGAGGAGACTTGGAGCTTCCAGAGTTCGGAGAGGCTCACGCTTCTTGGGTATTACTGACAGGCTGCAGCATCAGACGACTCCTTCCATGGAAATGCAGTCGAAATCTGAGCAAAAAGTAATGTGGCATTCTGGTCTAGCAATATTGTGTTCTGCTGGTTTGTGTGGAATTTGTCTGTGACAATGTCAGTGGTCACCAGGAAAGATCTGTGGGGGGATCAAGCCACATGGCATTTTTAAGTAGTCAGTTTAAAAAGAACGCATTGCAGAGTGGCGATCTTCCATATATATCTGCCAATGAGTCACAGCCTTTTATTTTCACCTCATTGTATTGATTTTTCCAAAGATAGACCAGAGCAACTTGATATAATGAGAAAATTGCTTCACTGTATCTATTATATTAAAAAAAAGCAAATACCCCTGATATATAAAATTAATTGCAAATGAACAAACCAACACAAAACGAACAACCAGGTAATAAAGTATTGGTTCTTAGTTAATGCATATATAAACTCATGAATCAACAAACCAAATAATAAAATTCTCTGACCCCTGAAATAAAATACTTCCTTTCTCTGCAATAAGTGCTCAGGTATTTGCATGCCATTAAACAAGTAGCTTAGAAAACTGCAGCAGGAACAGGCAGGAAGAAAAACGTAGTCTAGATATAGCTGTACCTCAGCAGAGGAAGACCAGTCAGTCCACTTTCAGACAATATTGTTATCAAACATCGTAACAGTTATTTGAAGACATTATAGCAACAAAAGCTGTTATGTAAAAAGAAGCAAATCACTGTTTGCACCAGTTCTAGGCTGATATTCTTTCCAATTTATATAATTTGAGATTAGTTCCTTTATGTTCAATGTTACTGTTTGCATTAGGGAGCAAGATTTGTCCCTTTATTGATTCATATATGTCAAGTGAGTAAGCAGAAGGCAGTAGCTCTGAAAAGTTGCATTGTTCTTTATGATTTAAACAGAAGATTGAGAAATCAATCTTTTTTCCATTGCAGTTGATGAGGCTGTTCAGATTTGCAGTTATTTGAAGATCTGATCCTGAAAGCCAAAAGGAAATAGTTGAATACTGAGAAGTGGAAGAAAGTAAGTAAATTTTATGGTGCCTTGCAGCACAGCTTCAGCCATTTCAACCTATTGATAAAATATGTCCTGATCTGCAGAAATAGAATCTATATGTGATCCTTCGGTCAATGCCATCAAATCTGCACCTAGCTAATAAGATCAGCTGTCAGGGGGATGCCTACACAAGAGAGACATGAGAGAAGTGACACACAGTAAGTGAATAAGGGAAATGGAAGCTGAAAAATGTTTGATTGTTAAAATTAATGTAATGTGACAAATAAGGCTTTTCAAAGGCATGCCTTTTGGTTGGCTCACCGTCTGTTTTCCCACATCAAACACAATAACACGAGCAGTATGATGCCATCATGGCATTAGATTTCACAACAAAGTGGGATTTCGAACATGGTGGTTCAGTTAGCTTTCAGAAAAAGGACCAGATAACTAAAATGTACTGAAGCTAAATGGTACATAAAGATAAATATTTTGTGTCTTTTCTAAATGCAGTTAGAAAGTCTTTTTCTTTGAAGGGTGACAGCAATACTCAAGCACAATTGAAATCTGAGATTTTACAACTGCCTAGATAGTGTTGTCAGAAATACCAAAGTTAATTAAATTGAAAAAGGGAATCATACAAAGTTGTTACTGCCATTATTCTTGTGTTCCTTCTCAAAATGGTCAGGTGCTTCCTGGCCTGTACTGAGAGTGGAAATCTGTACAAGAAGTTGCAAAATATCTTACATACTTGGAAAGGCACATTATAATTAATACATTGAATATGCGAAAAGAGCTATGTATTATCGGTATGGAGTATAAGTTAGATCCTCAGCATCTATGACTAGAGGGAAAATGGGAATGAGGGAAGCAGTCTGTGAGGGTCTGTTTCTCATATTATTTGTTTATGAAATGCCTCACTTAGAAAGGGTGAGGGCTAAATAAAACATTACTAATTGCCCAGTCATTTTAAAGTTTATAAACATGTAGTGAATATGACTTTCAGAAAAAAATAATTTTGAAGCAGCAGTTGATAACTGTTATTTAAATGTTTGAATAGACAACCTTTGTAAGACTGTATTTTGTAGTAGATTATGTGATACAGGTAGAAAAAGGAGGAATATTTTCCTATGTTCAAAGAGAATCACATGCCTCCTTCAAATCTGAAACAGAAGCAACACATTTCAAGCAAAGTACAGATTGTTCTGAGTTCAAGGAATGTTAATGAAAATAGACAGTTTAAGAGACAAGGATAAATAACATTTGTGGAGAAGTAGATATGGTTTACAGAAAAAAATCAGAATGGCAGACCTCATTTGTAGCTTCTACATAGTAAGCTGGGTAGCACCACAGGATGTAACAACATACATAATATTTATCCAGAGCTGAGCTCCAAAATGTGCATTGCCCAGACAAAGTCACCTCTGCATAATTCTATTATGGCATGTTCCATAAAAATATGTGACAATAGTTATCATATCCCAAGACAATAAACCCACTGAGCAAGATTATATGATCTCACTTATCTGTGAAGCCAGCCTTAGCTTGGAGGAAAAACAAAGAGGGATTTCCACCTCATATTTTAATTTTAAAACATTAAGTTTTAACAATTTATAAACTGCTTGTTGAAAAGAAATTATAGGATCTAGTTTCACTGAGTTGCATGAAAGCAAAACTCTCAACCACAACCCTAAATTCACCTTGGGGGAAAAAAAATATATATATATATGTGTATATATATATATTTTTTCTTCTTCTTCTTTTTATTTATTTTTATTTTTATTTTTGTTTGTTTGTTTGCTTGCTTTAATGGATTCTGAAAACAATTGCAGAACAGAATTACTGCATGTAGCATTTTTGCTGCACAAAAGTGGCAAGTATATAAGCCTGTGGAAGATAAGATAAATTCACCTTACAAAAAGTGTGTTGCAAATTATGAAATCCCTTTTGGATTTACTCTATGTATTTCAAAATATGGGTGGATGGGAAATGTTTCCAGTCCTTTGAATGTATATGCTATTGTATGCATTTCAGATGGCCCAGAACAGAGCATCTCATGACACATTTATTGTAAAACTTTGAATATTTAATACCATAAACACAGATCTGCTTAACTTATATAGCTGAATAGGATTTGATTGCACATTAAGATCCATATGGGCAGATTTTAGTGCCACTAGTTGATTGACTTCCAGATCTCTTTCTCAAAGGTATTTGAAAAACTACGGAGAAGGCTGCTTAGTGTTACCACAACAAATACAGTACTAACAATAAAATTAAACACAACCTTGTGTATGACCAGTTTGGATCTTGTTTTTCTACCCAGTACTGCTCTTCATCAAAATTTTTAGAATTTAACATTTTGGAAAATCCTATCCACCGGCAATTTTCGTTGAAATTAACTAATTATTTTAAATGTTATATAAAGTGGATAAGCAGGCCAGCAAAATGAGAGCACAGTCACTGAAGCCTTGTTTTCTTAGGGAACCAGGCAGACAAGTTATACTAAATATTCCAGGACATCTCTCACTCTTTCCTGCTATAATTCACTTCCTCTGTTCGTAACTGCAGCTCACAATCAGAGCAAAAGATGCCCAACAAGCTAGAAACCTCCTTTGTTATCTACCTGACTGACTCATGTATCGACTGTTTCCATATCGTTAACCCATATGCAATACATTGTTTTCCACGTAATTTTTCGTTGTTAAGGCAAGGACAGAGGCTGAGATCTGGATAACATTAGTTGTTATTTATACATTGCTGATCCAGCAAAGCACTTCATTCCTGACCAAATGTCTAAGCACGTGATAAATCCCAAAGCTGGCTGTGGGCCAAAGTCTTAAGCACCTTTTGGGATCAAGGTTCAGATATACAAGACATTTTACTGAAACAGCAAAGATGGGTCCTGG
This sequence comes from Anseranas semipalmata, assembly GCA_013399115.1. Lineage (NCBI taxonomy): Eukaryota > Metazoa > Chordata > Aves > Anseriformes > Anseranatidae > Anseranas > Anseranas semipalmata. Next base: position 298,343 of record VXAA01004252.1, read on the forward strand.
CCTCTCAAGGCACTTTGTAAGAGATAATGAAGAGAGAGCACCAGCTGGAGGCAAAATTTCCAAAGCAAAAGAAAATACAGTGACATTTGCAGATTTGTATAGTTTTTTTCGTAATATTTTCCTGATTATGTTATTTTTTCTATTACCCTGAAATAGCAGCATGTCCTGAACTGAAAAATAAGTGATAAATGGGGTTTGATGACAGCATTCTGAAGGATGGAACGGAAACCATAATGGCAGAGGGCTCATTAGAGGACAATAGCATGGAGAAAAGCTCAGAAGTACTTGTGGAAAAAGGATGTGAAAGTGTGTGAAATGAAATGATAAGGAACGAACAGAAGGTGACTGAGAGCACCTAGATAGAGCTCTGAATACAAAGCTGTGCACTCTGAATGTTTCCCTCAGTATCACAAGGGTCAAGGAATCAGGCTCTGTTCCTTGTACTGCTGGCAGTAGGGAGTAATGGGATTTCTATCCAACACACCACCACCACCAGATGTGTATTTTACTGCTTAACTTCCTGCAGATTCCTACCCTGCACTAAAGAGAATTCTTTGTGCTAGGAGAAGGAGACTTTTGTTGCCAGGGCAGTTGCATCCTTATGATACAGCTAGGTGTTTTAGCAAAAAGCCAGGTTCTGTAAAAGCGTGACTGTGTTGCGCAATTCCACAGATGCTTTCAAGACTGGGCAACAGCTCAAGTGTTGCTGCTTCCTTACTGAAGCTGAAATCAATCAAAATCTCTTAGCTAAGCCTTCGAGTCTGCTGTTCAGGCTGGAGATGCTAAGAGGTGAATCAGCACATAAAGCCAAGAAAGGACAGAATGCATACAATAAAGCAAGGAACACTGAGCAACTACTCAGTGTCTTAAATCAGCTTTGAGAATAAGACCATAAACCAAAATAAGCCTGTTGTCAAAGTGGCTCTGCAATTCAGCAGAATTTATGCAAAAAGCACTGACTACCCCCATCTCAGTTCATTGGAATGGGCCCCATTTATTGTCATGCAAGAACTTGTGAGAGGGCTCTGGTGTGCAACTTTTATTTCACTGGAAAGTAGGTCTAGAGGAGTTCGGATCACAGCTCTGATGTATGTATTTCCCTTCATAAGTTGTAAGAGAAGCTATATTAATTGGCTAGGATGCTTATTTGGAGCAAGCATTTAAAATCGGGAAAGAGGCGTCCTATCTGTGATGTTTTGACTTGGACGATCACTGTCAACCACATTTGTTTGGAAAAATGCCTTATATACTTACATATATTTTGATCTGACAAGTCTGACTCATGCAACCCTTGTGAGAAATGAGATCCAGTCACTCTGAATTAATTTGACTAATACCCCAAATAATCAATGTAATCCCCTGCTCTATCCTCAGCTTGGTTATGTTCATGCCTGCAATTTAAAACCTGCAGAAACGGTAGGTTTGCACAAAACCTTCTGTATGCTGTGCTCTGCCTCTCCATGCAGGCGCAAGCATTCCCCAGAGCAGCTCTACAGCACAGTGTTGCTGCAAAGGGGAACCAGCCCTCAGGAAAGCCTCTGCAGCCCTGACAGAGCCACATTCGCAGAAATACGCTGAACAGTACTTAGGAGACCTGAGGGAAGGTGTGTGACGTAGTCATGTTCTCATTAAGCCCCCTGGAGTGCATCAGGTTATGATGAAATTGCTTGAAAGTCTCTGAGGCAAACACAGACTGGTTTTCTGGTCACTTTGCATCCTGGCTATAAACTAAGGGGAGAGGATTTTGTCCATAAGCCAAAAACTGTTTATTTAGTTGCTCTCCAAACCATAGAATAACACCCTGAAAAAGGATATGTTTTGCTGTTTGTAGGATGCACCTGTATTTTTGCCTTTTCAAAAAGTGTAAGATTTGTTTGCATTTAGTCTTGGTATACATTTAAAAGTTAGGTTAAATTTGTGCATGTTCATGAAAACAATTCATGAAATGTAAAAAATGTAAAATCTAGATATGTAAGAGCCTTAGGAAAAAAAAATGTAGTATTTAAAAAGCAGGCAAAGATCTGGATTTCGACTTACCAATTCCTCATATTACCAGTACTGTGTCAGCAATTTGCAGATTACCCCACATGCACCACAACAAATACCTCTGTGAAGGGTGAGTTTATCCTCAAAATTGTGCATAGCACAAGGATGTTACAGGGAATCAAGTCATATTCTGGAATAATATATGAAATGCTGGGAGTGTCAGAGCAGTATTAGAACAAAAAAAGTCAACCATTTGATTTCTGTTGGGAACTGACAACCTGATTCTGCCATTCTTTAAGCAAATATTTTATTTTGATTTATTTATTTATTTAAATTTAAGCATGTAATTAAGGGCTCTGAAAATATGAGGCTAGATCATCTCCAAATATAATGTAGTTCCAGTGAGTAAAGACAAATATCAGTCTTTCAGCCGCAGTCACCAACAGTGGAAATGTGACTTGGAAGAAAAGAAGAGGTGTCATACATTTATCTGATGAACATAGACCCCGATGTTTAAAAAAGATGCACACTTCATTCATTAATACCAACTCTTACATACTGAACAGTGTTATTTTCTGTTCAACTGCATTTCTGTATTGTTTAAAAAAGGCATTTCAATATACATGCTGCATATTAGACTCTGGAGACCTCCAAGATGACAAGCGTATGCCTGCTTCTGAGGGTGGAGGAACAAATTACAGGCTTCAAAAAAAAATTTATAAATAAAAGATTAATTCTTATAGACAAAGAGGTTGATCAACCTTAGTTTTAAAATAAACAGAAAAATGAAATGAACAAGAAGGTGGGCAATACATTCAAAATTAGCCAAAAGTCAGAAAGAGTTTATGAAAGATGAGTTAGTATTCCTGGGAGCATAACAAAATTAGATATTGCATTACCATTTGATGCAATGGCAAAAACAGTGAACAAAAATGAGGATAAAGTTGTAATATTTAAGATTCAGATTCTGTGGGTTTTTTTTTCAGAAATGTGTACTTTCTGGGTTTATCCTAAATGTCCAGATCTAACAATCTTCATGCAATACAACAATGGATCTGTGGTAATTAAGTTCCTAGAATATCAGGTATTCTGTAATATTTAATATATATTCCTACCTCTTGCACAAAAATAGAGAACTATAGCCATGAAATCATTTCATATTTTCTACAGCCATATCATTATTATTAGCATTAATATTGGAAAACTTTAATACAGGGTCTGCCAAAGGTGTTTGAAAGACATATCCATTTTCTAGCAAGGAATGGGCTGCTAACCCCTGCTTTAGATTATATGATTTGAAATGCTTAACTATTTCCATTTCTTTCAATTCAGCTACAAGAAATATAGTGTATTCAGTCTCACGCTCTGGCTGCCAGGCTTTATCACAGCATTGCAATATAAAGGTTCCAAATACTTCAAGAAACTGATTTAACCCAGTCAAAACATACAGTTGCTTTGAATGTTTTTTTTTTTCAATCTCTTTGGGAAGCACTGCAATAGATTCTTTGGAGAGATAGTAGAGTCTCTGTCATAAGAAAGGTTTAAAAACAGACTAGACAAATACCACAGAACCACAGAATCATGGAATAATTTAATTTGGAAGGGACATCATCTAGCTCAAGCCCTTCCTCACAAGAGGGGTAACTTCCACTTCAGACCTGATTGTTCAGGGTCTGGACTGGTTGAGTTCTGAAGATTTCCAAGGTCAGAGAACTCGCAACCTCTTTGAACAATCTGTTCCAGGGTTTAACTACTTTCACTCTGGAAAATTCTTCCTTACAGCCAGTGAGAATTTCTCTTTTTTGCAGCTTGTGACCGTTGCCTCTTGCCCTCTTGCTGTGCCAATCTGAGAAAAGTCTGGTTTTGTCTGCTCTGTAATTCACCCTTAGGTTAGTTAGAACTAGTTGAAGCAGATATTAGGTCCCTCCATATTCTTCTTTTCTTCAGGAAGAGCAAAGCCAGCTCCCTCAGCTTGCCCTTGTAAATCATGTGCCCCTGGGCCATTTTAGCAGTCCTCAGCTGGACTCCCCAGTTTGTCATTTCCTTTGTGACCCCCCCAACAGGAGCCAATCTGGACATGGCACTCCCTATGTGGCCTCCAAAGCGTCTCCTAGCAATCAGCCCTCTCTTTGACATGCCGGTTATGTTTTTGCTAACACAACTCAGCACACGCTTTCATCACTGCAAGGCATTACACTTGCTGTCCACCAAAGTGCCCAGGCCTGGCTGCTCTCAGCTGCATTATTCTGTCCACTATGAGATATTCTTTATATGCATATTCACTAATTATTAAGTGTATATATATGTTTAAACACTGCTTTTGACTGAATCATTTTTTTCTGGTGCCTTTTTATTATTTTGTTCAGTATCCGTTTTTGTTTTACTCTTAGGTGTAACACAAAAGCAGATAAACTCTCCTGCTTTATATACAGAAGTGGGTAACTCTTTTACATCCTCAACTGAATAAACTCTTTTCACCTGTTTTTACCCTTGACTTGAGCGCTGTTTTGCTTTATAGTAGAATAAGTTAAAAATGGGCTATTTACTATGTACATGGACCTAAGCCTCTTTAATTGCATTTTAAACTTTACCAATCTTTCCTTTAAAACCACTTTCTCCTGTAATAGATCGCCTTCTAACCACTCACTTCTTACAAGTTCTTAGACCTTTGGAAGACCCCAGAGTTTTTCACATTCAATCATCAACAGTAAGTAGCAAAATGACTTGCCCTCACGCAAAGCATAGCTGAGTCACAGCAAGTTTTTATCACTGGCAGCTCTCTCTGTGTTGAAGGTCTTTAAAGTCATCAGCTTTTCTAAACTGTGCTGGCAGATAGGACTATTTTTTCCTTTGTCTAACATACAGTGCACAATAATCTGGGAGATGTTTTTTAAAAAGATAGCTATGGAATGAGAATATTAGTCTGAGTCTTCTGAGTGCTTCTTCTGTGCCCCAATTCTAACCTGTGGAGTAGTTTTGGAAAGGTCACCAGCAGTTCCAGTTCTGAAGACAACATTTCACTGCTGTGGTACAGGTTTTCAATTTAGTTTCCCAAGAGTAAGATAGGTTTGGAGAGAACTCTTGAAGTAACCAGGACAACGAAGGACAAAGTCTTGAAGACATTTCCAAAGATCCTACAGGAATGAGGCCATTGCTGAAGTGTCCAAATATCTCACATGATCCCCTCTCCAAGCTGGTGGGGAGCTTGGTAAGCTAAGTTTACCATGGGGAAGAGAGGGAGCAGAGAAAGAAAGGGTTAAGAAACTTAATGCATCTCTTCCCATCTTCACCGGAACAGTCAAAATGAGTTCATTTCACACTTGAGAGGCAGAACTGTAATAGGAGAATGTTAAACACTTTTTACTGAGTGCCTCCTTCCATAAGCAAGCACCTGCGATAGTTCACAAAGTTAACTGCTTTCTGTTCCTATCACAGCACCCTCAGGGCTGTCACAGCCCCACATAATATTTTGTCTTCTGGACTGGTGGGTCAGAATGATATGCTGTCCCCTTGGTAATGTGTCTCTAATACTACAACGGACAATAAGCTGTCACTTCTGCACAGTTACATTATGAGGCACAAATGTTGTCCTGGTGTGGAGTTTTCCAGTCCTAGTCTGTATGAAAGAGTGACTAGATGACTAACCAGCTCGGACACCAGCTCAAACCTGTCTCTGATTAATTTTCACAGTAGATCCCCCCAAAATAAAACTGAAAGGAATCTGGAGGAGTCACCCTGCTCAACTCACTGCTTAATCCATGATCGTAGCCGACAAACAGCCACAATTTATGATGAGTGTTCTCGCTCTCCCCCCCCAGATCATCTGTATCAAGGATCTGCTGGAAGTCATTTTGCCTCCGTTGTGGCCTGCATGCTTTGTTTTACTTTGCTTTGAAAACAGGGACAGAGAAGGAAGGAGATGATGATTATTTTGTTCTGAGATAGAATCGGGGCACAGCAAGGGCTCACACCCAGACCTAGGAGCTCAGTGTGTCCTGCAGCGTGAACCATTTTAGCCTGTATAACCAATTCTTCAGATCTTCCAGTGAGAAAGATGTGACACCACCACAGGCAATCTATTTCTCTGCTTCACCTGCTTACCATCAGAAATTATTTCTATCCCTAAATCTTGGTGACTTAAATGTGACATCTTACTTCTTACCTGCAGCAAGTAAATGATCATAATCTACTTTCCTTTTTGCTGTTCTCTTAAGTCTTCTCTCGGTGTTTTTTAGACTAAACAAATTTCCTCAAATGTTCTTAACCCATGTTTGTGTGGCTACTGATCACTCTCACGGCTCTTTGCTGAGCTGTTTGCATCTGACTGCTGTTTGATGGTTGCATACAGTTCTTCGAAAAGAAGCAGCTGTCTCATTAAAGCTACAGCCATGGTCCTCCTTGCTTTCTGTTTAGTTTGAATGCTAAATGACCATGGAAAGGAGATAATTCCTCAGTACAGTTAGCTTCCTAAAGAGGACTAAGCTGGCTCTTCTCATTATTTGCAGAAAGGTTTGAATCATTTTTTTTTTTTCTTAATGAAACTTACCTTGATTTAAAACAGAAAATATTGCAAATTTAGCAGTCTCCTTTTGGTCAATACCCTGACCAAAATCCATTCACCTAAGCTATAAAAACCTGTGTTCTATTTTCACTAAAAAGAAAAATGGCCATATGCCTCTGAATATTTTAATGGAAATTTTTAAAAATCCAGGTAATTCCTAGCATAATTGGCTCTCAAATACATTTCAAATTTCGTTCTTTAAAACTTGAGTACTCAAAACATTCTAGAACATTATATTATTTTAAAGATTTATCATATGAATTATATATCTTTGCTAATGACTTGGGAATTAATTTTCTTCTAAGCATATCACACCCTATACCAAACCCTATTTCCCCTAAATTTCTGATTATTTTCCATTGAATCAGGATATATATTTAGAAACAGCATTTTCCCATTCCCCTACGTAATTATTACTTAGCCAATCTCTGTTCGGGCCTGAACTCTAGACATCAGACATCAGCTGGCATACAACAGCATTACTGTACATTTGAGGTACTGTATGTTCGTATTTTCCTCCAATTTTATAAAAAGCTTTTGCTGTTAAGGTTGCTTCTGTAGCTAACTGTCCTTTAAGAGTACTTCCACATTTTTGTACTGCCTGGGTGCCTCTGGGTCTGCTTGGTTTAAATAAGGGTGGCTATTTTAAGCTTTTATACCGGGTGTTTAAGATCGTGGAGCGATTCCCCTCCTTTCCCAGGGGCAAGGTGCCGAGGGATGCTCACTGCTGCCAGGCTGCTGGCTGCCAGCCAAGACCCGCTGCCTCTCCTCAGGGCACGACTGACAGCATCCCGCTGGTGCCAGAGGAAGCAATCCAAACCCAGCAGCTCCACAGCACCTGCAGGAAGCACCTGATTGCCTCTATCTCATGTCTGAGAGGCAGCAGCTCCCGCTGAGTTCCTGCTGGCATCCTGAATGCAGTCACTTTCTCCCCTCTGAGAGGGAAAATAGGTCTAAATGCAAATAGAGAGAGGTATAGCATGTCACCCTCCTCTGCTTCAGTCTGCCCGTGGATCAGGCTAACAGAAAAGTGTTATACTGCGCTGATTCAGTGAGTGAGTCTGTCTTCTCACTATACTGATGCAAATTAGACAAAAATCCTGTGAAGTCACGACACCCATATAAAACAATAATATGAAGCAGGCTGACTAACCCCAGTGAAAAAAAACTCCTAAATCCCATCTGCAAAAGCTAGGACAGACTGGCACCCACCAGCACTGAGGAAGAAAGAAGCCTGGCAGAGATCCTTTTTCAGCTGATACTTGCTGAGATGCCACAAGGAGCGGAGCAAGGCCATTATGCAAATGTTTGTCGGCATTTCTTTTTTCTGCAGACAAGTGATGCAAAAAAGACAGTTCAAATCCATTCAGTTTGTACATTGTTTGCTTGGAAGCATGCTTATGGAGTACCTCAGCTAAATGTTTATTTCTAATCACCAAGTTTACCCATAATGACACAAACTGGCTGCACTGCCCAGTATTTTCCCCCAAAATAGCTCCTATAATAGCAAAACTTCCTATAAGAGCTGTATTAAGGTCAGCTGACTGGTTCTGATAATGTTAGATGGAGACAAGAAAGAATTGTATTTGTGAACCATGAAACACAAATGCTACAGAGCTAATTTTGAGGGCTCAGGTATCGGGGGAGGACGAGGAAGGGAGACAGCACATGCTGAAGACAGAGGTACCAAGTGCTACATTTGTATTTTCAAATGCAAGAAGAGTTGGGAGACCTCTAGAGGCAAATACCTGCCAGCCTGATTGAAGCATCCCTTGGGTTCTCCTCGACTTGTACTCTACCTTGTGGTTTCCACACTGACTTAGCCCACAGCAGGACACAGAGTAGCTGGGTCAGGAATCACAAGTCACCTTGATGTAGGGAAAAAAAAAAAAGAAAAAAAAAAGATTTGGGCTATGAGCAAATAAGATTCTCTCTCTTAACTCCTAACTTTCCCAACAGCTTCTCCTACATTGCAGGCACATTGTTTCTTTCCGATCTCAAGCAGCTCCAGAGGATGCTAGGAGAAGAGAAGTGCATAAAGACAATTACAAACAAATGATTTCAAGTACAATGACAAAGAGATTCTGGGACATCTTATACAAAAATGAAAAGTGATGGGTTTTCAATCTGTGAATGCCAAATAGGAAAAAAAAAATCTTTTATCTTAAAAACTCCCCCAAACCTGCAAAATTGATGCAGAAAATAGATTCAGTAAAAGACTTTTAGGGTCCTGGAGCAGGACTGCAGGAGCCCTTATTACATGTCCAGACTAGGAACTTCAGAATGGTGAGCTAAAGCAGAACAGAAGATAAACAAGGAGCTGCTACATTCAGTCTCTTTAGCGTGAAGCTGCCTTTAACTGGCTGGTGAGAAAATAGAGAAGACTGGGATGATTTCTATACCATTGCCTCTCAGGAATCTTTTTTAGTATTACAGGGAAATGTACCCATGTACTCAGCTGCCACAGTCCTGAGCCTTCTGCTGAAAGGAGTGGTGCGACCTTTACTTCCAAGAGCATGAAACTTTTTGGAGGAAGAAGCAGCTCCATGATGTCAGGTTTCTAGATTAGGTTTGTACATCTTTCTGACTTTAAAACCCATACTTGGCATCACTTTTATTCTCCACTCAAAAATCATTAAATCAGGAAGCAACCTAATTCTTACAATACCAGGCAGTGGATGAGAAAACATCCATTGTCGTCAATGTTGTAAGGAATAAATGGTGCTTTTAAATATAGCAGTTATTTCCCTAATTTCTAAGCAAAAATGAATACAGGAAGCAGAACCTAGAAAGAATCTGATTTTTCAAGCAATTTGGTTTTTAAAGTACTTGATGCATTCACTGTCCAGCTACAGCCTGCTGTAATTGCAGACAGCGCTGCATTCATGCTCAGACTTTCTTCTATTCAGATCTCAGATGTTTCAGGAAAACATGGAACAGACCATTAGTGGCCAACATGCAAAATGTTAAGTAGATTGCTAAGCATTATCTAGAAATTCCCTGAGAGTAGCTAGGAGAATATGTCATTCTCCAGAGGCAGCAAAGGCATCTTTAGTAGCACTTTAAGTGCTGTAGAAATGTGGTGGTATGGAGTGAAAGAAATTGGTTTTATAAACAGAAAATAGATGTTCTTCCAAAGCTGGCAATAAATGAGGTAAAGACCCTTTTAGGGTAGGGGGGTGGGGAAGAGGTAAACTGTTGCAAGAAGTGAATTTAGTTGTAAAAAGTACATCCAGTGGTCTAAAGTTCAAATTGTGTGGTGAATTATAGACATTTCTGAACTCTGAAATACATGAATATATGCAATAATGTTATAATATTTGACTCCATTTTGCAATATAAATACTCTACAGCTTATGTCCTGATGTAGAGGCAATAATGATGAGGAGCAGTGAGGAAGACTCGCAGTTATTCTGAGCCCAGCACAACCCCCTTGGAGAGCAGGGGAGTCCCCAGAAGTGACTATGCAGGCTGAGCATGGGCAGCGTTTTGGGCTGAGGCAGGCAGGGAAAAGAAATACGGCAAGCAGGAGGCCTGTAGCAGGTCTGCATGAAGATGCTACAGTGGCAAGAAGAAGGAGATTTCCTCTGGGCTCAGAAAGGACTGAGTGCTGTTTGTTGAGCCTATGAACTATGAAGAAGGACTGGAAGAAGGAACCCACCCTTGAGAACACAACTGGCAGTGAGAAGAGTTATTTTCAACCTTTCTGTTTAATCTGTCTCACCCAGCACATCAATATTTATGCTACTTTAAGAGAAAACTTTCCCTACTTATTCTGCTCAAGTCTTGTGACCTAGAAAACATGGCTGTAGGGATTTGGAAGCCTGTTGGGGTCAATTGGGCTTCTGTAACTCAAGAAAGAGGACAGTTTTATCCCAAGGTGCTGGAAGAGTCAAGTCCTGCCATGCTCTGAAACATGTGAGTCTCAGATATAGGTGAAAGCCATCTCCTTCTGTTGAAAAATCAAGACACTAAATCAGAAACAACGTTATCTGGAACTTTACAGAACTGCTGGGTAAGAAAATAACTAAGCAACATCGGAGGAAGACTCTGATCTCAGTTTCAGCATCACTATGGCCATGAGCATTAGAAGACAAAGGGTGAGGAAGTGGTGCAAAAACGGGAGAGCAGAGAAAGCTTACATGTATGCCCTGTTTGGTTAGCACATAGGCAGTAAGAAAGGGTAGAACATACTTGCTTCAGATGATATCTTTCATGAATTTATTGCTAACTTATTGAAATTCTCACTGTGGCATGAGAGAAGGGTGATTCCTTCCATTCCTCCATGGAGGTTTATAGTTAATTTCAATCTGATGCTTTTTCAGAATGACAAGTATCTCTCTGACATCTATGCAGACTATACTAACTTTCAACTCCTAAATCCTAAAGACAGGAAAGAGTGAAACAGTCATGATAGCTGAACACTACCAAGTCAACATGTTCTTCCCAGGCTCAAAATTTTAACTAAAACTCTTCCACAACTCAACCTAAGTCACAAGTGAATAGGTGTTCATCTAGCAAGGAAACTTTTAACACAAATAATTAAGGAATAGCAAAGGAGTTGGGATCTGAAAGCATGGCTGGAATACAGAATGAGCTATTAGCTCTATCTATAAAAACTTTTTAGATGCCAATAATATGAAAAGCAAAACTGCACTCTTGCTTCTGAGAGAACTATTACAATATGCAACTGGACAATCTGGCTTTTAAAAATCTGTGAGGTAGCTTGGCTTGCAGGAAGAATGTGCTAAAAGAATGCATGAAGTATTGTTCAGAATTTGACCCTGCTGCTCAGGAGGGAATTTAGAAGTATAACATATGCCATCAAAGCAGAGAAAGGGAGGAATAAAGTAAGACTGAACAGAAGGGAAATATGCTATAAATAAGCAAAGAATAACAATACATAGCTAGAGAATTTCCTACTATGAAAAGAAAAAAAAAAAAGAAGAAAGAAACTGCATAAAAACAAACAACAACAACAACAACAAAAACAACACCAAATAGATTCTTTATTCTGAAGCTGCTCTAACTTACCCAGCTTTTATAGCAGTGTAGCTGGTAGTAATTTGCACACAAACACTGAAGAAGAATGAAGTGCCCTGTCACCGAAGCCAACAGGGCACCTACAAAGAGACACCAGCAGAAAGGAGGCTAACGCAAAAGTTTACCACGCAGTCACTCCTCCAAGCTAGTGTCTTTGTGACAGTTTCAGTGTGCGCAGAGAATGCCTTTGTGCCAGGTGACTTATGGGTCTTTGGAAACAGAGAGAACAATCTTGCCTTTCGCATAGTCTAAATGACTCTTGGAGGAAATCATTGTGGCTAAAGTAAGAAGTGAATGTTCAGCACAACAGCTACGTCAAATGAACTTCCCTGCATGACAGGCCCAAACAGCTGAATTCCTGGCATCATCACACATCATCGTGTCTCTTAGAAATAATGAAAAAAAGTGTTTTGATTCCATCCCAAAGTTATGAAGCAACAAAATGGTGAGTGATGAATTGTTTTTTTTTCCCAGTGAAGTCAATGTTAGACTGGGCATGGGCTTCGGGAGAACTGGGACAGGAGACTGGCTGTATGACCTTACTCTGAGATCTGGCAGTAAGTTACAAGAGCCATCACCGATATGAGCCCCAGTCCTAGTATTTTAAGACAAAAAGAAGTATTTTTTAATTCCATGAAATGAATTTTCATCCTGCAGTACCTCTATATCAAGTTTCAAAAATGCTCATTCATTTTGGAATATATATTTCTAAAGCAATATTGTCATGTAAGTAATATAATGGAAATGTTTAAATAATGTCAAAGGTGTCTGGCTGAGGCACTGGGAACAGTATTTTTATTGTTGTTTCCCCCCTTCCCCCAAGTAGCTACACCTGAAATATTTGATATGCTCCAAAAACTCAGAAAGAAAACAAGTCCTAGTGGACTTTCTACTAGACAGAAATACCTATAAAATGATTAAATTCCATCAGCCTAGAGCTTGGGGGAAGGTGAAGCGAACATGATTTCTCTTCTCCCCAGTCTTTATTCTCAGTGTGTTATTTTGTCCAGTTCTGCATCTACTCTTCATAATCCTCACAAACTGTGAAATTGGCAACTTCAGTATTTGTTTGCTAAGACTCTTCTTTCAGTAACATGTTATCTAGTAAAGCACATGTGCACAACTAGTTTGAAGGTTTACCAATAAGTTGATAAGATATGCCCCTTTTCATATCAAAATCTTCAATCAATTTTATTTACCATCTAGTTGCTAGAAATAGCAAAGCCAGTACTCAAAAGTACAGCAATTTTTCTGCTCTGCAGTTCTGTATTCCGCAGTTCTTTCCTCTGTACAGATGTAAAGGGACTACAGAAGTTACATTCTCGACAAAATATTCTCAGTAGGGCACCCAAATGTATTTTTAGGCAACTAAATAAAAGTGCCCTGTTTTTCAGAGGTTATCTAGCACTGATCAATGAAGGTTTCGCTGCCACCTTCTACTAAGTTATCCCAGTTGGATATTTTTCATTTTGCTCCACTAGACCGATGGCTGGGGCACTTTGTATTTAAACACCATTCTTGCAATGGTTGGTGAATCAAAAGATAATCTCCTGCCCTGAATGTTGTGAACACGGTGAAGAAAAATCCTTTCCAACAGAACATGGACGTGGTTGCACTATACAAACCTTCAACATCTGGGTGTCTGTATCATCTGAACTAAACACATTCTGATGGTAAGAAAATTCATCTTGATACAATGACATTCCTCTGGGCACAAAGATCTCTACCAGCTTCATAATAGCTACTGAAAACCAAAAGGTAAATCAAACATAATATGTAGCCCCCTCTCCCTTTGTTGCCTCTCCTAAGCATTTCCTCATTCTAAATCTCACCCTCCAAGGAAATCAAAACCTGAAACAACAGCAACTAAAAGAGCAGAGTCCTTCACCCTACAGGGAAAAGCTTCCTTAAATCCTGGAGCAGCTGAAAGCATATCTCAGGTATGACTTAAGGGTGGTACAGTAAAGCAGAAAGAACTTAAAGGCAGCAAGTTCAGCCCACTGAAAGTCATGCACATACTGTTACTAAATGATATACAAGGTACTGCTGATGTGTGACTGAAGTTATTTTGGAAAGAGGGAAATTATATTCTGTCTGACTTGTCTTGAAAAGAATTAAAAGCACCTTTGCATTCATTTGCTAGACCTTTAACAAGAATTGGGTCATCTGAAACATATTTCCTACCACACACCATCTGATACTCTTGCAGCACTCTGTAAATAGCAACACTGTTACAAAGAATGAAGATCATAGATGTTTCAGTTTTCATTATAGTTTAATAAATATGGAAATAATATTAGTGCTAAACACTTTATTTGGGTATTAAAAGTTACTGTGCATCAGTTTCCAACTCAGCTTCTAAAGACCAGATCTTGTAGAGATATGCAGTTAGCCAGTTTCCATGCCTCAACAAGATTCATTAATGATCACCCAAAGCTGAAATCTGGGGGAGTAAATCACTAGGAAAAATAATCTCTGAGCAAAGTAAGTGAGGTTACATTCAGATAGATGATGTCGACCTGCACAAAGGATCAGGATTTGTATTGGATTAAGATGCTTTCAAACTGGTTGTATCTCATCCGAAATGCTGTCCTTGGAATTCACCCTCTTTAGAAAGAGTGTATGAAAACTGTAACTATTGAATTCATACTGTGTCCTCAAACTGGGACCAGAAATTTTAAGTACCTCTCTCACACATTTTCTCCTGTGATTTGCAGCCTTCTTTGAATATCCAGCCATCACTGATCGCATTTAGTTTGTGTTCACAGTTCACTTGGTGAGATTTAACCGAACAACAAATAGCAAATTATGGATCAAAAATATTGCTAGAACAAAGATGCAGTTGTGTACATGTGTATGCCTGACTGAGAGCCTGTGGTACACTTGTTGTCTGAATTTGAATGATTTTCACACTTCTTTATAAAACTGCAAGTTAAGTGATAGAAATCAAGCTACGATGAATTTGAAAAGATGAACCTTGTTAAACCCCAACGAGGTGAAGCACAACTCAGAACATAACAGTACTGAAAACGATGCCTTATTTTTATTTTTAGTACAGGGCTGCAAAAATGTAACAATTTAAGACAGATTTCAGTTTTTAAAAGTGTATTAAAAACACATCCCACAGAAGATTTATTTTCCAATTGCAATTTATTGGCTGAGACATCTGTTATTTATGTAAAAATTTCAGTTTTTTCACTTACTGGTATCTGAAAAAAAAAAAAAAAGGAATCATTTTGCCAATTTCTTCTAGAGCCAAGGTCCAGAACTCAAATACAAGAGATATTGTGGGCCAAGACTGAAATGCGTTGGCAAACCTCTGATTGAAAACTTCCAATACTCTTGCTTCTTGTTATACGTTAATAGCTAAAATGACTGTTTTGGACCCACAAGGGTGACAGCTCCTGCATCTCCTCCCTTTCTAACTTCCTGCATCTCCGCCCTTTCCAACTTTTTTTTTTTTCCTTTGGAATAACAATGTGTTCAAAAACATAACATCAAGAATTAGTTTAGACATGACTAACTGCAAGGACTTTATGATGATAAGGGGAACTAAGGAGAGGGTTGTAGCTTAAAGCCATATAATATGTCGAGAATGGGAATAGAAAAAGTGCCAGAGAAAATGAGGTTCCTCTGGGAGATCTTGTTGCATTTTAATGTCTAGAGCCAGACACCTCTGTGTAGTGCCTCCCTCTGTCTTAATTGGCTGAAGAAGGACCAACCTTACTGTGCTTTTTCAGAAATACAGGACCAATGTAGGAGCTCTGCACGTGATTTCACTTATGTATCAGAAGGAAAGGAGATGCAATTAATGCAGACCTCAGAGGCACAGCTAGGACTGCCATACAAAGTGAATCATTAGGTTCAGATGAAGGTGAACAAAAATTTTACGCTCAGACATTTCCCTCAAAACTTGGGTTCTGTGATTTGTGGCTCACTCTGAGCATCTGACCCTCGGTGACTATACGTAGTTTCTGTTAACAGTTTGTCTGGTGAGATTTAAACGGGCAACTGTTACTGGAAAACCAGCGTCAAATCAATAAAACCAGCGTGAATCAATACATTGCTGGAATAAATGTATACTTGGTGTGTGCATGGATGTATGAAGTGAGATGAGAGGAGAGTAACACTGACAATGAGAATGTGAAAGTGTGAATCAACATGATAAGCACACATCTTGTATCTAGTGCTTTCTTATTACTTCCCTTTTTCAGGTTAGCATTTGTCCACAACACATGCAATCCCTTATTTGTCTGGTCATCGGAACCTAAATTTAAGCCCATCAAGATGCAAACATCTTCATTTTACTGCCTTTATGTGCTGTATATTTACAGATCTACTCAGAGTTATGCTCCACATTCCTTACAGCAAGGTTAAATATAAATGTAGTTACTGGTCTTCTCATGCTAATCAAACTCTCAAGATTAGCATTGGTTATAATTCTGATGATGTCTGAAATGCAGAAATTAATCCTTATTTCACAGATTTCTTACAGACTGAAGAGTCAAGAAGAAGCAAAGTCTATGAGGCAATACAGAGGTACCTGCTCAAAACCATCTGAACATTTGCCTCTTCAACCCAGCTGTACTGTCTCTCTATATTGTATAAATATGTTTTTGGAATACAAATAAAGAGCAGAAACATGGAAATTACTTGGATTTCCATTGTAAAAAGGAAAGCAAATCAAATCTAGAACTAATGCTTTAAAAATGGCAGCATCTCTGGTCAGGCACTTGATTAGAGGTAAGTTCACAATCTGAGTAGCCCAGAAGATGTAAACTGTCCAGCTATGAAAGTACAATCAGCTCCTATGTGAGCATAATTTACACTTATGCTCAGCCCTGAAATGTAAAGCCAGCTGTAAGCGATGTAACTGTTTCTACTTCTCATATTAACATGCACAGCCAGAGAGACAAGTTACCAATTTGAAATGAATTCTGCCAATTTCATCTTTACTTAAAAGCTCTGGGAAAAAAAAAAAAAAATAGTCTGAGTATTTCAGCAATATGATCCATAGCATCTGTAAGTGACCGACACATAAAATTGTTTAAATTGTTGTATGGAGTTAAGAAAAACTCCAGAAGATTTCTCTAATGCATCTCTGTGATATTGATAATAAACCATAAAGGCAGCTGAAACATCTCCCAGCTTTCTGGGAGCTACTACATGATATTATGAGAAAACATGTGTAAGGCATCTGCCTTCACATTGCTCAAGTATATACATGCAAATATAGTCCTAAAGCTCTGGTGGGGATTTTATTGACCAAAGACAGTAGTGTCTCCCCCTAAGGACTACGGTTAATGCCTCCGCCCTGCAACCGTTTCTGTATACGAGTAAGTCTATGTCAGCCACTCCTCCCACTGCTGTGAGAGAACTTTCACGCACCACACAAGGGGGTGCAATCATCTGGAGGGGCAGGACTTCACTTTAGACGTGTCAAACTGAGTGACAAACTAATGATGATAATGAGAATGATTAAGACTACGCTTATTGTCAAGAGCTTGGGTTTAGTCAGGTATGTACCCCTTACAGTTATATTTTCCAGGTGATGTGACTTTTTAAAATAACATGCTGGTCAGACTTACAGACATAATAAAAAATTTCTGTCTGTTAATAACAGCAGACAGCAAAATAAAGATTTGAGGTAAAATTCACCTGTGTTCATAGTACCAATATGAGCTTAAGCACTGCTTTAATTTTACTTAAAAGATAAGTAAAGCCTAAATGATACATATTCCTACAAAGATATGAAATTTTATCTGTATAAAAGTGCATAGATGAGTCTTGAGAATTAACAGATAGATTCTGACATTGTCTGTAACTCCAAATAATGAGGTTTCTCATATTAAAAACACATTAGTGAATCAACTAATGTAAAGGTTATGTTGATGGGACCTTGCAAGTATGTTTGATTTATGAAATATGCCTGCCAGTGGTTCATAGAAATTTGATAGCGCTCTTGAAATAGTTCCCAGAGAAGATTTGTATAATCTTTAATGTTTAATGATTTATATACTGTACATACACTAGGGAAGTCATTTCTAGCTGCTGTTGGTGCATTTAGTTCTCCTGAAAAGCTCTTCTTTTCGATGCCTGGCTGAGATTCTCCCTAGATTCCTGTACACCTTGTCACTGGCTTAGGGAGGCCCAGGGTAGCAGCTTCTGAGCAAAGCTGGAGAACACCTGCTGATTCTGAGGGAATCAGATGCTCAGGCTTTGGAAACCTTCCCATTGCCTAGATTTTCATTATCCCGTTAGCTTTCCCTTTCCTTCCCCTGTACAGAGCAAGCAAAGCACACCGTACTTCTGCCACCAACATTTATAATTACTGAGTGCTCTACTAATGAAAGCATATACTGCTATTTCTTAAATTAAAAGTCTCCTCTATACAGAAAATTGAATATAGTATAAATAATAGTAACTGAAATTTCTGCATTAGAAAGTCTACTCATTTTTTACCTTGCTCTTTGCAAATGTGAATACGACTAATGTTCCTGCATTTTTCATTCCTCCTCTTTTTTTTTTTTAATGTTGTGTTTTATAATTATTGATTGGAGAGATTTTATTTAAAAAAAGATCTTTCTCCTCTAGAGGCATATGTCCCTTCTACCCCTCATTCCAAAATATTTTGGAGATCCTCTAAGAATGTCCTGAGATATGAACTAATATTCAATACTTGGATAAATTAAGTAACATCGATTAAAACTAGAAATTTAAGCAAGGAGGTGAGTGTAATTACCCATGTTTTACTATATATTAAGAAACTGATTGAAATAAACCTATTGTGATATAAGAAAACTTGAGATGTTTGATGTTGGATAAACACATAAGTCTTGATTTTCAGGTTTCTAAAAACAAAGCTTACAAAGTTAAACAAAATCCACTAATTTTGAAAAGGGCTGTCTTCAAACAAACAAACAAAAAAAATGGATGACTTGATCGCTTCTGGGATTACCAATAAAACTCATACAAAATTCCCATCGCTATGTTGTTTGTGACACAGATAAAGTGTCCTCCTGACACTTCACCAAGTTGTTTCCCAATCATACCATTTCTTCTTTCAGAATATTTCTAAAAATCAATGCTTTT
Source organism: Anseranas semipalmata (assembly GCA_013399115.1). NCBI lineage: Eukaryota > Metazoa > Chordata > Aves > Anseriformes > Anseranatidae > Anseranas > Anseranas semipalmata. The sequence continues at coordinate 317,025 of VXAA01004252.1, forward strand.
GTGTGTCCAAATCATAAGAGGAATTGTCCAGATGTGTTCTTGTTCATTTTTCACATCCTTTATTGTACCAATCCTTTATTCTAAATTCCTCTTTTGGTCTTTCTAACAAGAATTAATTCTATCACATTTCAAAAAAAACAAAAAAAAAAAACCAAAACAAAACAAACAAAAAAAACCTTTCCTGTACTGAAGTTTCTCCATAATTATTGATTTACTTGGGAGAATTAGAGCTTCAAGTTGGAGGAGGTTTCACAGAGACTACAAGGGCAGTAGAAATAAATGTCTGTACTGTAGCATAATCAGAATTAACCCTTACCCAAGCACCGTGGTTCTTATATTTTGTGAGAAGACACCTGGGTCAAAATGACAGTGTCAGGCACTGTATTTAGGCACCGTATTATCAGTATTTTGCCCTGTGGGAAGTTGCTTCCCCTACTACAGACTTCCACATACGGGTAAGTGATTATTGCTATTATCTCTATATTTGCTGAGAGAAGGAAAATAGGGGGAAACATATTTTTAAGATGTCTTGCATTATGTTATGCAATAGAGCATTTTATGCCATGCTCACCCATTAGAACTGAGACTCAGAGTGGGGCAGTGCGTCAGAGCCCCAGGTTCCTGAATAACTCGCACCTTGTGCCTCAGCTTGAACATGTCTGTTCTGCTCCTCTGGTTTTACACCCCCACATTTGTCAACTGTACTTACATACCTTCCTGGAACAACTTTCCTAATTTACATTTGTCTTTTACGGGACAACACTGTTCTGTTCCCCTAATAATCCTAGTCTAAATTGTTCCTATGCCTTCCAGCCACTTGAGCATTTCTATACTTCTCCTGGTATCGCCTCTCATGTTTGGAATGGACTTCTTCAACTGGCAGTAGCTTCAGAAAGCTGTTTATTTGTCATTCTTCAAATCCCTACGTCCAGAGTGACCTCTTTTTCTGAAAATTAGAAAGTATCTGGTTGGGGATGCATGCCTGAATGGCAGCTATACTGACTCCATGGATTTCCTTCTCGCAGAGCTGACATATTTACAGGCAGGCAGGGTTAGGAAGCCTGCACTGCTGCTGATAGTGCTGCAACTATTCTCAGAGTTTTCAATCAAGTCACTTGTAGGAGTGCAGAGTCATAATTACAAAGTCATATGCAGAAGACTTAAATATTCTCATGGAAGGCTTAATGGGGCTGATCTAACTTGCACTGAAGCTAATGGCAAATTCCCATTCTCTTGTTCCTGAACTGGATTAGGCCAAATTTATTACCACCTTTGTTTAAATGTAGTCTTTCACTCCTTCCATTTTGTCATCCAAATTAAGTATGTAGCACTTACTGAAATGCATTGTTTATTATCTACTTATCGAAGGGTACAGCACGCCTACACGGTCATCTGGAGTCAGCTCAGTGCTCACTCTTCCTATGCTTCAAACAAACCAGATGTGAACAAACCCTTATCTGAAGATACTGTGCTCCAGACAGTCCCTGTGGGGTGCACCATGCCAGTTAGGAAAGATACACAAATGGGGAGGGGAAATTGTTCACCTCCAAATAGTTTGCAATGCAGGCATCTGCAAAAGCTTGTGGAAATGTCTCTGTACAACCTGTGAAAACTTTATAGGTCCAGCTGGGAACTTGGATTTTCATTTCAAATCCTGCACCTGAGAAACAAAATTAGGATAGTGCATGTTCCACAAGTAGCATCCTTACCTGTAGTACAATTAAAGGTAGACAAATATATTTTAAAAAGATGCTGTAAAAAGAGGCAATTTTTACCTTCTCTGAGCTGAAGTACAGAAATGTGCAACTTCCCGGGCTATATGGAGAAATATTTTTCTTGATAAGAGAATGAAATTACTGAAATGTTAGAACCAAGCTGTGACTTTCTTAACTTTCCATGTATGAAGAAACACCATCATCTCACAACACAAAACAGTAGCTCAGCCACCTCTTTTGTACTGAAGTCAGTGTTGTAATGACTCCTGAGCACAAACAGAAATAAAACCATCAAGGCACCATTAATAGTAATTTTCCAGTGGTTATTTATGGGCCTGATCAGCACCGCACATGCATGCCAAATAGTAACTATTCATGCTTGCAGTCCCATGGGCACAATGGAATTGCTTATAGCAGAACAAGAAGTGTTGCTCCTGTGTGCAAGGTAATGGTTAACAAAATGGGAGTTTGTCTAAAAAAAAAAACAACACCCAAACAACAAAAAAACCCAACACCTTAGAGAAGCTATTTCCGGATTATGGGATGACAGATTTATACTTCTGCAGATGAACACTACTCAGTAAGAAAACAGAGCAACATAAAATCTGTTTTAAAATAAGTATAAAAACAGTCACTGAGAATGCGATGTTTCCAATCATAGAATGAACACTATTAGCCAGACAACACGCACAAAAAAATGAAACAGAATGATTATGGCAGAAACCACTGGAAAAGAGCCCATCACCTGCCTTCATGTAGTTCAGCAGCTTTCTGTACCTTTCAAAGCAATCTGCACTTAATTGGTGACCCACCCTCTCAGCCTCCTCTGAAAACTCTGGAAAGTATTCCAAGCTATCAAACATATATACATATATATATAAGATATTTTAACTCGTTCAACTTATTGTTAAAGTAAGGAGGATTCTCCTACTCTCTCTAGGCTTTGGCTGATGGTTTAGCTTCTCAGCTGTTCTTCCACAAACATCTCCTGCACTTGGAACCGACTCCTCTGAGCTCACCTAAGTGCAGCTGGGGTATGAGAGGGGCACAGCCGCTGCTGGTCCGCAGCAGTGCTGTTCAGGGCTCAAGACCTGGTGCAGCTAATGAAAATCTCCCCTGGCTTCCCTGTTCCTGCCAGAGAAAGCTGTGAACAGTGAAGTAATCACAGTATTATGGGAGCTAAAAAAAGCAGCTCTCACCAATTCTCCTTGCTGTCTTAACAAGAGAAAGGGTGAAACCTACAGTGAAAGTTTAAATCTGAAAGGGATGACAATTTAGATCAGTATTCCTTGAGCATCCCATCTTTTATTATTCGTTTCCCCCTGCCCCTCACCCGGGAATATACGCTGAGGAGGACAGATTTCTTTGATGGCAGTATCCAGAGGTACCCTTTAAAACAGCTGCTGAGAAGAGTGGCAGGAGGTCCCTTTCTCACGGGGACTGCCATGCGTGTCCAGCCCAGCGCGGAGCTCCCTTGCTCCCAGGCAGTCGGCTGGGCTTCCACGCAGGTTTCTATGACAAGGGCAAGCTGTCAAATTTGCCTGTAGTCTGTAAAAGTGGTAGGCGGAAAAAAAAAACACCACTTGAGAACCACTTCAATTGGAGCTAACTTTCCACCCAGGAGCAAGCCAGGCGACGACTTAAAAGCCGGTATCGAAGTTCCTTTTATTCGGTGGCAAAGCGTCCTTCGTGCAGACACAAAAGAGGAGAGCTGTTCCCAGCCGGCGGTGGTACCTTCTCAGCAACTTCGTTTTGCCTCCTGACTCCACCTGCTGGGAAGACACCCTGCGACCTGCTGCCGACGTTTGCAAGGAGCGCGGAGGTGATCGCCGGGCATCCTCGTACCGGGCAGCTCGGGACGGGTACAGCGGGGAAGTCCTGCCCTGCCGCACCGCCACACGACGCTCTCTCGCGAAGTGGGCTGTGGGTTTTTTTGTTCGTTTGTTTTTTTCGGCTCGGTTCCCTCTGGTGCAGCGTGGGGCTGCTCTTCTCAGGAGGCTGGGAAAGGGTCTTCTCCGGCCTCTCTTTTTGTGTGAAAGGCTTACATAACTTTTGGAGCCGAAGCGGGGATTTAGATGACTTTGCCGGCCGGTGAATGCCGCAGCCACCGCTTCCCTCCGGCTCAGCGGACGAGCGGCAAACCCCTCACACCCGCCGGCAAGGCGCCGGAGGACGCGCTGCAGACCCCGCTCCCACAGCCCGGGCTCCGCTGCCCGCCCGGGGCCGCTCCCCTCGCCCAGGTCCCCGGGCAGCAGCGTGTTCCCCCCCTTCTCTCCCCCGGGGCTTGTCTCTTCCGAAAGATGGGATCGAAAAGCGGGCGGGGGTCGGAGGAACTTCTCCGGGGAGGGCGGGCGGCGGCTGCTGCTGCTCCGGCCGGGCCCCCTGGGCAGCTCTCGCTGAGGGGCCGGGGGCGCCCAGAGGCGACGCACCCTCACGGCGGGCAGGGCGGCGGTCGGGGCACGCCGGCCCCACAAACCGGGGAGAGAGACAGGGCTCCGGGCCGCCCCCGCGGGGCCGAGCGGGGGCCTCGCCTCGCCTCAGCGCCGCACGGATGCCCCCACGCCCCCC
>VXAA01004252.1:321536-345458 GCA_013399115.1 Anseranas semipalmata
GAGGTGCCGGGCGAGGTGCCGCGCCAGCGCCGGGAGCGCTGCCACCGTAAGTCCCGGCAACTTCGCCGCCTCCCCTGCGCTCCGCCGTCCTCGGGAGACCGGGCGGGAGGCGGGAGGCGGGAGAGGGGATGGGGAGCCGAGCTTGTGCAGCGTGGCCAGGAAAACAAGAAGGAAAAAAAAAAAAAAAAAGAGAAAAAAAAAGGGGAAAAAAAATAAAGAAGGGGAGGGGGTTGGAGGAGGTCCGAGCGCGATCCCGCGGCAGCGCGACCCGGGGGCCGGAGTTGTGCCGCGGCTTCTGCGCTGGCGAGCGGGTCGTGTCCGATCCGGTACGCGCTGCAGAGAGCGGCCGTTCTCCGTGCTGGAAGCGCAGGGCATTGAAACGACACCTGAGTCGCTCCTCGGGGTGCCTCATTCGTGTCAGGTATTATTTCCGCGTTATTTCTCGTCTGCTGGACTGCTGCCTGTGTTTTTGCTCTCACTTGACGCCGCGGGTGTAAAAATAGCGTTCGTAGGCTTGAGGATATTGCCACTGATGACGGTAGATTGATGTACGGGGCTATTTACTTTATGTGTCCAAGCACAATATAAATGCCTGCCAATTTTGTCTTTGAATTGCTATATTGATTTCATTCTTGCGGGCTTTATGACAAGGTTAAGATAGTTGACAATTTGTAAAGAAAAGTGAAAAACTTCTGTTTTATTCTAGTTACAGAGTGTCATTGGTAACTGAAATGATGAACGAAAAAAATCATTCATAAAAAGAGCAAATAGAAAGATGTGTATCCCCAAATCTCTTGAAGTCAGTATCGTCAGTATCTAACAGATGCCTTCCTGCCATGCTTTTATCTACACTGGCTGCCACTTGAACTTAAGGGTAATACAGTATTCTTCCCAGGACAGTGCGCTTCCCTGTTATAACAGAATTACGTAGTCTGACTAAAAGGAGTTCAGAATGAATTAAGAAAGTCAGCGCATTAAAACAAATTTTGTCTCTTTGTAGGCACTGAATCAAATAGAGCTCTGACTCCTGTTTCTTTCCCCCCTGGGTGCTGGCAGGACAGCATTCAGGTGGAGAACCCTCGTGTCTGGCCAGCGGAAGGGCCCCAGCTCTGCTCCAGGGCTGCCCAGGGTAACGTTTTCTGTTACCAACAGCTCAAACTGCAGGTGGTGTCAAGCCAAAGGGGGAATTGAGTTCGCTACTCAGAATCCTAAGCATAATTGTGAACTAGGCAAATTAAATGCAGGAGAGCTAGTATTTCCTTCGAAAATTTTCAGACATCCGACAACCTTTACCAGTAGCTAACCTTAGCTAAGTTACCTTTGTGGTGCTTACTATAGTTGCCATATAATAGCTGACACAAAATTATTCTGGAATAACTAAAACATTGTGTGTCAGTACCTACCTGGAAGTGCTAAAGTGTGCTAACTTTGTAAATCTTGAGTAAATCACGGCCCTGTTAAGACCAATGGCAAAATCCCGATTAAAAAGAGGTGGGTTTCACCACAGGTTTTCATTATCATTTATAGTGAGTGCCAGCCAACTTTGGTTAGAAATTACAGTAGCAATGTTTAAACTTGAGTAGTGATAGTACTTCTAACTCTCCATTGCAGTGCTTTAAAATCCTGGGTGATAACCACACAGGTCTTAATATTTCTAAAAATAACTATATATAGTAAACTGTTTTGTGCTTTCCAGAGGAGCAGGCGGTTCAGACTTGTCTTATACTTAGATTTTTGTGGGCAGTTTCATCAAAATGGATCATAAGCAAGCTAGGTTGCAGTTTGCATATGTACCATATTTTAACAGAGGTATTCAGACAGTATGGGGGACATGAAAATATGTTGCTTATGGCAAAGACATTCACAAATGAACTGGTAAGTATTTGACTTACTATAGAAAGATCAGCAAACAATAGAGTTATATGTTAGGGTTTAGTTCTCTACAGCTCATAAGCTTTAAGGGGAGATGAAGGAACAGAAGCATCTTTTCTAAAAACCTTATTGAAATATTACTGCATAATATATTTGCAAGAATTAGCTTATTAAACTCACTGAGTCCAGTTTAACAAACCTTTTTTTCATACCTACAGCAGAATGGTTTTGGAAACCATCTGAAAAAGTTGAGAATTTTTGTTAAAGATGAAAACAATGTTCTGCGGAATGTTTTGTTTAATTGTTTTTCCTCCAACTTGCCTTCCATATCAAAGTAGAATGGAACAATGCTTAAAGCTAGCCATTTAGTATTGTATGTTAGTTTAAAATCTGTATCTATAGTCCTGTAAGAAGCTAAACGGGCACTTGTTTAGCAAGTCCTGTCATATAATACTGGCATGACCAAAATAGCTGCCAATAATTTCCATTAATCTTGTGTAAGCAAAAAAGGAAGAAGAAAAAGCATATCATAACTTAGAGTTCCTGAAAATTCTATCATTAGATAGAAGAACGTCTATTCTATAGTTATCTTAAAAATGATGCTTACAAATACAGTTTTTGGAAAAATGAGCAACTAAATAATTGAGCTAGACTTGCCTGAAAGTCGTGGTAGCAAGTACCCCGAGTTTCAGTTCTGCAAATGCCCACCAGTTCTACATGTTAGTAAGCTGGTAAGCTCATTTTTGTTTTATTTCTGATAACTGATGTTCAGGTCCTGACTGTTGCCATTGAAGCCAATGTTGAAACTCGTATTAATACTAGCACAGGTCACACCTGGCCCTCCCCGGGTGATCCTGTTATGTGCTGAGCACTCTCAGTCCCTGTTGCTTGTGTCAGAGCGGCATCCAGGCAGGTCCCTGCCCAGAACTACAAGCACAGAGTAAAATTCACTCTCTTGAAAAATTTGCAATGTAAATAGTAGAGACTGAGACATCTTGCCGAAGGCCACGCAGTAGGCCAGCAAATGACCTACGTCTGAAGTGCGAGTACTTAGCAAGGGTACACTGAGCTCCTTTTAACAGGATTGAGCGTTAATTGATCCTTAGATAAAGGTACCCAGAAGTGAATGACCAGTGCCTTAAGGTCCTATGTTATTTCCCTCTGATCTTGTTTACTTCAGTATTAACCTCAATGTTTACTAGCAATAGCCTGCCAAAGAACAGCACATAATTACGTATTGTTTGTTCTGTGCTCTTTTTTGGTCAAAAACCCACTTTCCATTTGACTTTGCTTTTAGTCACTTCCCGACTTAGGAAGGAGTGGGTCTGGCTGCTGGAAGCCTCTGTACACGAGCACAAGTCCCAGGAGCGAGACATGCCCCTGCGGCCCAGTCCTGAGAAGCAAAGCACTGGTGGCTGGGTGGCTGCTGTGTCTGCGTCACAGCGCAGATATTGCCATATCTCACATAATCAGCAGTGCTGGTAACTACGCTGGGCTTTGTGTTCAACCAGCAGTTACACCTAGGAAATCCGTGTCTTATGCCAAAGGCTGTATTTATGGACATGTTTCAGCTAGACACCTTTTTAATTACAACAATATCCACGGATGTTGAAGGAGTCTTACTTTAGGTGATCTGCTGACCAAACTGATGCCATGCTGTTGCCTCACCAGCGAGCCCATGAGCCATTCAGTTGGTTCCCTGCATTTGGGGTGATTCTTGGTTAAGGATATGGGTCCCCGGGGTGGGGAGGACTTGGGGTTACTGATTACAATCTGGTAGAGAGCTCCATTGGACTGCCTATGCTGACTTGTATGGGCATACATAATGACTTACCATTAAACCAAGGAAGAACAAGAAATTTTGGTATTCAGCCACAAGGCAAAAGTGGAGTCATTTAACATACATGATAGGAAGTAGTGCTGTAGACATAAAGCACATGAGAGCAATGCAGCCATGGATTTTTCCATGGTTCCCCAAATGCCTTCTGAGTTAGGATCATATTGCAGAGAGGCAAACTAGCACTGGCTTTTAGCAAGTTGCATGCTGAAGTGCTGTAGTCCTGAAGGGTGGGTTGCTGAAAGGAGGATCAGCTTAAGCTGTTCACCACAGACCAAGGGAACCTGCAGGGAGGACCTCTCCTGGGTCCAGGAGGAGATGGAGTCATGGTGCAGTACTGATGTTCTTACCTGTACATGAAGTACAAAAAAAACCCCGAAAAATAAAATTCATCCAAATGCATCTTATCCACTGTACCTTGACATGATTGCAATGCTCCTGTTTTTTCCCAGTAGTCCTGTGTCATTCAGTAAAGGTGACAGCGAATGGCATCTACTTTAGAATAAGCTTCTGGACCTTGGCTTTTTGATCATTTATTTCAGTTATACTTGATAAAAGACCTGGCACAGATGTGGCAGAATTGGCTGCTTACACCACACTTTTAGTAGTATTTTTGGAAATATGCATGCATTTCAGTTTCACGTGTCACATTTCAGTGTCACAGTTTCATGTAACACTGTTCAGCAAATAATTTCCTGACAAAAACACGTATAGGAACTGTATCACTGTCTGTGGCTTTTGATGAATGTTATTTACTAAAAGTTAGATGAATAGTATATTTGATAAATTTTGCAGGTTTTTTTTTTTTGAATCCACGGTTTTATTACCTTTTATTTATAGTAGCTCTAGCAGTGTGTACTTTAAAGGAGTAGAAAGATATGATGTATGCTTGGTGGTGGCTTTGACACGCTAACTTTAGTTTGTGATGTTTTCATTAGCTTGGACAGAAGCGCAGGTTAGAAAATTGCTGATATTTAAAAATGTGTGTTTGAAATGCCTTTCGCTTCCTGGATTGCTACTAAATGCTGAACTACCCCTCCACAATTGGAAAAGCAGATTTTTTTCTGTTGTTTTGTCCTAGAAATTGGACACTTCTGCAGGCAATGCCAAGTGAGTTCACAGACTTATTTGGAGGTTGCTTGAGTCAAGATGAATTGTGTCTTGTCTTTAGAGGTGTCGTCTCACAACTAAGTTGACAATAAAAAATCCTCTCTTTTAAATAATATGAAATGCTTCTGAAAGCGCAGTGTTGCTATCAGAAAGATGTCAAGGCTCCACAGTTAAGATTGTGCTGAGATCTACTTGTAAAAGAAAAAGAAACTGAAGTTCTATTTTACTTTTTTATTAGTGACTGGATTGAGACTCCACATTTAGCACAGTAATCTTCAAAGGTCAACTGAATTTTCTGTATGTGTATTTTTATGGAGAAATATTTACTTAGTTTTCAGTGCTTGCATAACAAAAATTGCTGTAATCTGTGGCACTGCTTAGGGCTTGACAGAAGATGAGAAAGCTAATCAAAGACTGAATAAATTGATAGAGTGAATTAGCCACTTCTGTTTCTTTTGGGCATGCTCCAATATGAGACGGCTCCTGTGACTATAGCATTTCAGCTGTGGTGTCTGCAGATGGATGACTCCATTTCTGTTAGTTTTGATTTCTCTGAAGCTGGTATCGGTAACGAGTGTTAACTGTTTAGAAAAATCACAGGTAACTGCAGTTGTATTTTGTTGCTATTGTTTGTATCTGGATCCTCCCTGCAGGATGTGTGTACCACAGCAGTTATATGTAGCAAATTGAGCTGTCTTGATTTAAGTGATCTGTGAAGAAGTAATGTGACCCCCAAAAGTGATTTTAAATTTACATCCGTTATGAAGCAGTAGTAAGTGGGTGATGTTCTACACAAGCTATATTCCTTTGTACAGAGCTATCACCGTGTGACATGTACCAGCTTGCTTTCTTGATTTTTTTTCTTCATTCATATGTCTGTTGGCGTAGTTACCAGTGGCTGAGTAGCTGCTTCATCGCTGGGCTCTTCTCATCCATTGCTCTCCCTTTTCATCATTGAAACATGATGGTGTAATTTGCTGTATATCAGCTAGCAAGCAGATGGTAGGTATCTTTGGATGACTGAGTATAGTTTCTCATGGAGGAGGAACAAATGATGTCCCATAAAGTTACAGCTCTTTATATGTTAAGGACTGTCATCTCTCATCCATTGCAGCATAATGAACAAAAGATTCTTGATACACTTCAGGTTGTCTTGAGAGTCGTTCTTAAAACTATATGCAAGGCCTGAAACACCCTGTGAGTGTGAGCATTTCTGACTCGTAAACAAGCTGTATGCAATCTTCTCCAACCATAAGTATTCAAGGGCAGGGGAGAGGTTGCTTAGACCTTCACTACTGTGCTTGATTGCTTAGAGAAACTTCTTTTTTTTTTTGTTGGCCTTGGTACTGAGAAAGGTATCCATGACTGCTGACTTTCCTCATGCACCTAAAAGTTGAATCTCTCCTGGTAGGAACTCCTGTTGTCACCAACCAGTCCAGCTCCTAATGGAATCCTCATTTGCTTTTGTCTCCAAATCTGTACTCACCAAACAATATGCAGGTTTAAGTGAGAGGGAAAGTTCACTGCTACTATCCTCAGCTGTGCTGCTGGGGTGTAAACACTATGAAGACTGAAGGGTATGGGATGCAGAAAGAAGCAAGTGAAGTAGATTAGATGGGGAAAAAAAGAGAGGTGAAATACTGAAAAAGAATTAGATAACAGAAAATGTAGAGAAGGAAGTGTTTTGCAGAAAAGGGAGAACACTCAAGAACGTGATGCTTTGAATGGTGTGTGCACCTGTGCATTTAGTGGTAGAGATGACTTTCTGGAAATTTACATTACAAAATATCTAATAAACTAATAGAGAGCACTGTCTTCCATTTACATATATAGTAGCAGGGGAAATTAAATTTGTTCTCCAATACTTAATTTTACATGTGCAATGTATTGGTAATGACAAATTGCTGATACTGGTTTAGTCGCTTATACAAGTGTTAGAGTAAATTATTGAATGTTAAGATTTTATATTGCAACTCTTCCAGGAATTGTATTTCTTGCAAAGGAAAGTGGGAAACAGGATTAGTGTGAGGCTGACTCAAAGGGTAGTTTAGTCTCATCAATTTAGAGCATCTCCAATAAGTCCTTTGGCTTTGCTTCAGTGTTTAAGAACATTTATTGAGAGACTGAGAGAGTAACCCATAGATAGCTGATCACGTGCTCCTGACTGCGCCGAGTTGTGATGTTTGGAGTTTAGAAAATCCTTTAAGCTCTGGTCTTGAGAAAGGCTCAGTGATGGGGAACAAATGGGTACGCGTAGACTTTGGTGTTCTGAGGGCCGCTTCCCTTACTACAGGCTGCTCAACGGCTTGACTCATTTAAGCCCTTGAGCTGTTTGTGTTACAATACAATATCTTCCTCTGTGTTTGAATGCTGCCAAGTACATTTTAGGTTGAAACAGCATCAAGTAATAAATAATAATCATTGTTACCATATGTTCTCACAGATAATGCAGCCCCAGTATTTTCTACTCAGCTGTTTACTTATCAGTTCTATCATCTGATGGTATTTGATGCTATATGCTTCCTAAAGACTGGACTCATTTCAGCGCTGAAAAGAAAACATGTATGTTTGGATTTATAAGTATTTAAATTCTTGCTAACTCTTTTGGCAGTAAGATCTGCAGTGTTTTGAATGGAATATGTTCATCCCGTGAAATGCCTAATGTAATCAGAGGTCATCACTGGAAAACCTGTAGATTGTCACCGCATAACTGTGTCTTTCACGTAGCTGTGCTTCACATAACTGCATTCTCTTTCACCTAGCATCCATACTAATTCACTTTGAGATCTATATCCAAACTAAAAACCCAAGATGTGCCCACTCCAGCATTTGTCATTGCTGTAGCTGTTTGAGTTAGAAATGACACGAATCTCTGGATTTTAGACTAGTGTTGTGGTTTAACCCAGCAGGCAGCTCAGCACCACACGGCCACTCACTCACTCTCCCCATGTGGGATGGGGGAGAGAATTGGAAAGGTAAAGGTGTGAGAACTCGTGGGTTGAGATAAAGACAGTTTACTAGGTAAAGCAAAAGCTGCACACGCAAGCAAAGCAAAACCAGGAATCCATTCGCTGCTTCCCATCGCAGGCAGGTGTTCAGCCACTGCCAGGAAAGCAGGGCTCATCACACATAGTGGTGGCTTGGGAAGACGAATGCCATCACTCCGAACATCTCCCCCTTCCTCCTCCTTCCTCCCAGCTGTTATTGCTGACGTGACACCATGTGGTGTGGGACATCCCTTTGGTCAGCCTGGGTCACCTGTCCTGACTGTGTCCCCTCCCAGCTCCCGGTGCACCCCCAGCCTCCCCGCTGGCAGGGCAGCACAAGAAGCTGAAACATCCATGGCTCTGTGTGAGCACTGCTCTGCAACACCTAAACATCGGTGTGTTATCAACAGTTTTCATGAAAAATCCAAACCACAGCATCAGACAAGCCTCTGTGAAGAAAATTAACTCTATCCCAGCCAAAACCATGGCAACTAGTCCATGGTGAAATATGTAGCATTTATCTCCCTTTTATGAAGAAAAGAAGCGGGGCGTAATGGCCTGTGGAGTGTAAGAAATTAGTGTGATTAAGCCAGAAGGAGTTATGTATGCGCTATACACAGAAAGGATCCCGTAGAACCCCAGCTGTTAACTAAAGGTAACTCCATACCCTCACAAAATACTGGGACTGTGTTTTATTGGTATCAAAGCCTATCATTTCCCTACTTAAAAAAATAACTGGCAACATGTGGTCAGTATCTTATTTATTATAAGGTAAATCATCAAATATGTTACAGCCATGACACTTGCAATGTCAAAAATACATTGATGAAAGATTTCTTACAGTGATGAATTGTTGTATTGATCTGATATGTAATTCCACAGGGAGAAATCAGATGGGTGTGACATTTAAAGGCAGTTAGTTATGCCAATTACTGTAGTGTGGCATTTTAGAAAATATATTCAGAACTAATTTTGCTGTCGAAAATGATCTTTTTTAATGAAAAAGAAAACTAATGACTTCTATGAAATCTAAAGTTTTACATCTCACTGTAAAAATATTTTTGCAGGTGTGTGGAATTTCAATGATATATATAGGTATTTATAGTAAAATACTGTTTTAAATTGAAGCAAACAAATGCATCATAATACCATAAGCACCTTGCACTCTGGAATGGGCATAGTTTGGATGGACAAAGATGCAACAGCCTGGAGCATATACTGGGAGAGAAAATAGCCCTATTCTCACTGTGTACTTACAAAAAAAAGAGAATTCAACTGTCTGCGGAGACATCTCTGGCCTAGTGTGTACCCCTTGCACTGTGTGACTATCGTAAGGCTGACTCTGGGCAGCATTAGATTTCCTACAGAACCACAGACAACCTGGACAGTTCATATGCATGTCTGTATGCATGCATATCTACACATGTACATATACACATGCATATATAATTGTGCATATACAGTGTATTACATGATTTGTGCAGATTCATACTTGTTGTCAAAAACCCCTGGTTTCATCTACTTACTACTTTGTTGAGCTTTCACCTTTTGGGCTAGGAAATTTCAGCAATCTGTTGAATTTATTTGGAGAATTTTAGCCAGATAATTTCCATCATCTCTGAAAACCTCATCTAGTGCAGGACCTATTGTTTTGCTTTTGTCTGCAACTTCTGGATGCTCTCTTTCTCTGAGAAGTTCTTGTGCTGCCATGTGGTGGAAAATGGACTTGCCAGTAGAGGGTTTCTGAGCCAGGATTGATCCTTGTACCATTGGTGTAAGAACACCCACACTTGTGCAGCCCAGATCTTCGTAGAGCTTTGGTCTGCAATCAGATATTTTTGAGGCAGTGTAAGCCAGTCTGTGCTGCCTGATTGAGGGCAGATAGAACAAGATCAGAGCACAAAAGTTGAGCAGAAAGAGGAGTGTGGGAAAGTTTGTGGGGTGGGGGAAAATGGGAATGGTTTCAGACATGGAAGAAGGATGTTGAAACAGGGATTGGGTGTTAGTACTGAGGGCCAGTGTGGTTTGGGACAGGAAGCATTTGAGAAGGACAAGCTTGTTTGACAAGAAGTTAGATGCTGAGGGACAAACTGCTATCTGAAAAACACTGACATTCCCAGGAGGTGGCATTTAGGTGCTAGCAGGGATGGGTGCTGGCAGAACACCAGGACAATAGGAGGAAGATATACTGGAAGAGACAGAATTCCCTCTCTCTTCCCCTCCCTTTCTCTGTCCTCTCTTCCCCTCCCCTTCCCACTAAATATATTACAGTCACGAAGCCAGGAAAGTGAGAGAACTTAGAGTGGGACAAACTGAAGCCCAGGGAAGGACATTAGTACTGGACTAGCAGAAGCTTGGAGGGAACAAGGTCTGCTTGGAAATGGTACTAGAAGAATGAAGGGTGGAAATAATTGAGAAGAGCAGCTAATGTCTGGGAGGAGACAGAAGTAGAAGAAAAGAAAGTTCATGATCGAGCAGATCAAGGTGAGGGAGGCAATACCCCTGACAGGTCACACACAACCTTCCTGAGTCTCACCAGTCTTCTGCTATCAGCAGATACCTGTGAAGATTTCTGGTGATGCTTTATTTTCCTTCAGGACTTAAACATGTACAGGATGTCAAGCTGCCACTGCTGCAGTTCAGCCCTGCTGATATAGACCTTTGCAATGGGCTTTAGAGGTTTTAGTCCCTTTCATGAACCATTTTCACCATGCATACTTAAAACACTGATGTACTGGTCTTAAGACAATGATATTTATTCTGTATTTGTTTATTATGCCCAGCTTTAGAGAGTAGGGTGCAGACACAGGAAATATCTGAAAACCTAGCTAATTAAAGCAGCTCTAGTTTATCACATTCAGTGTGTGAGCAAGACTGACTGACTGAGCTAGGTCCCACTGTCTTTCTGGGAATAATCTAAACCAAATTCATGGACAGAATCTGGAGAAAATTGTGTGTTCCTCTTACAAAGAAAGAAGAAGTGCACATCTTCTGAACCTCCAGAATGCTTCATTTAATGCACAGGTTTAGTTGATGGAATTTTTTTTTTTTTTTTTTTTTTTTTTTGCTGAATCACAGTCAAAGAAGGAAAAAGGTTCCCTGTTTCTCCTATTCTTCTGTACAGACAGATGAGAACATTTATGAATGTCTGTAAGGGCAAACTTACTGAAGCTAACAGAAGTGTGGATGGGCAGTTGGAGTGATTTGAAGTATACTGTTTCAGAGAGAGGAGTTCTGCTTTCAGAGAAGAAATTGTAGGAAAGTTGAGGACCTGCTGAGTCCTTTGATGTGAGTGAATCAGCCAGCTGGAACAGATTGTTAAAAGACTGTTTCTGCAGAGGAGAATGAGGTGCTGGAAACTTCTAATAGGATGAGGCAAAAGAGAAAATATGTATGTTAATGGAGGACACTCAAATGTCCTATAATACCACTAGAATGGCTAGAGCATAGGAGATCCAGAGCAAATGAGAGGACACCTCAGTAATGGTGATTACATGTAGGTGATGTGGGAGGTCAGCAATCAGTCATATGCACAGTCACAGAAAAACATCAACCGCATTAGAAGAGAAACATACTACAGAGGCACAAACCCAGCAAATTGCCAGTGAACATGGAAGTATTATGCAAGGAAAAAATGAAAACCAGGTGTTTGAGATGTATGTTAAATACTGCAAAGCAAACTGAGGAGAGCAAAGCCTTCAATGTGTGCAGCTGAAGAATGTCTCTGGGGAAAGCAGCCATCAGCAATATTCCTGTAAAAAAAAAATGAGACTAATAATGGTGAGACGTGCAACTTTTTAAATAAAACCAGAAGAAATAGCCATAAAAATTAGCATCAGTATTGGGGTACAGTTTTGGGGACTGACTACAGAAAAAAAAATTGAACCCATGGCATGAAATATAACAAGACTAGCAGAGTACAAGAATATTCTATGTAGATAAAAGTACAAGAATAAGGATCCAGGTATCTCCAGAGTAGATACTCCTGCAGAATTAATTTTTGGATATAAAGCTTAGCTGTTTGTTAAATTTGATTAAAAACAACAACAACAAATAAACAAAAAACATTAAGGGCAGTGAAAATGAAGAAGATCTTGCCTGGCAGGCTTGTGTAATACTAAGTATCCATGTGTTTGAAGACAGAGGAGGTCAACAGCTTGCTGCAAAATCTGTCTGTACGGCAGTACCAGAAGTGCATACTGCATAGTGATAACTATTATCTCTACTTTGAGCCCCTTGGCAATAAAGACATTAATTAGAAAAATGAAGAAGACATGGGAAAGGGTATACTTGATGATGACAATAGAGAAGAAAAATGATAGGGTATTCCATGTATGCATACTTATTAAAGATCTTTAAGGCAATGAATCAGGAACAAATCAACACAAGAACAATCATGCAAAGATACAGGAACAAAACAACCCACTCATGCTAGATGACATCACTTCCAAGCCCTCTCTAACAAGCGTATTCGTTATGCTAGATGCACGATTTGGTAGTGGAAGGTCAGATAGGACAAGGAGGGCAGCTAATTAATGCCTTCCAACACACTATCCAGAAGGTAGCATTTCAAAAATGCCTGCTGATATATCATCTGCACAAGATACATCGAATAAGAGAGGCCTTCAAATAGCAGAATATCTTACTCTTTTACCAGAGCAAATGCCACTAAAACTGATGGTGTTAATCACATGATGCTGGGGACACTTCTAAATCACAGTCAGATCCAAATCATTAGAGAGCAGATGGATGAGAATAGTTGAGCACTGGAACAGATTGCCCAGAGAGGCTGTGGAATTTCCATCCTTGGAGAGTTTTAAAACTAGCCTGGATGTGTCCCTAAATAACCAGGTCTAACTTTGAAGTTAGCCCCGATTTGAGCAGGGGGTTTACTAGGTTATCTCCAGAGGTCCATTCCAGCCTAGTTTTTTTCTACAACTCAGGGAATTACTTTGGTCTGGAAAGGAGGCATCCAAGCATATCCAAGAAAAGGTGAAAGGGAAAAGGGCTGAAAGCACTAATCACCCCAGAAGAACCGGATCTCAGAGCAGGGGTAGCAGGGGTATCTGCTAAATAGGAATGATGGGATCTCTGTAAGAACTTGAAGGGGGAACCCAGTGAAGAAGGATTCCATTGGAAAAGGAAGTGTGAGGATAAGTAGTTAAAAATTGCAGTACCTATCCCCAAGAAGGCTAAATTAAGGTTCCCCAAGTAGTTTCTAGCTTCAGTTACCTGTATAATCTGGAGAATCTTCAGTTATCTAACTTATTACATGCATTTAGTTTTATTAATGTTATTTCAAGACACTCTGTATGAAATAAGGGTACCGATGATTTACGAAGACAGGAAAGTGCCATTTGTTTTTGTTTAAAAGATCTTTTAACATTGAACACAGAGTTTTTGGTAAAAACTTTCATCCATTAGTCAGATCAAAGGTGGAAAGTAAAAACAATGCAGTAATTTAAAAGCCTTAGGCTTCATTTAAGCAAATAATAATTTTGGAAAGATAAAGCTGATATACATAAAATACTATTGAGAGTTTATTTTAAAGTGGTCTTAATGATGCTGAACAGTTAAAGCTTGTCAATCTTAAAGAAGGTGGCAGTATGGCAGCCAGTCTATAAGCTTTCACATTTAATGCTAGTCCATGGAGAACTCTCATTTTCTCTGTGGAACGTTATCATTAGCCTGATACAAGAGATACACCTCTGTTGTTCATCATCTGTGCCCTTTTAAGGCATTTTTTTTAAAGAGCCAATTGCACATACCGCAACAGAAAGGACATAGTGCTAGGGCAGGAGCTAGCTTCCAGCCCTGGAGGCACTGCCATCCTGTCAGTGTGCCTGGTGGGCCACTAGCTAGTTTTGCTGTGTCAGGAAATAATACAAGATGTGACCTATTATTCAGATAATTAGAATATTGGATATTGTAAAATTGAAAAGATGTTTGTTTAGCACACTTAAGACACCTCTAGTATTACTTACAGTTTTTCATATTTGTTGTAATTATGCAGAACAAAGAGAGGAGGATCACGCAGGTGAAATCCTGTTTGGTGCACTGATTTCCTCAAATTCTGCTGAATCCCAGGATGGTATGTTTATGTGCAGTTACATGACAGAACCTCCAGTTAATTCTTGCACAGGGGATAGTAAAACTAGAAAGAGAGGGATAGCATTTTGGAGAGAGGGGGAAAACACTTCAGGAAAACCTCCACACATTCTTTTGAGAGACAGATCTAGTGGAAAACTGCCTTTCCTCTTTATCCTTGCTTAACTTGCACACTTATTCCTGAGCAGGTTCCTCTCTTCAATTCTGATGTTTCAACAAGACATCATCTGAAGTCCCTTGGTAGGGTCAAAGCATGAGGGCAAAAAGGGTGTAAATGTGGTGGTAAGTGTTCTTAAAAGTTGGTAGTGATGCATCATATCATTAGATATCATTAGATGCATCATATCATTTTATTAAAGCACCATTTTCCAAACTACTTTCCACAGTATCCTCACACTAAGTGAGCATAACTCTTCAAGCAAACATAACAAGGAAGAAGCACTGCCACACAGATAGGAGGAATGCAGTACTTCTAAAAGTACTGTACAAGCAAACTTGTGCCAAGTGTCTCTTTCCTGGAGTACTGGAGGTGGATAGAACTGTGTTTTTCTGTAGCTAGGAGATACTCTTTAAAGCATGGCCTGCATGCATGATGCAAATTCTCTTCTCTCTGGAACAAGGTCCCTATCTCATCCACTTACACATCTTGTTTTGCCATCCTGCTTAGAGCCAATCTACTTGGCTAGTAATTGAAAAATATATATTTTGCATTTTTCTTCCCATAATTTCTGCCACCCTTGTGCAGAACTCTCTTTTTCAGTGGCTGGGAAACAATGATTGTGTAATGGGTATTTCCATAAATAAGTCATACATTCATACATTTAAATCAATGTTTATATTGACTGGAGTCGGACCATCTGTCCTTGTATGCCTGGAATAGAATGGTAAAATACAATAAAAATGCATGACACAAGATTAATCTCCTCGGTGTCTAATGAGGAGACTGCACTGATGTGAGGCACTGCCAGCACTGAGGCTGTGGGTGGTGACCTCAGAAGATGTAATCAAGGGGAGCCTGATACCAGCAACCCTTCCCACATTTTGTGGCCAGGCAGACACGTGAGATGGGCACGTGTGCCAGCTAAGCTGCTCTGAGCCCACCAGCTCTGAACTGGGTTGCTTTGGTGCTGGCTGGGGCCAGAAGCTGTGTTCCCAGGCCAGTGCAGCACCAAAAGGCTGCATCCTGCCTCTCCGCGTGCTATCGCAGGCTGAGTGCTGCTCTCGGACACGCACGTGTTTGCCTGCTCTCGAGTCCAGCACAAATGTGACTGCCTGATCCTTTACTCTGTGGCTGTGCTCCTCTATAGTAGAAATAGCATGGTAAAAATAACAGAGTTCCCATGGAGTAGACACTTAGAACAATGTCAATAAGCTCATCCTGATGTGGGTGAGAGGAAGAAACTGTGTAGTAATGGATAAATGCTATTACTAGATTTGTTATTGCACCAATTAATTTTTCCAATTACAAAAAAGAGAAAGGATATCCATAGTAGGCATAGTGATACTGGTTTTAAAAGTACATAAACCAACTGTGTCATGCACACTGTTGTTATATTAAGACCTTAATTTGTCTATGAAAAGAGTTGCTTCATATTAAGTCCTCTTTGTACTTACATATAATCATGGAGACTTTATAAACTTATGCCAGTTCTGGTATTTTGCATTCCACAGTTGCAAAGGACATTTGGTAGAGCAAGAGTAGTTCCCTATGCGCCTGACAGTTTCCTAATGAACAGGGACGGAGCAATGCTGGACACAGGCACAGGCTGGGTGACGAGTGCCTGGAGCAGCTCAGCAGAAAGGACCCGGGGGTGCTGCCGACAGCAGGCTCAGCGTGAGCCAGCAGCGTGCCCTGGCAGCCAAGAGGGCAAACTGCATGTTGGGGTGCATTGAGCACAGCAGAGCCAGCCACCAACAGAGGTGATGCTCCCGCTGCATTTAGGGTTGGTGCGGCCCCACCTTGAATTGGGTGCAGGTCTGGGCTCCACAACACAAAAGGCTGTTCAGGTCCTTGGCAGCGTCCAGAGGAGGGCAGCCAGGCTGGGACAAGGGCTGGGACACATGTCCTGTGAGGAGGGGCTGGGGACACTTGGCTGGTCCAGTCTGGAGGAGAGGAGGCCGAGAGGCGGCCTCGCTGCTCCCTGCAGCTCCCTGAGGAGGGGAAGCGCAGAGGGAGGTGCCAGGCTCTGCTCCTGGGAAGCGGTGACAGGAGCATGGGAACGGCACAAAGCTGTGCCAGGGGAGGCTCAGGCTGGACGTGAGGAAAAATTTCTGTACTGTGAGGGTGGTCAGACACTGGCACAGGCTTCCTGGAGAGGCGGTTGATGCCCCATGCCTGTCAGTGCTCAAGAGGTGTTTGGGCAATGCCCTCAACAACATGCTTTGACTTTGGTTAGCCCTGAAGTGGTCAGGCAGTTGGACTAGATGGTCTTTGTGCATCCCTTCCAACTGAACTGTTCTATTCTATTCTATTCTATTCTATTCTATTCTATTCTATTCTATTCTATTCTATGCTATGCTATGCTATGCTATGCTATTCTATTCTATTCAACTCTAACAATATTTGAAATAAAAAGCAAAACCAGTAATAGAAATAGAATGTAGTGGCTGAACAAATAAGTAAGAGGGCTGAGATAATCTCACAAAAAGAAAAAAGAAAGGAAATTTAAGCTCAAAGCTGAAACCGTTTTTAACTTTTCTTTTTGACCACATACCAGGGACAGCCTAAAGCACAGTATGACTTTCCCCTAACTCATGATATTAATTCCATCATGTTTGCTTGTGCATCTCTGTGTGTCTGCACGTGTTGAATCTTTTAATTGTTTTCAGTGGGAAGCCTGGACAGTGCCTGTTAGCCTACAGCAGAGAGGAGAATGGAGAAAAACTGGTGAGCAGATTGTTAAGAAGCAACCTTCTTAGTAGGTGTATAGGCACCAGAAGGGGAAGAGTTAAGGGAAGCCTATGAACGATAAATGCTCATGAAACATGGCTATTGCTGCTCCTACTTCTACAAGAGAAAAAAAGATGAATGAGTAGGCTGGCAGAAAAAGAAAACCACAGGCTTTTGGGAAATCCTGAGATTAAGGAGAACAGAGAGCTATTAGTTTATTTTTTCAGTTTTAGGGAGCTTTTCTGCAAAGCAGGCTTTTTCAGTGTCCTCAGACCTCCTGATTTACCTTTCCAGTCTTTTACTGGAGGTGGATGAGATGCCCAGTAGGTGGCATCCTTTTAACACAGTGCTAATCTCTCTTTATATTCTTCTTCTTAAAAGCATTTTTCTGCAGAATTTAAATTGATTATCACAGAATCAGCACATGCAGAAATGATATTGGTATGATGACTTTAAGTCAAAACCCCCCAGTTTGGAACCTCAAACTACAAAAAATCTGTATTTGGGGATCCGAATGAGAGAAAGAGTGAGTGAGTGAGAGAGAGAGAGAGAGAGAGAATGTATTTTCCCTCATTGTTTCAGAGCAATTTTCTGAGGGAGTTTACAACAAGCTGCAGCTTCACAGAACCTACTGGAACCACTTCTGTGGTTTCTAACTTGAAGACTCTGGTCTAACTTAAGGACTAATTTTTGCAATGTGGTGATTAGGACATCGTGTTTACATTTGAGCAATAGATGATAGAGATTGTGACATCTTATTGTTTGCATTTAATTTACCTCTGTTACATCTTGTTCATTTTTGAAATCTGTTCATTTTTTTCTTCCTAAGAAATAATGTTGACAACGATAGCTGGGGAAGTGGATGTTGTTACAGAACCATCTCTGCTTATGTGTGTCTGCACATACTTCTACATAGGACTGATGTCAATGGATATGGTTTGAATAGGCACATGCTTCAAGCTGCTAGCATTTGGCACAGGACATCAGTGTCACGTACTAGCTGTCCATTCAATTAGTCAGTACCCCAACTGAAACCACACAGAGAATTCACAGACTGACTGAAGTGGAAAACAAATTTGCTCAAAGTGTTTGGGAATATGTAGTGAATCAGAATACTGAGTCGCCAGGGATAGCTCTGCTCTGCCTGAGAAAGCCTTTCTGGACATCTGTTCTTCAAGTTGAACAGCCACCTCCCGGTCTGCCTGCAGGCTCACCTTCCCTAGAAAAGAAGAGTGTCAGAACCCTGCTCCAGTTCATTGTGGCTGGAAACAACCCCAAAAAATCACAGTCAGTTTCTAATAATACAGGGCCTGAAATAAACAGACTTGATAGCTGAGTGAGTCTCACTAGGTGTAACACCCTCTTTGCACAGAATAGGATTGACAGATCTGCATACAATGGAGCATAGACTGTGGTTTTTGAAGCATTTTTCTCCAACTGACTGCTCTGAAGTTTGGGAAATGCCACGGGGGTAAAGATAGCATACTCTCTTGTGCTCACCTGCAGTGGGTCAAGCCATACCATCAAGTCCTAGTACGGTGACAAGTCAGTTATCCAGTTAATTTGCATCAGATTGCCAGGTCATTCAGAGGAATAAGTCTAAAAAAGTGAAGCTGAAATACTGGCCTGTTTTAATTCCTTCTGTTATTTAAGTGAAAAGTTATTCTGACTGTATATTTCATCCTAAATTATGTTGAGGATGTTGTTTTAAGGGGCATACACTCTTTTAATATTCCTTATATATGCCAGCTCAATGTTGTGCTTCTTACATATAAACCATCTAAAGAATCCATCTCTGTAATTTCTTCCATCCTTGTCCATTCAGCCTGAGACAAGCTGTCTTTACAGAGACAGAACTCCCTAAAAGGCAAAAGTAAAAAATGATGGTGGATTATTGCTGGTGAATATACAGAGTGAAAAAATATTTCCAGGGCAAGGAAAATCTCTTTTATGGCAAGAGTATGGGGAAAATTTTTCTGATGGAAGTGTCGAAAAGCAGTACCACATTAATCAAATATATCTGAGGATTACAAGGATGGTCTTCTAACCAGGTGTGAACTGCAAAGTCATCCTCATTCCTGAGCCTGCAGACAGGCCATTGCAGCTTATCTGCTACCAGCGTTAACTTTCCTGGGTTGTACCAGACTGAAACTCATGATAGCTTCATACCTCCTCTTCAGAGTGTGAGTGGCAATGTGTGAACCATGCTGATTTATAAAACTTGTGCTACTGTTTGGAAAAATCGCAGAGGAGCTTTATGACTAGGGTCAGAGGAAAGAACCCAATAAACAGTCAGACTCGGATACACCGATGAAGGCTCCTACAATAAGCAAGATGCTGGAGGAGAGTGAAAGGGCAAAGTTCCTTCTCCACACCAGCCTACAGCAGGGGTGGGGTTTCCATATCTGAGATGCACGCTGGGGAGGGAGCAGCAATAACGCAGAGGACAGCCAGGGCAGCGCTCCGGTAGCTGTCGCAGCATACGCTGTCACCACAGACAGACGCGTCTGTCTCGGCACTTGTTGACTGATGCTCGGAGTTGCTTTAATGACTCATCTTCTTTGTTGATGTTAAAGCAGTAGGTGTCTGGTAACAAGGGCTGCCTGTAATCATAACCCAAGCTCTGTTGCAATGGCTGAACAAGTCGGCGGTCTAGCTGGCGCGTCTGTCACAGGTTAGTACATAAGCATGGGAGCTGCGCTGGCATGGGTACCACCGTAGTTCCCTGGGGACATCTCCAGTCTTTGCGTGGTGGAGTTTGCTCTGAGATGTAGCTGAGAGAGGTGCAGAACAAAACACTGCCAACCAAGTACCTAAGGAGGGCCACGTAGGGAAACTTCTTTTCTTTCCAGTACAAGGTACCCTTCAGTGCTGTGCTAATAAGGGGTGCGCAGGGATGACACCCCGCATGTTTAGGCAAACTGAGGTCCAGTTTGAAGAAAGGAACAGTTTCTGAAGCACCTCAGTGCATTATTACTTATGTCAAATTCTATAGGAAACCTTTATTCACGTGCATTATTACAATCCGTTTAAATTAGACTGTTACTGCTTTTCAGTGCTTTTCAAAGACCAAACCAAAATGCTGTTTCTGTCCCAGAAGATTTACAGCTGAGCCAAGAGAAAGATGTAGTCAATGTTGATTGAAACAGAGATAGTTAGGATGATAGGCAGTAGTTAATAGCAACCTATTCGGTAATCCTACAAGTTTATTTGGAGTGCTTCTTTCCTGCCAGATGTTTCAGAAAATGTGACAAAGTTTAATTATATAGTTACAGAGTTAATTAAGAAATTATAGTAGGCACTGAGTGAAATTAGGAACTGTAATCAGGAGGGAAAAGGTTTTTATAGAGCAGCTTTGAAAACAGAACTGTGAGCAAAGCCAAGAGACGAGAGAGGAGAGGAGACAGTAGGATGAACTAAGTAGGTTTTTGATACAATGTAGGCCAGTATGAATGGAGAAGACATGGCAGAAAACTAGTAGTATGTGAGTGCTAAAGAAATCATATTAAAATAGAAAATGCAGAAGAGATCCAGAAGATAGATTGGAGCAAGCACATGGAAAGTTTTGAAGTAATAAGAGTAATTTTGAAAAGGACCCAGAAATGAATTATGAGTCAATGAAGTTAAGGGAGGATGGAGTAGAAAGGGTATTGGACTTTAAGATGTGTCACAACAAAAAATCTCTCTAGAGAGCTGAATTGTGGAGAGTGAGCCTAGAGAGGGGTTGCAATAAATAGCTGCACTGGATAAACTGACAGAAAATGAGAGAACTGTGCAGGCAGTCCTGACTTTATGGCTATAATCCAGTGTTTATTTTCTCACTTTTTTTCCTTTTATCCTTTCTGCTCGAATCTAATACTTCTTCAAAAACACGACTGTATTTAGTGATCCCCTAAATAGATTTGTGGTCATTGGATTGTTGGATTGTTGTTTGGTTACACAGTAGATTACTGGTTTTGTTTCTAATTTGCTTTTTCTGTAAATGTCCCCCAAATTTGCCTCATGCCTTAAAATACAAATTTTGTAAAAGAACGTGTACTTCGTGAGTGTAGTAGTATCAGCTTCATAATCAATATTCGATCCTACATTTTGCTTTTGAACTTAATAACTTAAAGCACCTTTCAATTGCTTTATCTTGTTAGAGAAAATGGTGTGGTCTTGACTCAAATATAGCAGCTATTGATGATACAGTTGCAAAGCAACATATTGGTTTAGAGAAACAAGTATTTACTTGAACTAGCATGTTTGTTTTCATAATATGAAGCACTGGGCATTTAATAATTAATACTGGCTAGGCTAAATCAGGTATGTGATGATCTTTGCTTAGACATGCTCTATGTGGTTCCTGCTTACAGATCTGCTGTGATGCTTAGTCACACCTTGAGGATCTAACGGTCCTCCAGCTGAAATCAACACTAAGACCGACACAGTTAAGAGTAGATCAGGCGAGTCCTTAATAACTCTTTAGCATACCCAGAGTACGTAATTCTGAGCAGAAATGATTGATCTCATTATTGACTTATTGATCAGGAATTGCACAAGGTGTAAGTTAACTAAAGAACCGAGCAATTCAGAATGCAGCCTCTCATATTTTATGCCATGTTTATGTATTAACTACATTTTCTGCAACTATCTCTGCCTACCAGATTGGCAATACACATGCAAAACCCACTTAAAACTATTTCACCACAAACAAACGGAGGTAATGAGCTCATTTCTATGGAAATCTTTCCAATATTATTATTGTTGCCTGCCTACCAACTCATTTATGAAAATATTTGTCCAAATTTAGTAGCTTGTCATATGTCAAGAAATATTGGAAAAATAATAGCATAAAAACACACAGGAGGTAATTGATTCACAAATAAAATTGCCATTCTGCAAGATAATTGATCTGACCTTAATTGATAAGAAAAATTGGTGAAATCAGTTTTAGTGGGTGGAACATATAAGAGAAAGTAATCAACTGTAAGACCAATAGTTCTGTGTCTTGTGTATTGCAGTGCTTCATCAAGTGAATCTGTTAATCTTCCTGAACCTGATCCCACTCACTTTTGACAGAATACATAACTGATAATGTAATGCAAAATACCTTTGCCTTGAGTAGGACGATCTGCCTGAAAAACAAACAAACAAACAACAAAACGGCAAAACTATCTCTAAAACTACTCCTATTTGAATTTGGCATGACCTTTCATTGTTTCTGATGGTAAAGGTATACAACAGAAAATTGATGAGACTGGGAATCAAGCTCTAGACACTCAGAAAAGGAGGGCATGGAGCACACAGATGAAGGGGCTCATATATACACTGTTCTGGTTTTCCTTTGTTCTGGTTTTCCTTTGGGCACAGTAGTGCCAAGTATTTCTTCAACTTTTCTTCTTACAAGAAGAATTGCCTCTGCCATTAATGAAAGCTATGTCTCCGCTCAAGTCTGAGAAGGTAAAATGCTGAGCTGAGTTGTCACCTGATGTGTCAGACGGTGATTTTGTCAGATTTCATGGGTTTATTGCGTTCAAACTAGTTGAAATCACTCTGGAAAATCAGCAAAGAATACAAGAGTGTAGCAGGTGGTTCATCAGGTAGTAGTCTTTATCCAGAATCCATACTGAACCATTAGTGCAGGGACTGTTGATGGGTAAATGCAGACAGCAATTGAAAATGAGATTCTGGTAGTTTGTCGATGGTAATTAAGGACAATACTTAGTTTTTCTGTTTGTTTATTTCCTTATGAGATTATTATTGGTAACTCTCCTGTCTAAGAATAATTCCCAGCAAGAGAACATGCAAGAAAAACTTGCAAAATGTTTCATTCCTCCAGTGCTGTCCTCTGATTCAGTCAATAGAAGGCAGGAAATTTTTGAAACTTTATCAAAAAAGATTTTATGAAAAAGTATAGAATCCATCTCCTGTAATTACATTGCACCTTTATATGTTCTTTCTCCATGCAGTTTCAATAAAATGTGAGTTGCAGTCTTCTTTCTGTGCTGCCCTAGATCCTGCCCTAGAACACGAAATACTTCATGTATTTGAGTGCTCCCACCTGAAGCATGTGCAAAAAATATTGGCAACACTGGTCCTTAAATTATGATGTGGTATTGTTGTGAAGTGTTAGAGGACTACACTGATGTGTCTCAAAAACAGAGGATAGAAATTAAGGTGATTTTGATATTTAACGATGTAATTTATAAAGTCCCTTATAACCCTTTGAAATTAAAAATTCAATGCAAACTGATATTATATCTTATACAAACAGGTGGGGAAGAAATTTCCTCTATGTAACTGCTATAGTGCTTGCTATATTTTGTCATGTGTGTTCATAATACAGTGCTAGTTTCAATACAACAGAATTAGAATATCAATTGCCTGTTTCTATCAGAGCGCATTAAAGTGTTTAACCAAAGTGAAATTGATTGCATTGAATTGCAAATTTCAGTTGAAAATAAAATCGGGATCACTAGAGAGAAGTTAATGTTCTCTTTAATTTTACTGAGCTGGTGAAAGGGGATGGGGAGCAGAATGTGGCCCTCATAATCCACGAGGAAATGGTTGGCGACCTGCTACAGCACTTAGATGTATGCAAGTCTATGGGGCTGGATGGGACCCACCCGAGGGTACTGAGAGAACTGGCAGAAGTGCTGACCAAGCCACTTTCCATCATTTACCAGCAGTCCTGGCTATCAGGGGAGGTCCCAGTTGACTGGTGGCTAGCAAACGTGATGCCCATCTACAAGAAGGGCCGGAGGGAGGACCCAGGAAACTACAGGCCTGTCAGTCTGACTTTGGTGCCGGGGAAGCTCATGGAGCAGATTATCTTGAGTGTCATCACGTGGCATTTGCAGGGCAACCAGGCGATCAGGCCCAGTCGGCATGGGTTTATGAAAGGCAGGTCCAGCTTGACGAACCTGATCTCCTATGACAAAGTGACGTGCTCAGTGGACAAGGGAAAGGCTGTGGATGTGGTCTACCTTAACTTCAGTAAGGCTTTTGACACCGTTTCCCAAAGCATTCTCCTGAAGAAACTGGCTGCTCATGGCTTGGACTGGCGTACGCTTCCATGGGTTAGAAACTGGCTGGGTGGCCGGGCCCAGAGAGTCGTGGTGAATGGAGTTAAATCC
>VXAA01004252.1:348670-418873 GCA_013399115.1 Anseranas semipalmata
ATTTTCTAATGATGTATAAATTCAGGATTTGACAAGCCAAAGTTTGCATTACTTGTGGGCAAACTGCACTGTGGAGTGGTCTTGCTATCCCACAGTGACTTTATTTTTCAAAGGTGGTTGTCAATATACAGTTTTAGATACTGTAAAACATTGTGCTTCTGTGGTTATTTGACCAATACAGTGAGCTTGCTTTAAGTCGAAATATAGTACATACAACTTTAATATTAATTTCTTCTATTTTTCCAGTTCAGTTAAAATGGAAAGAGCTATATTATTCATTGCTCATGCTAAGAAAAGCACAGCATTTGAAGTTATTGCCAGCATATCAAATTAGTTAATAGCTAATTAAACAAAACCTAATTATTATATCTGACTTGCTGGAAAACACAGTTACACTTACAGGCAATATGAAAACATTCCTGACAACAAGGAAGTTAATGGTAACCAAGTTGATTAATTTAGTGATGATGATGATACTTATGCCAGTATTCAATTGATTTCAGACTATTTGATTTCACATTATTAAGCCCCAACATTTTTTTTTTTTCCCAGAACAAATTTTTAATGCAAAGGAAGTCAGTGCAGATCTTCCCTTTCCATGTGTGATCTTCCTTCCTTTTCAGGATTTCACAAACCTCATCCTTGGTTTCTGAAATCAGAAAGCCACATCCCTGCCCTGGTTCCAGATTCAACAGTTGGTTCTGTTCCTCTTCAGAATCCTGTTTTACACACAAGCCCTACTTCATGGCCATAATATGAGGTGAGTTTTACTGTTGTTGATGAGGCAGTCAGATGCAAAATCCTAGTGAAACTCATTTTTGTTTTCAATAATTTAAGGGAAAATCCTTTTTTTTTTTAAAAAAAATCTCTATTTTGGAATTGATTATCTACAAATCAGAGCAAACAGGAAACACAAGTTGCAAGTCAGGTGGTTAATTTTGGACGGGGAATTTCTTTAGAAGTGCTTTCAGCATAAATGTAAAGCATGCAGCTTTTTTATTTAGTTTTCAGGTTTTCTCTGGTGGGTGGCCAGGGAACTCATATGACACGCAAAAAGTAGATAAAATTAGTTTTATTCTTGCATCCGGAGAGCCCTATCAATGCATTTACTGCTGCCTAATGGCAATTACAAAAAAGCATAAGGTATGCTCTGTAAGTTTTAAAAACAGATATACAAGTCTCTGATTCTGCTCATTTTCACTTTAAAATTGTGAACAGTCTTTTTATTCTCTCTAGAAACTAATTAAGTGTGATTCCTGTTACATTTTCTTGTTTTCTGCATCTCTTTGCATCCGTGTGTGTGTGTCCACGCCAGTGGTGGATGGCCTGCAGTACCTTCCACTGGTTCTGCACAGGATGGCTCCTCATCTGACGTAGGAGCTCTTTCTTGCTGACCGCTGTGTGAGAGGAAGCTGTTACAACCAAAATTACATGGCATGTGGAGCCCGGTTGGAGCTCTGGAGATGGCAAAAATTCCTGGAAAGCACTTTTGGCTGGAGAAAGTTATTTAAGGTTACACCAACACTTTCCTAACTGGTGTCCATATGGAGTACTGGGTGGTGTTCTCATGGAACAAGCTGTTCTTGTTTCCAGCTGCTAAGTCACATTAAAGTCAGCTAAAAATATATTAGTTTCCTGGTATTAGTTCTTTCCATGTGAGCAACTGACGTAGGGTAAAACAGGATTCTGAGGAGGAACAGAACTGATTTTTGAGACTGTAACTGAGGTAGGAATGTGGCTGTCTGGTTTCAGAAACGAAGGAAGGTGAGGTCTGTGAAGTCCTGATTAGGAAGGAATTTTGTATTTCAGATCACACATGGAAAGGAAAGATCTGTGCAGATTCTCTTTTTGTTCAAATATGTTCTGGGAAAAATAATTACTGGGGGCTAATTTGCGTGAAATCAAAAGTGCCTATGTAGTTTACATGCTGAAAGAAAGGCCTTGTTCAGCCCCGGACAGTTGCTGTTTTGGCTGGACTGCAGTCCAGGAGAAATG
The DNA here is from genome assembly GCA_013399115.1 of Anseranas semipalmata. Lineage (NCBI taxonomy): Eukaryota > Metazoa > Chordata > Aves > Anseriformes > Anseranatidae > Anseranas > Anseranas semipalmata. Next base: position 350,666 of record VXAA01004252.1, read on the forward strand.
GTTCCCCTGCTCTGTCTCAGTTTTGAGTTATGTCAGGACATCTCCTTTACCACCATTTAACTGCATGTAGCTCTTGATCACTCGGTCCCTGTAGCAGTAAGAGCCAGTCTGGTTCATGATCAGAAGGAAAGTTGTGGTGTATTTCTGGTATCTGTCTGGGGTGTTTGGTTGTAATTGAGTCTTAATTAATGACAAACTGTTCACATCAAAGCTTCAATTAGAAACAACATGAGCATTACTATAACACTTCGCAGTTGTGTTCAAATGATACACAGCTGTACAAAAGTGCTTTTTGAATTTCATTTTAGTAAAACTTACAGAAATTATAATTAGCCTCTTGAAGTCAGCCTTTCTGAAGTATTCTGTCAGTATAATTTTGGAGCTCCCTGATTAGCCATGCAAGCAGATAATTTTTCTTATCTACCAGAGGAAACTGTTCCGTCTGCTGTGGTAAAGGTGTCCTCAGACTGATGTGGCTGTGAAGTCTTGAACTTTAGTGTTCCATTGCTGGCCAAGAGAGCAAGCCAGGACAGGTTTCCCTGTTCTGGTCTTGCACCAAATCATCTTGCCTGGGAACGCTGCTGCAACTCTAACACAACTGGCATTGTTTTGACTTAGAAAATCCTATGCTATTCAGAATTGAAGGGATGTATGCAAACAGTGTGCCTTCCTTAAGAGCATGTGATCAAATTGGGCATGATGGGAGTGTCTGACTGTGTAACACTTTCCATGCTGTCAGGCCTGCCTATCTGCTCTGTTCATGCAAATGCCTGTATGAATCGTTCCTCTTCATTCCACAGACTCCTCATCTCCCAATGTAGCTTTTATTTTCTTGACTCCAGTCTCTCTTCTAGTCTCTTTTCCCTTTATTCTCCTATTTGTTAGCCCCATTGTAAAGCATTATATTGCATCAGTACTGCAGTATCCTCTTCTGGTATAAAACATGGATAAACACAATATTTTTTGGTTACAGCAATCAATTAGATTGACATATTAACATTGACCTCTTAGGATAAGTTTTAATCAAAGTAACAAAAATATTCCTAGAACTTGCGAGTTTTTTCTAGCAGCTGCAGAAGAGTACTATTTGTAACCTGTTGCTTCACACTTGCAAGGACATGACTTTGATGATAATTCTTATCACAAAACAATATCTTAGATAATAATGTTTTTATGGTGACTGTTTTAACATCTGGATTTTGAGTGAACTGTTTTCTGGAAATGTTACTACAAAGTTGCTTCATTAATCACATTTCTGTATTACATCTGGCATCATCAGCCTTAAAAAATACAGTTTTGTTATTAATGCAAGCTGGGAAATGGAAACTTGACCATATCCCAGCTTAGGATCAGTAAAATTACAATGAAAACAATTTATATTATCCATAACTTCCTTTTGCTTGTGTATCAAAACTAAGTCTTATAACAATTTATTAAATTCCTAAAAGGTAAATATTATGTGGCAGAACAATTAATAGAAAAGTAGTTTAGGATTTCAGATAAGGACTACATAAGCTTGTTTAATGTTGGCATATTATATTGGCTACTAGTGTAATGGCTATATAGAAAACATGACTTTTTTTTTCCTCAATGTTCATAATATACAGAAGAATGATGGTGTAGGCTAAGCAGTTATGCATACAACTGTCTAAAAAACCAATCATGTTTAGGATTATAGTTAAAGTTGCTGTTACTTTGACTGAATTCTTTGTTTTCAGTTTGATAATAAGAATATTTTTTTTCCTTTTCATCAAACTGTGCGCAGATTAAATTTATTTTGATTATGATAGAGATTTTTCTGTAGTAGCATTTACATTCAGGTTGGACTGGGTGATTTAATACAGACTAATGTTTTTTTAAATGGCATTAATATTAACAAACTGTGGCAATAGTTTCCTAAAATCCCATTATAGGGAGGAAGTGATCAAAAGAAAAATTCATAAGGAGAAGATAAAAAACAGGAAGTCAAAATTAATAGATGCAGAATGTCTAATACAGGTAGCCTGACTTTGAGAAGATTCTCTAGGGAATAGGTTACAAAATCTTTGATGTTTTGTAAGGATAGTATTAATGCAATAAAAAGAGGCCCTGGGGCTCATATTTTTCTAATAAGTGTTCCTAGTGTAAAGCTTCTGTCACTCACTGTAGTCATGGTTTTTATTACATAGTTATATATGTTACTCTGACAAGAATATGAAAGGAGTCTGCAGGCATTGTATGTGGTGGTATCAGGGAAGTGAACATACCTGAATTATACAAAATACCACTTGCTGAATTTACCGTGGTGAGAGGTTTTTCTTCCTACGTTTTTATATATGGATCATGGACAGAATGGACAAGAAGGTTTTGGGTTCTGTTTGGGTTCATGCTTGTGTCCTTATAAAGCAATACAGAAGAAAAATGACTTTGATGACTTATGTCATAGGGTCCAATATAAGCCTAAAAGTTGTTATTGATGACTAGCTAAATGTGCGGTGTGGATGATTTGTCTATGACCTCTGTGTGCTTACATGGGCATAAGTGAATATACTGGATGCCAGCATATCTGATTGGGATTAAGAATAATGTGCTTCCTTTGTCTTCTTGACCTGCTTTATCACATCATACAAGTCATTTAATTATATTAGGCCTGTTAGTTATTTCTTGAACTGAAAAGTGAGTCAATAGATTCTTGAAAGTTCTATAAGTAAAATTTGATCACATTTGTCCATTCTACTTCCTTCTTGTCTGTCCTCCTAATGATCTGTGCCTTATAGGGGAAAATTTTGCAGAAGCTTCTGTACTAATTATAGGTGAGATAATTTAATACTGGTATTGATTTTATCATAAGAGAAAAATCATTTTTGCTGAAGATACATATCATTGACTTTTCGAGTGTCATAGGTGTAACAGAAAACAGAATTTTAAACAATGTACAACATTATAATAGAATCATTTTTGAGAAATCTTAATTTCCTTTTGTGGTTTCGTTGGGCGTAAGAGAAACGGGGTCAGAAAGTTGTTGGACAATTGAAATTATTGTGGTGGAAAATGTTAATTTTGATTATAGGGAACAAAAAGTTCTGAAGGATCATGAATAAGAAATGTCAGCAGTAGGCAGATGCAAAACATTTTGATATTCCAAAATACAGTTTTTCAATGGTTTGGTGAATGGAATCAACTCATAGAGGAAAATGCGGACATGGGGAAGCTGAGCTCAGCTGACATGAGACTACAGCAATTTAGGCAGCTGCAGAAAATTGTCAAAGGAATCAGACAAGAAATGTGTCATTTAACAGCAGAAATGGTATGATACTTTTTTTTCCCCTGTGTGCCCCCCCGCCCCCCCGAAAATATTTAGATTTTCCTAATGGAATCATGCTATTTCCTAAGGGAAAATCAAAACGCTTTGGTAAAATAATGATTTTCCCTTGGAAAATTTGAAGACACATTCATGACCCACTGTCATTCTGAAATGCATCTAGTATTTTGGGAGTAATTGCCCTAATAGGGCTGAAAAACCTTGAACAACTGAAATTAAGGTGCCTACTCAGTATGCTATAGTTAAACACAGCTTTGATTTGGCTCATCATCGTTAGTAAATCACCCAGATTATATGTCCCACACTCCACTTACTTCCTGATATGATAAAAAATTGCATGCTTGATTTATAGTTCTACAGTTCTGACAATTAAGTAACTCAGAGCTTTTAAAACTTTTTAAATGTGGATACATCTCAGATGACGCTCCTGGGCACTGCAGCATCGTTATACATCAAAGCAGTTAGTGCAGTCGCTGGCTTGCTTTTGACCTCAGCCGATGTAGACCTCTCCCAGGGATCGCTGGGCGCAGTCTGGGAATTAACATGGGGCAGGGACATTCATGGTAGGCAGCTGGGATGTGGACACCCTGTTTTCAAAGAGAAGACAATTTAATAGTATGTATGCTGGTTATTGCACAGCTTAGTGCCAGGGAACTAGTTTGGACATTTTTAAATTGCAAGCACAAACATAGTCTTGGTGTTTTGAATGTGCTACATTTTGCTTTGTGCTCATTCAGAAGTCTCATTAATAATTTTCTATTTCTGTAGGCTGTACTTTTGAACAGAACAACTTTAGTATTGTCCTACAATGTGTATATGTAAATCCATCTTTTTAAGTGCATCTTTCAAGTATTAATCCAAACTCAAAGCCTTAAAAGCATGCCATGAAATACAGCATTCTACAATTCTAAATCAAGGACTACTTTGGCAGGAGTTTTATCATAAACTAAGAAAAGCAGAATGAATGGGTTGATTATTTCATGCTGGAATAAATCTTACCCTGGAATTCTGCACAGAAAATGTGTTGCCGTTAGTGGAAGTGTATTTCACCACTAAGGCAAAAATAGTGAGGAGGATCCATTTCTCTATTCCATATCCATAGGGATATCTGCCTTCAGGGAAAATGAGAGCATGGTGAGACGGAGGAGATAAAAGGTAGGTTGTGCAAGAGGTCTGCCTGCCACTGTGGCTTCTCTTCTTGCTCTCTTCCTTTGTATTCTCAGTAGGAGTGATCTCTGCATGCCAGCGACCTGGGAACTGATGCTTTTTCACTGCATCAAAAACGCATCTCTGCAAACGTTTATGTTAAATGAGCATCCACTCAGGTGCACTGGATAGCCTGAGCCAGCAGTGGTTTATCAGGGCTCCCGGGAGCTCAGGGGCTAAGAAAGCCACATGCCTCTGGCCTCCCCGTCTTTCCTACTGCCGAGAAGTGCGACTGGACATAGACTGGGGCCTGAAAGCCCTGGGTGTACCTGTGAGAATCATTGGGATAACCACTGTGAAATTGGGCATCGCAGTGTAACTGCCGGCAGGCAAGGCTCTGGGGGGTCCAGCTGGCCTGGGGGAGCAACCTGAGCAGCCCCTGCAGCTGCTGGGGACAAGGAGAGGGATGACCCAGTGTGAAATGAATGTTGATTTCACCCAGCAGCTGCTGGGTGCAGCCGGATTGTTTCCTGTAGGAAATGGCATGTGCTGGTGGTGTCAAAATGAAATACTCTCCGAGTTTCCAGTTCATGGGAAATTAAAAAAAATTTTTTTTTTGTCTGATTCAGACTAAAACTAAATAACTCCCCCTGCTTCCCGCAACCTTTTTCACAAGTCAGAAATCATGCTGTGCAGCCAGCTTCACTCCACAAACAGATTGGAGTAATCTGGGAGAACATGTATTACTCATTCTTGAACTGATATCCAACTTTGCAGGCCAATGCAAGGTTGAAAATGGAAATCTGATTTTAGACAACTTATCCATTGTAATGCTGACCTTCTAAATCAGCTGATAATTTCTGCATTAGATCAGCTCTTTCATCTTCACGTATGGTATTGAAACTCAGCTCAGAAACCAATGCAGAAATGCTGATCAGAATTCATCCTGATACTCTTCAGAAAACCAAATTAACATTTGGATTAGAGAGCTTGATACCTATTCCCTGAATGTTTAGAATACTAAAACACAACTCATACAGTGGATGTTAAATGTCAGTTCTAAGAATAATATCTAAATCACATGAAACCCAAGTAAGGGAGAGATCCAGATGATGGAGGGCTGCTTTCATCTTATGACAGAAAGCTCAATAGTGGTTTTTAGGCAGAAACCGTAGGCGTGGAACAAACCTCTTGAATCTGTGTGGCATCTAAGGAGGACCATCTTCAGAGCTTCTTAAATGCCTTTCTGGCAAGTGTGTTTGCAGAGCTCACTCTGCGCCAGCTCATAGAGGAGATTAATTTTTACACCACTTACTACTCAGGATTAATTTTTAAACTTAAACTGCAATGTTTATATTCCTGGCCTTAGCCATTCCTGGTTCAATGCCTGATGTATTGTCCAAGAAAACAACTATTCCCATCAGTGGGAGCTTGTCTGGGACTCATCTGTGTGCCATAGATACTTAGGACAAGTTTTTTTTTGACCAGAAGAAATGTGTCACCATCTGCTGAATTTGTGGTGCAATTTACAGGGAGTGTGAATTGTTACAGTACCCTCTAGTAGATTATGCATCTAGTTCCTGAGGTCTCAGGTCAGTCCTCTTTGCTCAGCTGGGAGAGTATTGTCACACTTGCAAGACAAGCAGCTGCTGGCAAGATGCATTTACCACAACTTAAACAGCCAGCAAAATCCTGACACCGTCAGGAATGGGATGGTAAAGGAAGTTAAGCTTACCACGAGGTACCAAACTCACCACTGGAAGTCCTAATTCATTCAGAAGTGTTGGGAGTTCTTGGCATCCATGGAGGAGGTGAACTCTGGTGTCCTTAGCGCTGTGGTTGACCATCTGCCTGTGCCCTCTGGTGATGGGGTTGGAGCCTGGGGACTTCTGGTTACTGTAATCACTTGGATCAGCCTTGCAGAACTTATCTGTGGTTTTCCTAGACCCCTGACTACTTGCTGACCAGCAGCCCTTTGTGCAAGTGCCACTGGCTTCAGACAGAAGATGATACTGCTAATTTAACATGGAAAACTGTTGAAGTCTGGCTTGACGTGGTTACTTTAGCCAGCCTTTGCTCCTTGATAATCTTTTTCATTTGGGGATAGTCTCTCATCAGTTAGGGAAAAGAGCATAAAAAGAAATCTTTTTCTTCCAGAGGCAGAGAGACAGAGATTTTTTCTGTGCGTGCACTACCTGCTGCAAGGTGGCAGTCGGGAACATCCAGAGTCATACAGTAAAGGATTCTTGCATATCTTCAGAGAGTGGGTTGAAGTTATGCTGCTCCAAAAAATAGGATAGTAACATAAAAAACTGAGTCCAGTGTAGACTCGTCTTTGCAGTTTCCTCATATATTCCAGAGGGTTTTTCAGATTATATTTTTGATGTGATAATACCAGATTATTTTTGTCAGAGAATATAAGAAAATATCTTCTAAATGGGATACTAGGTTAAAGACTGTAAGGTTATTGTACATCGTAAAATGATTACCTTAGCAGTGATTGCACAGCCAAGCAACATGAGTGTTTATGTAGAAATGAACAGTAATAATTATATTTCTCTGAAAACCATGGAGAAATACCTGGCACCAGGAATAATGTTCATTCTTCATGGAAACTTCTAGAAGATGCTTAATTTTACAGAAAATGTTGACAGTTCAGGAAATGAGGCTTTTCCAGGTTCAGGTGCTTTCCCGCTTCAGCTCAACAGAGATACCTGTTTTCTATTTTTGTTTTCAAAGTCACTACTGAAGTAATTCTTTTTGCAGAGAATTAGCAGTTATTCCATCCTTTCCTAAAAATCCTTGAGATACTGTTATGAAATGTCAGTGTAAACCCCGTTTCTCCTCCTGCAGAAAAAAATCCAATAAAAGCTGAAATCTCTTAAAGCTTTGAAACTGAAACCAAAGTTGTGTTCAGTCTTTAGGGGTCATTCTTAGTCTGCTGAACCTCAGCTCTCACAGGACTCAGGCTTCATGGATGATTCAACACCCGCTGATGTCAATGGAGAAAAGTCCATTCAAATCCTTACATAGCAGCCTAATGACATCAGAAGATGACAGGTGCTATAACTCTTGTGCAGATTTAATACAACAGCTGGTTCAAAAATGGAAATGTACTAATATCTGATAAACTGCCTTTTAAAGTTGTTTTCATATTGGAGTGTTAAAACTGCAGCCACTTTTGTTAAGGGGCTTTTTTTTTTTTTTGGTCAAAAATACTTGGAAAATTACTTTAAAAAACAATGTGGAATTATCTCAGGAAAATGGTTCTAAAACATTTCATTTTCCAGAGACTTGCTTCTTGGTAAATAGCTCTATAAAGGAGATACTGAAAGGCCAACACCTTGATTAAGAAAGCAGAAAAAAAGTTGCAATATATTTCACTGTAAACACAAAACTGAATATTATTTAATGATATTACTGGAAAAAGTAGCATTTATCCATTTTCTCTAGAAAATACAAATAGCTCTATTTAATAATTGGAAGCAAGCAATTAAGAAAACACCAAAGCACTGTATTGGTGTGACTATGAATCCCTTCCTATCCCATCAAAGACAGTCAGCTTCTTAACCTTGATTGTGAGAGCTCATCTAGAAGTCACAAGAAAAAAAGAAACAGGTATTCAGCAGCAGTATCTTTTATCTTTATGGAGATAATTGAATTGCATCTGCATAGGGTATCACAGTTGCTTTGGTGGAGAAGAGTTTAGGAGTATACTGCCCACTTACTTCCAACTCAAGTTTTCAGCGTTTGTTTTACTGGTAAAATATTATATTCATGGAAAGACATAAAACTCTTGGGATAACTTCATGTACACATTACTCGGAAATTCTGCTGGTTCTTAGCAAAATACGTTTTTAGGATTATAGCTCTGAAGTGTTTATAATTGTAGTCCTAAGAGCTGCTCAAAAGCCAGTGCTAGTTATACCTTCTAAGTATTAAGAACAGATCCTTCAGTGCTTATTGAGCTAAATTACTCAGTGGTTTCAATGGGAATTTAGCCTCATCAGTAAGCACTGCGAAGTTAGGTCCCCAGAGAGTGCCACTTCATAAATCAATTACAATTAATTCATCAAAGAAAAAAAAACACTAATTCTGATTCAGTTTAGAACATCCAATCTCATTTCAAATCATTGGTTACCTAATCATGAAGGAAATTAAAATATTGTTAGAATTAATCATGTGTGACTCAGCAGTCCACAAGACCTTCAGCTAACAGATCGAGTTAAAACTTTCCATTGATGCAATATGCCAAACAAATATGACTGGGGATTTTGCTAGATCAGATCATCTTTTGTGCATAAGCTGTTGTGAGGTAAGTCTAATGTAACATTACTGATAAGACAAGATGAGGAGAAGGCATTTCTGATAAAGAATATAGTTATCTGAGGAAAACAAATACTACTTAAGATTAAAATCCTGCATTTCCACTTGGGACCTGTGTTGACAGCAGAATTGATGACAGCAGTTATCTGTCATACCAATGCCATTATAAAAGTGATGGAGAAGCTGTCTCTGCTTTGCAAATGAACTTTGCTTATTTTTTAAAAGAAGTACTAGGTGATGTTTAACACAGGAGCTATATTATCTGGTAGTGTTCATATTGCTTTGGGACCGGTCATGCTTTGGGACTATAAAGCAGTGTTTGGTGCAGCCTTGCTCAGACAACAACCTGTTGGGCTGCTTGTCCTTAAAAAGCTCTGTCCACTTTCCAGAGCAACTAGACAAAAGCAGTAGTTTGTGTTTCTATCTGTAAACAGGACAAGAAGTCAAACATATGGGAACTTGTATCTGCTGTTTTCTTCCTTTACACTAATCTTCCATGAACTTTCAGAAAGTCAGTATCAGCCTGTTTATAAAACACATCACAGCTGTGTAAATAAAATACCTTCCTCTAGCAATTGTATAGGCATCAGGACAAAATACAGTGCTGCTGAATTCTGACTGTACTATCGCAGACTCTCTGTTTGCCGTGGAGTGCATTTGCAGCCTAACTAACGCTAAACTGTAAGTTTGACTGTAAACAAGAAAATAAAAACTGGTGTGCTGTGGAGCTGAACAAGCTTAGGAATGGTAACTTCTGCATTTCTTGTCTAGTCCTGTTTCAAGTACGCAGCCATTCTACTGCACTGGGAGAGATTATTGTGTCTAATGAATTGCATTTCTTTTGAATGAATTCAGCAGGTAATGTTTCAATTATATCTGAATGTTCATGTCTCACTGAAGAGAATGGGATTTGTTCTCTCATTTGCTGCTGCTGCTATATCTATTAGTTTTCCATAAAAAAGAAGCAAGAATGTGACATCATGCCTAAAACCTAAGTTTACTGCACAGTAGATGGTATATTCAAACATAATAAGAAAGAAATGTGCCTAGAATTTCTATTTACTAAAAATGCTGCACTTGTTAGTTGCTGTGTTTTCTTTTACTGCTCTTGGAATGACAGCGCTGTGGTTATAGTTCCATTGAATACACATAATTGATTTCCTAGGACAAACAAGATAATATAAGTCTTCCTATGAGTGTATGCTTTCTTAATTAATTACAATTGCTTCTGACTATCTGGCTTTAATTTCTCTGGTATCAGTAACAACAGAACCTCAGAAAGTGTTCATGCAATAGAGGTGTGGTGGGTTTCTGTATGTCCTGTTCCATATCAGAAGCCTCTGATACTTTTCTTTTGAAAATAAAGTGTAGGATGTAGCAAACAGTAATGAAAAATATTCCAAGAGTCCCTTTCTTCAGAATTTCTGACTGTGCTTAGAAAATGAGATGAGCCCCTCTGCATAATATCTGGATTATTAGTTGTGCCTTACATTTTACCAAGGAGGTCAAAATTGAGATGTTCATAGCAATGCATTGCTTTGTTTGCTATCAGAAATAGCTTAACTCTGATGAACCTGATGCAACCCTGGCCAAAGGACACATCAACAGCTGCTGTCTGTACGTGCAAGTAGCAGGAACATGAGACAAACATTTTCAGTAGAGCTTTTCATCCCAAAATTCTGTTCCTGGAAAATAGGCCGCATATTTATGGCACTATTATATTCAGAGATAACCTTCCCAGGAATCTCATGCAGTTCATAAAACTTGTTTCAACTGAGAAATTCTTACACGTATCTTATGCAGGATATTTACTACCTAGAATCAAATCTATCATCTGCTCTTTCCCTCCTGGGGTGAGAGTGGACCTACAGACCGCTGGCACTTTATCCTACTCCTGGACAGTACTAGTTGGACTCCAGAGCCTTGTTCTGCAAAAGCTGCCTGCGCTACTTGACATAGATCAGAACAAATTGGAGAGAGAAGCAGAAACTGGACTGAAAGGTCTTTCCTCTCGCAGTCTTCTTTTGGAGATAGTAGAGAAGGACCTCCTGCTGTCTTTTCACCTGGAAAGTAAAATGCATTACTGAATGTCTGGATCTTTGTATCACAGGGGAACAAGATACACTCCTTCTCCTATTTGCTTTGTTTGGCAACTGAGAAGCCAAATGGACAGGTTTTGTTCTATTTCTTGGAAGTTGTTATTTTGCCAGTTTCTGTGGAAGAAGAAGTAGCAGGATCCGTCTCCTCCCACTGCTGAGGAGAACAGGAACTTCAATTCCTTTGTGCTTCCCTTTTCAATGTCTAAATGTATGTTTATGAGATTGTGATTTTCATTGTAACTTTCCTTGTTTTTAATACATGATGCTTTAAGAAAAAATAGTTTTGAAAGTATAAAACTGTACAGTTTTTAAGGATGTAAGGCTTTTTAAGGATTGTGAGCTTCATCCCACAATCAATGAAGTCAACAAGAGTTTTCTCATTGCTTTTGATATTGATTGGTCCCATTATTCCTGCAGAAATACTGGCTAGTCCAAATCCCTTGTAGGAGTAATCTAAAAGCTACTGAAGTCAGAGCAAAGATTCCTGATGACATCAGTGGGCTTCAAATAAGGCTTGAGCACTTCCAAATAACTTTCACTTATGCCAGGAAACTGCTTACAAAGTATAGTTAAAATATTATTTGACTGAACATCCATATTTTAGTGAACTTTCACTGTTGATGAGTTGAAAGGATATATTCTAATACTACAGCAAACACAGATTGCAAGCTGGCTATTTAGTTTAAAAGGACACAAAGTTTTCCTGAATCATAAATTAATTGTGAACCTGTAAAGTCACTGAAACAAGTAATTTGTCCTTGATGACATAAGTGAAAAGTGGTGAATTCCTCCCCCAGAAAATGTATGTTTGGAAAAATAGATTGATTCCCTTCCACGACCTGCTTTTAGAAAGATTTATCATGAAACTTAAATTCCTCTAATACTTGTGTTGCACTCCAGCGAATGCTGTGGGGCTTCTTGTATGAGCAAATATTCTTTCTGTGAGTAATGGCTGCAAAGACTGAGCCATCTGGCATTGCCTGACTTCCCTTTGCTTCTTACTGCTTCAGTTCCCTTATTGTGGTAGCTAGATGAGATATTATAATTAGGGACCCACCAACACTGTATTCATTATTGGAGGTCAAGTTCTGGATACACTTTTCTGACAAATCTCCCAGTACCGTCTGTGGGAATGTTATTTATGCCAGGATTAAGGCCCCTATTTGACTGTTAATTTCATGGCACAGTTTTGCACAGCCCGATAATAGGAAATCTCATAAAATGAAGATGCTCATAGCTCTATGACTAAATTCTGAAATGCATGTCAAAATTGTTTTTCTTTTTATAATTACAGCTGGCATTTCAATGCTCTCTGCCAGCCGTCATTTTCCTTCATCCACATACTCTTTATTTCTTCCTGATACTGGCATGAAAATTGATTGGTTCACTTCCCAGCAGGTCTGTAGAAAAGAAGATCTTTGATAATATATAGCTGGTCCTGACAGGACTGCTGAAACGAGACAACTGATGTATGTCCATATAACTTTGTTGACTTTCATTCTGGCTGATGTTTGCAGAAGGTACAGGTGTAGATCTGTGTTTTCTTTCTGTATAAACAAACAGATAAGTATAGTCTTCTTTTAATGCCTTATGAAGAAAAGCAGTTACAGCTGTTTTTCCTACCAGCTACGTTTTGCAGCTGTAGGAATTATTCATTACTCTGAAAAGCCCCCATTTTTATCTTTGATTCTGACATACAACAAACCTATCGCTCCATTTCCTGAATCTGTTGCAGTGAGAAACCTGTCAGTTCTCGTACTGATATTGTTGTCTATCTTAGCAAGTAATTTGATACAACAGGAGTAAATCAGTAGGTCAAAGCAGTTGGTGCTTATATTTGTCACATCTTCATGTTTTGGGATTCTTCATGTTTATGCATGTTTTGGGATTTTACTCTGGTCTAGGGCTATTCTCATCCCTTGACCAAAACTTGTTAGTGCACAGGGTTCAAAACTTTTTTTTTTTTTTTTTTGCTTCCTTGATCACAGGCCCATCTGTGTGGTTTTGCACTTTATCTTTTCATCTGTCTTGTACAGGCAGGTGAATGACAATGGGAGACAAATAATCCAGACACCACTGTTGTTCACAGAGACTTCACACATTGAAACACACCTTTTTTCTTTTCCTGCCCATTCCATTTCCAAATAACACCATGATGTCTTGTGCTGACCCCTTCCCTACTCCCGTTTGGAGCAAAATTCAAAGGTAGTACTGGGTTGGAGGGTTCAGGGGAGATCATGGACTTAAACCTGCTGATATAGCACCTATATCTTGAGTGAACCGACTCCAAGCCTACTGAATCTTCTTTTCTGTGACACACCAAATGACTTTATGGAAGACTTGGCCTCTAAGACTTTGCTTTTCACTGACTGGAGGTGTTGGGCCTTTGACAGGTGTAAGCTCCTCCTTCTGGACAGCGTCCTTCCTTAAATACTGGACAACCAGCAGTGGGTTCCAGACTTTGGATGTGAAGGGGCTCTGCAAAGGCCCTCTGTTGTGAGCTGAGATCACAGCTTTGCCATCATCACACCCAAGTTCAGGAGCCTGTATCTATGTGCAAGAGAGCTCTTTGAAGCCTGGCAGGGTCCTGCTCCCACCTGCCAGTGGCTTACCATTTTGGGGAGGGCAGCTCTGCTGTGGGAAAAGTGATGACTGGAATCACTGTGGCTGTTTTGCAAACTTTATCCCACCAAACAGTGCAAGTGGGACACAGAGTTATATTGTGGCATACTGCCTGCAGTTGGGCAGTCACTGGGACAGAGGTAGGCAATTGTACAGGCTGGGACTATGAGGGGAGCTTCTGATGTAGACGGCTACCACATGGAGGATTTCACCCACAACTTGTAACCACAAACTGTTTTTAAAGGCAAAACAGTCTTTACAACATACATTGTCTCTTCTCAACCATGATTTGAGTGTCAGAAACCCCATGCAACTCCCATTCCACTGCAATGACACGCACAGAAAAACAATATGCTGGCCTGGATTGGACTCTGGAGCACTGGCACAGAGATTTGCTGGTGCAAAAGTACTAGAAGCAAGCCAGAGTGGTACACTCGTTTGTGCCCTTGTAGTCATCTTCTGCAAGATCCAAGGACAGGATCCCAGAGTGGCACTGGAGGGTGTGCTCACAGCTATGTTCTCCTGTATCCCAGAGCAGAGAAGTCTGAACAGGCAACAGCATTGATGATGCTTCTTACCAGGAGACCTATTCAAGCTCCCCAGAACAGAGACACTCCTGCCATGCTGCCCCCAAAAGGTTGTTGTTGCCCTTGCTCTCCAAGAACAATTTTCATCCTTTTGAATGCTCATCTATCCTTTCCCTGAATCAATCATGATGCCTTCTGAGACTGCCAGTGCTTAGCCTGCTGCTGGAGACATTTTAAGTCTTCTCATGGCACAGGATAATTCTCACCTTGCTGGATCTTCTGGAATTTTGCACCTCACCACTGCAAGAGATAAAGACCAATAGACAAAGATGAATAAACTTGACGTTGTCATTGAAGAGGTCAGAAAGGATGGTGGATCGACAGCAACTGTAGATGTAGGGAATTTAAATAAGGATTTCAAGGTAGGACAGTGGAAGATGGAGAAAGAAGTAGTACTAGATATTCAAAGAGTCAGAGGCTGACAGTTGATGACAAATATGACAGCGGATATGCAGCATGTGGTTCATTTTGTAGCACCTGAAGGACCTCAGAGTGTGGCAGAAACTCTTGTTGTTTTTAGAACATATTAACGACACATGTTCAGCGTGTGCGGTAGGAGTTTGTGACAGGAGTTTGTGACAGGAGTTTGTGACAGCCCACTGTTTGGACTGGGGGCCTGAGATCCTCTTCAGGGACAGGTGTGCATTTCGTTTACACTTGGAGCACAATTTTCTGGTTTAGTTTTCTCCTAAAGGAGAAACCCAAGCAGCTCTGCCAACCAAACCGACATGCACGAAGTGGAAATATTCAGTGGATTTGTTTCAAAACTGTTTTACTGCTCTAAGCTGAAATACTAATGCCAGTGAGTCCCTAAAGTGCCTTTCTTTTTTTTTTTTTTTAAAGTTCCCCTGCACAGTCTTCGGTGTATTATCCTTTTTCCAACTACTTTTATAGTCCTCCACTGTTCTTGTCCTCTCTTGGTGCACTAGTTCTTCCTCCCCCTTGTCATCCATCTTCTGTTTGTTCCTTTCCCTTATCTTTGTCTTCTAAAGCAACAAAGACATTCTGGAAGTTTTATTATTTTTCATTCCTTCCTCAATGCCTGCCTCTTCGTCCCCATGATAGTGTTCAGCCATACTCTTTAGGTACTCGTCTTTGCAGAGCCATTTTCCTCTCTTCATCCTGCCCTCAGACCAGGCCTGAATTCCATCGTGATTTCCAGCTGCATCTCTAGTGCTCAGGCACTTTTTTTTTTCCTGCGGGTTCTCTCAGGGAACACTTCATACATAAATAGCTCCTATCAAGTACCCACTTGATGGTAAAGTACATCCTGCAGCTTCTGCATTCAGTCATCTGCAATTATTTGGTCTCATCTACTGCTACCTTAGCTGACATTATCTTTTCTTCACTGCCTGTATTTTGTAAAGAAAAGAACAAATGTGAAACACATCTCTTTATTGCCCTCTCTTCACGGGGTTCCTGCGTTCAATGTGTGCTTGCTGGTTTAAACATTTTGCATAGGGCACCCCAATTCCTTCAGTTAGACCTGACAATTAACTGCTTGCTTGCTGTGTTCAAACAGCACGATTGTTTTAATCTTTTACCTGTAAGGCCTTGATTCTGCTTGCAGCACACAACCCTCTGAGCACCCTGCAGACTATATCCAGAGCATGCACCCTGTGGTTTTCAGCTGAAAAAAAACATAAGGACACTTCTTTTTTTTTCACCACAGACAAGTACACTGCGAATTCTCCTGTTGACACTTTTGTATTTGATATTTTTATTGGTTACTGAATTATTGTGTACTTGTCATCTTGGTTGAATGAGCTGCCTCATTGCCATTGTAGAGAAGCCTTTTTGTACTGCTGGACCTGCTTCTTTTCGCATTGGTGAGTAATATAAGTAACATCACAGTTAAGAAAGCGATAACCCTGGACACAGTTCTGTTCACATGGCCAATAGTAGGTATTCTCACCCTGGAATTCAGTAAAAAAAAGCTTAAACTATTTTTATTGACTAAATGTTATGATGTCTGTCAGATTTTCATTGGGAAAAGACTTGCCTATTTATTCTCCAGATGCTAATTTTCAGGTGACGTAAATTGTACTACATCTACTAATATTAGTGGGTTTTACTACCTTGAAGATCTGTGAAAATTCCTAAGAACACATTCTTACATTCTTTCAAACCACCCTTTAAGCATTTAAGTTTGATAAATTGTATTAGTGTTTTAAAATTCATGTTTGGTGGTATGGGAATACACCTCATTTTCTTTAGAAAAATGAGAAAATTAAGTCTTCTCTTTGGAGACATCCTTAGTTATAACATGGGTGTGATGATATTCACCCTTAAATAATGCATATAATTTATTTCAGAGTGACTGTGATGTCTGAGGTGTCCAAACTGACTATTCATAATGCATCTACTTAATTAGCGCTTCCAGTCCTCTTTGTGAAAATGAGCAATTCAGCTGAGTCTTGGAACAATAAGGTGATTCTAATTCAAACTTCATGACCTGAAGGAAACCAGAAGAATCCTGCATTATTTCAGTAAAGCCCACACAATTATATTCTAAGTCTTTAGCTTTAACGCAATCAGGAGTTATAGACCCACAGAATCACAGCTTAGTTGAGGCTGGAGACCTCAGGAGATCTCTAGTCCAGTATTGGTCCCAGTACAGAGCCATGTGGTAGTCCACTTGTAACAGGCATGCAAGTCGTACATAACCCATTAACTGCTAACCTCTGAGCCAGACCATCCAAACATCTAACTGTCCTCTCATCCAGGCCATAAAGTCCTAACTTGGGTACTAGAGACAGTGTGGAAAACCTTGATAATTAAATGATGCTCAAAATTAGGGCTAGGTTCAGTCGGTGCACAGAGAACATGCAGGCAGGCACCACTTCTCAGCTGGGATCTGCAGCTGAGATGCTTTATTTATACATAGATTCACTCTTTTTTTTCTCCCTCTCCCTAACTGAAAATTGATCACCCTTTAAATTTTGAGAATTCCTCTATTTGTGTGATAACTGCATTGTAAAGGATCCAGCCTTCATGAATCTGACATTAGTATATGTGGGGGCACTAAAACTGAGTCCTGGATTTTAGTTTGTGCACATTTTCTGGCTTACTGTTTTGAGCAATGAATATAAGCTGTAGGAATTACCTAGGATTCTGGAAGTGGCTCACCTTCTTTTCTGAGTAGGTGACCTCACTACATATGCCTCACAGTGGCATATTCCCACAGGGAGAATACACAATATCCCAGTCTAGAACAGTGTACAAACTAAGAAAGTACATGTTTAGGTTTCAAAGATCTCAGAATAAAAGGAAGAAATTGAACTTGTTTTTCCTATTTCTCTTCCCCACTGAGCCACATAGCTATTTCTGAACTGCCTACCAAAATGACTTTGGGCTGTACTCAGTGTACCTTGTGATCTGCACCAACATAGTCTCAAAGGGAGTGTTAGCTGATGTGGGTCAGAATCATACCAGGATACCTTCAAACAGACAACAGAAAGGAAGATTGCAAGCCATCGCTTGCACCCATACCCTGGCCCTATTTTCATTACAAACACAGATATAACCACAGTGGATTCTGACAGAAGATTTGATAATTTTTGAATGTTGATTGAGCTTGGACCTGAGACAGGCAGCAAGTTGTTCAGGCATGCCAAGAATTAAATAGTCAGGGGTAGGCATAGGCCAACAGTTCTAGCTGGGAACTGGTGAAGCACTTAAGAGTAAGAAGTTTAGGTGCTTCTAGAAAATGCATTTTTTTAGGTCTGCAGTTATGTGAAAAACATGTAGGTATCTAAATCCTTTTCTGACTCTTGCCTTATTGTCTGGTTCTTTTTCCCCAGTGTAAGTAGTGCTGGAGACACAGAGTGTATGCTTGTAAACAACACCAGAGTCAAAGTCAGAGAAAATTTTCCAGCTCTGGATGAGGATACTAGTGCCTGACATTGGCTCATAGTTTACTTTCCCTAGCTGTTTCAGGGTTTTTTCCTGTTAATGCATCTCTATGAACTTGAGCATGGAAATGCATTTACAGGTCTCAGCAAATGACAGATGTATTTCTAAATTTCCAGTCTTCACTGATGACAGAGAAGATGACAAGATCCTATGTATACAACAACCCTTACTGGGAAAGAAATTATTAGATAAGGGTTCAGACCAGCTCCCACAGAAAAGAAGACTCTGCCAGAAAGGACTCTGGAAACCATGAAATCCAACAAATGTTCACCTATCTTTGAAAATGCATCATGTTTTCTTATTATTTTGTATTTAGTTTTACAACAGTGTGTCTTTCCATCAGTGTTGTAGGTTATAGACATACATAACTCAAGGGGCAAAGGATATGAATAGTGGCTAAAATTTTAAGACTGATTAAAGAATTAAAGTGTTAGGTCTTAAGCTAAAGCAAAAATTGTTTTGTACTAGTTTTGTGTGCTTGCAAAGCCAAACGTTTTGTCATTATGAAATTCCATAAAACATTGTCGGTAAAAATAACAGAACACTCGGACAGCAGATTGTTTCTGTGTATTTCATCCTTCCAAAATGTTGTTGGATGAAATAGTTGCTAATAAATTGTCACAGCATCTGTTTTAATGGACACAAGTGGTAATTCAAGGTTGCTGCAATTAATGATTTTTAAGCTTAGAGCAGTAGCTATGTGATACTGTTTAAAACTTTGCAGCTGCTGTGCAGGATCATAATTGTGTTTCCTTCTACCTGCCTGCCCCTCACCTTTTAAAAAATCCACAGTTAGTTATCTTATGCCAGGAAAAGCAATGTTTTTCTTTCTTTAGATTAATAGTAGAATGAAAAACATTGCATTGATTCCCTCTATATTCTTGCGGTGTTAGACATTCCTTAATGCCTGATCACTGGGATTTTTTTAACATGAAATAAAATCCACTTCTATATGCTAGCTAGTTGCAAACACTGAATTATTCACCTGGTTTATTTTAGCCTACATATTTGTGTATTTGTGGGCTTCTGAAGCATCTACACAATTGATTAGCTTAATAGCTACTTGCTATCTCTGAAGACAGAAAATTATTTCCTATTTATTTTAGAACTGTGTAAAGTGTGATGGTTTAATTCTTATCAGTCCATTTGAGTCCTATTCTTGCTCACTTCTCCTCAGGGTTGGAGATGTTTCACCATGAGGATGGGATTCAAACTCTTTCAACCCTTAGGAAGTAGCACTAAATCACTGAATATCGTGACACGCTTGTGTCACTGGGAATTTTTAAAGTTCTTATTTCAGGTACTTTTAAGACACAGTCCTGTAAAGTAGAACTAAACCTGTGACACATGTATACACTTGATGATCGTAAGTACAATGGAGTTAGTTAATTGTATTCAAGTTAATGATTTTGAGAGATGGAAACTTGTTATTTTGGTAGACTTTTGATGTCATTTATAAGCTGCTACTGCTGCTAAGGGACACTCTCACATTCTGTTGTGTTCATCCATCGTTCATCAAGGGACAGCAAAGATAAACAAAATATGGTATCATGGCTGTGCACTCAGCCATCACAAAGCTGCTCTGCTACAGTTGTCATCACAATATGGGATAGAAAGAAAAAGGACACCACCACCACTTGTAGGCTAAACACCTGCTGCTCCTGGGGACTTCCACAGCAGTGCAGTCTTCTCCCACAGCATGTGATATAGAGCTGACTGTGATGCTAATCAGGAAAGCCAGAGCCCCATCAATCCTCTAGGCCAGCTGTCCATATAGACTTGTGCTTTCGTGGGATGCTTCATTACCATAGTGATACAAATCCTCTTACTATTTACCTTTTTCTTAGAATGCTTTTAGAACTGATACTTTAAATTATCAGTTTGTTTCTACACAGTGGTACTCAGTGTTATCCTAATACATTATTGTAAGGATATCTATTTTCACTGTCAGACCCTTTTGTATAGCGGAGTGAATATTTTAATAATTTTGTGAGGTGTTTTCTGATGGCAGTTACTTACTCTTTTCCTAGTGCTTTTGTCTCATACCAGATTTTGGGATCTACTTTTCATTAAGCAAGAAGTCTCTCCCAAGTTTTAAGATAAATATATGCTCGTGTCTCATCCCTCTGTGTACTGAGCCAGTCATTTATCACATAAAGGCACCTTTCATGTAATACCAGCACTGCTTACCAAAGTACATAAAATATGTAGTGAAACTAAATGTAAAACTACAATGAAAACAGACGTGAATAGAACCAGATTAAACGCTCAGAGATTGCAGAGGACAAGTTCTGTAGCTGAACTGAAAATACTGATGGCGGAGGAGGGCTGTTATCCCCTTAGCTTCACTCCCATTATCAAGGTGTAGTTCTGCACCTGGTTATAATACTGCAGGGATCTTGTGTTGTCTTAGCAAAGCAACACAAATTACAATTTGTTATTTAGGAAGATGGCTCAACTGGTATTGTAAACAAAAGGCCAAAAGCAAATGACTTTAAGTGCTCGGCCACCATGGTGATAGTATTGAAAAGGATTATATGAAGTGTTCCTCTGACATGTGGTTGCTAGACAATAGCAAAGTTAAATAGAATCAACAGACTAGCATTCATTAGCATTATGGGTGTGGCTTTGGCAGTATCTTTACTTATTAGGTTTTCCCTGAAGTACAGAATGATATGGCAAATGTGGAAGTTGAACTGTCATTTAGCTTAGTGTGGCTACAACATAGCATATAATCTTTCCCATACTTCAAAAATGGTAGTCTGTGTTCCCATCTTGCCTGTCATTCAAATCCATTACTGAGCAAAAGGTAGTGTAAGACCTAAATCAGGTGAAATAGCCACCTTTTGTAGAGAAGCATAAATGTTTGGAAAGTCTGTTCGCAGAGGAGAAAGCAGTGGGGTTATGTCCATGGTTTAGAAAATCATGAAGGCAGTTAATAAGATGGGTGCCAGACTCTTACTCACTAAGTAAGCAGGGCAGAAGACTGGCTTAGTTGAACAGGGAACTCCTCCTGGAAATAGGGCAGGAGAAGAAAATATATGATCTCTGTAAGCAAGGTCAGGCTTCACGGGGAGATTACAGAGATGCAGTTCGCATTTGTAGGGAGAAAACAAGAAAAGCCAAAGCTCAACTTGAGTTGACACTGGCCAGTGTGGTGTCAGACAATAAAAAAGCTTTTTTAAGTATGTCAACAGCAAGAGGAGGTCTAAGGAGAACATTAGACTGGTAATTGGTGAAGATGGTCACCTAACAAGTAGGGATGAGGAAAATGTGGAGACATTTAATGCCTTTTTTTTTTTTTTTTGCCTCAGTTTTTAATATTAATGATAGATCTTGGGCTGCCTGGTCCTGACTTGGAGGACCATGACTGGGGGAACAGTGACTTTCCATCTGTGGTCATCAAAATTGTAAGGGACCAGGTGTATCGGCTCAACTTTCGTAAGTCCATGGGCCTGACAGGTTTCACCCCAGAGTACTGAAGGAGTTAGCAGACATTATAGCTGGATCCCCTGAAGAATTTACCAAAGGTCCAGGGAGTTTAGGGAGGTCCCCGCTGACTGGAAACTAGCCAACGTTATACCCATCTACAAGAAGGGCATGAGAGAAGACCCAGGAAACTACAGAACTGTTAGTGTAACCTCAGTCCCTGGAAAAGTTATGGGGAAGATTGTCCTGGGGGATATTGAAAGGCATTTAATGAACAAAGTTTTTGTCAGGCATAGGCAACGTGGGCTTATGAAGGGAAAGTCCTGTCTTAGTAATTTGATCACCGTCTATGACAAGGTTACCCACACAGTGGATGAAGGGAAAGCAGTAGATATAATAGATTCTAATAAGGCCTTTGATACCATTCCTCACGGTATCCTTCTGGACAAATTGTCCAGCTGTGAGATAAAGAGGTACACGCTACACAGGGTGATGAACTGGCTCGACGGTAGAGCTCAAAGGGTCATAGGGAATGGGGCTACATCTGGCTGGCAGCTGGTCGCTAGTGGTGTTCCCCAGGGCTCAATTGTAGCATCAGTTCTGTTCCACATTTTTATCAATGATCTGGATGCAGGACTGGAATGCATCCTCAGCAAGTTTGCTGATGACACTAAACTGGGAGGTGCTGTTGACTCTCTGGAGGGACAAGAGGCCTTGCAGAAGGATCTAGATAGATTGGAGGATTGGGCAGTCATCAATAGCATGAAGTTCAACGAGGGTGATTGCTGGGTTCTGCACCTGGGACAGAGCAATGCTGGACACAGGCACAGACTGGACAATGAGCAGCTAAGCAGAAAGGACCTGGGGGTGCTGGCTGACAGCAGGCTCAATGTGAGCCAGCAGCGTGCCCTGCTATATTTAGCGTATTTATATTCTCCTACTATATTTAATGTTGGTGCGGCCCCACCTTGAATTGGGTGCAGGTCTGGGCTCCACAACACGAAAGGCTGTTCAGGTCCTTGGCAGCGTCCAGAGGAGGGCAGCCAGGCTGGGACAAGGGCTGGGACACATGTCCTGTGAGGAGGGGCTGGGGACACTTGGCTGGTCCAGTCTGGAGGAGAGGAGGCCGAGAGGCGGCCTCGCTGCTCCCTGCAGCTCCCTGAGGAGGGGAAGCGCAGAGGGAGGTGCCGGGCTCTGCTCCTGGGAAGCGGTGACAGGAGCGCAGGAATGGCACAAAGCTGCACCAGGGGAGGCTCAGGCTGGACGTGAGGAAAAATTTCTGTACCATGAGGGTGGTCAGACACTGGCACAGGCTTCCTGGAGAGGTGGTTGCTGCCCCATGCCTGTCAGTGCTCAAGAGGTGTTTGGGCAATGCCCTCAATAACATGCTTTGACTGTTGGTTAGCCCTGAAGTGGTCAGGCAGTTGGACTAGATGGTCTTTGTACATCCCTTCCAACTGAACTATTCTAATTCTAGTTCTAAATCCCACAAGACTGGAAATAGGGAGCAGTAGTTTAAAACAGGTGAAAGCAATTAGTGAACTTGTGGAAGTTCACCATTGACACAGGGGGCTGTGAAGAGCAGACAACATTAGCAGATTCAAAAAGAGATCAGACAAATTCATGGACAGAAGGTTGATAAACAGACAGTACAGGGAATGGACAAGCAGGGAGGAGGAGATCTGCTCTAAAGTTCCTTTCTCCAACGACTGTGGATACTGGGAGGGAGGGAGATAGAAATGAGGAACAGCCTGCAGAGGTGAGATAGATGGACCATCAGCGTGACCCCATAGGCCATTTCTTGTGGTCTAATGTCTACTTCAGGCGTGAACTCACTTCTAGGTTTTTGCCTAGGCCATGAAGATTCTTCCTTCATGGCATCTGTGAGCAATGACCTTTCCTATGCAGCCACAAAGCAATACCTCGTATGTAGTCTGTCACCAATTTTCTTCTTGGATACTAAGCTACTATGTCTTCTGTCACATGCAAATGAACCCCTCTTTTGCTGCAGAATAGTAAATGATTTTCCATAAAGGCACCAGGGTACCTATTTGAGTACTTTCTAAATATACACCTGGAGTGCTTTTCCTGATGTGCCTCCAGACTGCCAGTGTGGAATGCTAAGCAGATTGTCCCTCATCCTATCATTGGTGGATAACAGAAAACTAACCTCTTTATTTTAAAATGCTCCTGAGTCTTTCTTTTTCTAGATCTAGATGTCTGATTCTTTCACTACATCTCATGAGACAGCATTTTAAAACTCGGTTTTTATGTTGCTATCCTCTGAACATTCATTTGTCCCCATCTTTCTTAAAAATTTGTGATCAAAAGGGGATGTGGTAGTCCATGCAAAATCTCACACACTGGTGAGGAGGGAGTTCATAATGAAAAAAACGAGATAATAATAGGCACTGGAAAGAGTCCTGCGACGTTGATATGTCTTGCTTTGTTGACAGGAAACCATTTGTACCAGCTCCTTGAATCTTACTTTTCATGTAGGTCTGTATCCATCTTACAGCGCTATCATCTAGACCATGTTTCCCAGGTTGGCCTATGAGAATGTTGTGGGGGACTGGTAAAATCTAAGTGATATTCAAATAAACTTATTTGACACCAGCTGCTGTCTTTACTGCTAGATAACCTGCTAGGAAATTAGACTGTCTTGATATGATTTCTTCTTGACATACTTGCCCTGATTGTTTCTTATAGTGTATTTATTTGTTAGGTAGTTATAAATTGATTATCTAGTGTCACACTCCTGTATTATTTTGGATATTGAAGTTAGGCTGACTTGTATAATCTCTCCAATGTCATCTTATTTTCTCTTTTTATGAATTGGTCTTCTTCCATCCCCTTTGGTGACATCAGCTCTGCCTCTGTTATACCTTTGGGAGTTTAGCCTCCTCAGGTTCCCAGTTCCTTTTCCTTCACTTCTGGGGCTTTTCTAGCCTGCACTGTGCTAACAGTCTTATGATAGTCTCATTTCTCAGGCATTATCAGTTAGTCAGCGTCTCCTACTTCTAAGTAATCCTCATGTATTTGAATAATGTACCAACCACTGGTAGGGTGTTGGGAGAAACCCTTCATTCTGCCCCTCCTCCTTGGGAGCGGTCCCTGGTGAATACCCACTTTGCTGTTCTATAATTCCTCCTCTCCTGTTATTTTTATTGAGATTGGCAGAGGTTAGGGTGCTGAGACCTGAGATCTTCTTCCTTGTACTCAATGGTCCCTCTCTATTGAACTGTTTCTCTTGTGACATACTTAAGTTTTTTGTCTGGCTGTATGGACAGATTTTCCTTTGTACATTTTGACTTTGATGAACACAAGGGGTTAGTGGTTTATGACTAAGTCTCCTGGATATTACAATAATACAAATAATGGCTAATAACAGAGTAAGAGTTAAGGAATCAGTCTACAAGTTGAAAACAATATATGATTATTGTAACTTCCTTAGTATATCAGGTCTCATAGTTTCATAGTAAAAGAAAGAGCAAAATACAAATTCAAAACAGAATTTTTTTTAATTACTTCAATGTGGGCTGAAAGTATGCTGCTGACCATAATACGTCTCTCTTTCTTGAAAAAATATACTCTTGAGTTCTTTCAAAATTCTCAGAGATTCCAGTAATACTTAGCTGATGTGGGTAAATTCAGACTATTCTTCTGGCATATGACTTTAGCTCTGCAAACCAGTTAAATCAGTTTTGTCGTGACATTTCAAAGCTTTTATAGAATTTAAAATAAAATCAGCTCCTGACAATATTAAAGTATTTCATTAAATATACAAATTTATTAATGTTCCTGGGAAAATATGTTTTCTTACAATTGTCCCTCTCATAGCATTTCTATTTAATCTCATTCCCTATCTGCACTTTTACTTTCAAGAATTATTGTGAAAATAGTTAAAGTAAGCACTCCTTCTGAAATCTGTCATTGTAGACATTGTTTCTATGTTTTTTTTTATGGCAGTTCTCACTGTTAGAAACACAAACTTTTCCATCCTTTGCAAAATTTTACAGATGGCATAAAAATACCATGTTCCACCATTCTAAGTAAAATAGTTTTTCTCCCTTTTTTAAAAGGCACAAATCCATCTCCCCAGAAACAGGGAAAGTTAATAATAGTTCTGTATCTTCTAAAGTGCTGCAAACATCGGAATACCATATTGGTAAGATGTTTCCAACACACCTGTATCTCCTCTTAACAGCCAGCCAGCTATGGAATGATGTTTCAATTAAGTTGTTTACAATTGCAGATTACTCTAAATTCATTTATTCAGAGTTAAAAGCACGGCAAATCTATGATAGTAGCTTGAACAATTTCTATTGTGCTGTGATAGTGTTTTCTCTTTCTTCAGCATCACTTCTGCTGTTTTTTAAACCTCATCTTCTGTTAAAAAAATAAAGCTGTTGAAATTCCTCTTTTTTTCAATCCCCTAAAGTCTTTTAGAGATTAAAAAACCTATGTTAAAAGTGTTTTGGTTTGGTTTTAGAAAAGATTGTTATTCCTGTGATCCTAAGAAACAGTTGGATGTAATGTCTTTGTAGGACTGTTTTAAACATTTTTGATGAAGTGCTTTTCTGTTAGGAAAATTTCACTGCATTGAGATCAAAATATTTCATGGAAATGCATTCTCTTGGTGGACTTAATTGGGAATTTCCAAACATGCCCAAGGTGTCAGTCACTCGCATTCTGTAAATTTTTGTGGGTGTGTGAACAATGGCTAATTTGGATTGGCCAATCCACCACACGTTTCTGTATTAAACTTTGTGAAATATAAGATCTCTCTGTATGGAAATTGTGAGGAATGTTATTTGTGTAATTAAAAAATACTCAGCTGAAAATATACTTGAACACTTTAATTTACTACCCATCTCACAGGCTTACATTTCAAAAGCAAATATGTTCCTGAAGTTTTTTATTTGCTTATTTTGTTTTTATCTGAGAAATATGTTCCTTTTTTTCCTGGGAATAGAGAAACACAGATTAGAGTTTTAAAATTACTATGTGTAGAGCAACTACAAATAGCATGCAAATTTGTTTCAGAATGAAAGTGTCATTGTTGACAGCCAGTTTAAATGCACTGTCGTGGCAGTACTAAGAAGGCTTCTTTCAATTTCTCCAACAAATTAAAGAGAAAAAAATAATAGAATGTCTGTGACTCAATAGTGGAGGGAATTTCTCAAAATTACTTGAGGCAGTTCTTTACTGGTTTTAGGACAGTGCTTTAATCCAGAGTTCTATTTTCAATCAAATATGTGTTTTACATACATGACTAACGTTAGTCAGCTGCCCGTGTTTGTTGTCCAAAGACTGAGTCACTCCAAATCAGAAGTCACTTTTGAAAAGCCCTGATCTAAGTTTTAATTCTTTGCATGGAAAGACTCAGGGATTTTCACTTCTGCTTCCTGGGGGTGCCTGCCAGAGGATGGCACTTCAAATTCCCGGGCAGTGCTCCTTAGATTGCATCAAGAATGGCTGAAGTGAGTCACTCACCCATGTGACTACCAGCAACAGCAGTGAAGATTAATGGCTTAGGGTATGTTTGCATCCCTGTTGTGCCATACCTAGTCTCTTAGTTCGTCTGTCTGGCTGCAGGTTTCCTGGTGAAATGCTAGTCTAGTCTGAGTCTTCATTTATGTTGTCTCTCCAACAGAGGTGTTGAAATACAGGACTTCAGAAAATTGCATGGTGTGTGCTGAAGTGCACACCATACTCCTGAAAGATGGGGCTTTTGGTAAAACTGGTAAAGACTGGAAATGTGGAAGGAGTTTCTTTTGTATCAGGCTGGCTTTATAGACCACTTCTTTCCATAACAGCACAATGAAAAATGCTTCCCTGCCTATTTATATGCCATTTCCCCTGCACCCCTCCTTGCTGCAAACCCCTGCCAACGCATCTCTTCCAGGCAGTGATATGCCACCTTGCCACTACCAGGCAGTTGTAAGGGAAGCTACTAGTGCTTGTGTCTCCCTTCGTGAACCACTTTTCTCAGTCTTTCTTCTGAGAGAGACTACCAGCAGTGAGGAAACTGATAGGGAACGAGAGCTACATCCTCAGGCCAGTTGAAAAAGGACACCAGGCACAGGGTTCAGAGGTAGATCTTCTTCCAGGCTATTTGTATTTATTCCCTGTTACAAACGGATGAGATCTAGGATCCAGTTTTCAGGACATTTCAACTAGACAGTAATTATCTAGTATCCTTTCCCTAGCCCTGAAATAGAGGCCAGTCATTTTCACATTTATTCCTTTTATCACTGTACTAAAAATAGTGATGTGTGCAGCCATATTTCTTTCTTTTCTGGGGAGTGGGGTTGCAGGGTAGAGGGGGCTTGTTAAGCACCTTTAAGCAAATAGTGAAGAAAAAATATCATTTTAAAAACAAAAAGTCAAAATCCTACATTTACCCATTTTTTTTCAGCCAAGACTGTACAACATAGTGAACTCAGTTTTGCAATAGTTTCACTGAACTAAAAATCATATTCATGGTGAATTAGTGATTAGTCTGATGAATTTTATACAATTTTAATAAACTTATTTTCAGATACAATTGACTTTCTTTTCTCCACTTATGTTCTTTAGCTAACAAAACTCAATATTCATCCCAAGAGAAGTCGATGACTGTGCTTTCTGCTCATTATTAAAGAAGAAATTCCAAATCAATGCTTAATTTCAGAAGGGTAAAAGGTTCATGATATTTTGTTTTAGCAGTTTCTTTGACCAGTCCATTCAGCAACATTCCTGTTTTCACAAACACCCCACTGTTGAGCACCATTCTGGACTCAGCTTACCAGCCTAAAATGAAAAGTTTGAAATTCTTTATTTTTCTCCATGCTCTCCTATTGAAAACAGAAAAAATGTCCTGGAAGTGTTTTGGATTGCCTGGCAAATAATGACAAGGTCTCCTAAGATAGTGATTTTCTTTCTAGGAAGCAGTAATAAGTACAAGAATCATGCATTTTTTAAAAGAAGGTATCACAGAATATGTCAAAAGCAAGCATGTGGGGCCAGTTTGCTGTTCTCTTCAACTGTATGAGCAATCACAGACTGCCAATTGCCAGAGCTGTCATGCAACTATGCAGCTGAACTGATGCAAGCATCACACATGTGCTGCAGCTGACCCA
The DNA here is from genome assembly GCA_013399115.1 of Anseranas semipalmata. NCBI lineage: Eukaryota > Metazoa > Chordata > Aves > Anseriformes > Anseranatidae > Anseranas > Anseranas semipalmata. The sequence continues at coordinate 379,215 of VXAA01004252.1, forward strand.
GTCCCACGTGGACATTCCTGCCTTCCCACCATAGGGCTCTGGGTGAACTCTTGGCCCCTGTGGAGGTGCAAGTCCTGCAAGCATAGCATGTCTGTAAGGCAGCCTGAGGAGGTCTTCTGGCTGAAAAGAGCTAGGAACAGGCATTGGGGTATGCATTTGTGCTCCTCTTAGATCTACATGATGAAAATTACTACTTTTTCCTTAAGAGTTCAGTCACCCCTGGATGTGCATGGTGACAATAAGTAGAAGATATAAAATCCATTTCCTTCATTTTTGTCCCTTCTCCCAAGTGGACTCTCACTAGTGTCATATAGGATCAATGTTTGCTTCAAATGAAGCCAGTTTAATTTTTTAAATGGACTTCATAGCTCTCCTTGCAGTTAGAATGCTCTCAGCTATGACAGAATCATGCAAATCTGCAACTGCTTTGTCAACAGCAATTCATTCAGCCTCCTGAAATGTTTTAGCCATTTCTAAATTTATCATTGTTTACAGCCCTGTGGGCACTGAGTATATCAAACTTTTAAGAAAACTGGTATCAGGAATATAGTTAAAAGGAAGATTTCTTCATCAGCTTTAGCACTAATAAAAGGAAATACTCCTTTTTAGGCTCGCCCAAGCTAAAGTAAACCTGAAATTGCGTTTATTACTTTTCTAAAATATACTCCTTTGGTTGTAAATATATATTTGCAAGTGCAAGTCCCTCAGTCAGGCCTCTGTGCACCACTTTGCCATTTGGTAATAGAAATGAAAAAAATATGAAATCAGAAATAAAAAATGTCCTGTAGCATGTGACTTTCACTGAATACTGTTCTTAGCTCACTGTCTGTCTCAGTAACCAACTCTCCATCAAATCTTGAGCAAGCATCAAGGGTGAAATACTGTGTAGAAGACCAAAACATTGGCTTTAGCAGGCTGATGAGAGGAATAGATCTGAGAACAAGTGGCCTGTTTTCTTGAAAAGAGGAGTACTAGATACTGCTGTTGAAATGAAATGCAGTACAAACTGAAACCCAGATCTTACCTCTGCATAATATTGGGATACGAAGAACCTGGATTGAGATCTACCCTTGAATCCTGTGCTTAGAACTTTTTTTGATTTTATCACAATTTGAAAATGCATATCTTTATTTAGAGACTTAACACATGGAAGAGAAAAGTGAAATGCCCATCAGAAGCAATGATGTATATTTGAAAGCAAATTAGACACTAAGTGCAGTATGAGTTGGTTTTAGTTTCAGCAGAAACCTCCTAAACTTTGAGCATCAAATTCTGACCTTTTATTAATGCTAATTTGCTAGGTTTTGCACATAATTCTTTTTATCTGGGGTCATTCAGTTATTTTCCACAAATGCTTTCAGATACATTTTAAACTGTTCCTAATGATTAGAGGGAGGCATGTTGAGAAGAACTGTGCTCTGCCCAAGCACATCTGCGTTCCCAAAGCTTCATTGAGCATCTTCACAGGCTAACCATTGCTGTGGTGTACAGAGTACTTCTATATAGCAAATAAGGATTCCCAGTGACATGAAATTGTGGGAGCAAAATAGTTGCCGATATTCTTCTAAGCAAGTGATTAAGAATCAATATAAAAAAGGTATTTTGAAACTGGGCTTGCTGCTACTTCTCAATACAAGTTGATCTTGAGTTACTGCCTAACACAGAGAAATCCCATCTTGAATTGCAGATAACTTGATTCATGATTAGCATCATGAGTTGCCAGTAGTTTAAAAGTTGGCTTAAGTTAAATAAATATGAATAACATGCACGTCTCCTAGTTAAGACAAGCAGGTATATTTAACTATGAGACTTACCATTCATGCAGAAAGCAATGATGGTGAAGAGAGATAGCTAAACTGAGCCTGAATGCTGCTGTATGTGAATGCTAAATATTTCCTATTTCTAAATTAAGCCATCTGTCATTTCCTCTACTTATCTATTAATTGGTGCTTACAAGCCCTCGTGCTGCATGTTCAAGGGAAGATCTCCAGAATAAATATGATGAGATAAGAACAAGAAGTACACAGTAAACAATGCTGAGTTCAGAAATGTAGAGTAATAGCCCAATTCATGGTCAAAAGTCCAATTAAATTTGGCTCCCATTGATATCAATTTAGGAAAGCATTAAAATGCAGGCCTATATCTGTGTCCCTTAAATTATTTCTGGCTTCATTAATTGCAATGAGGCTTCAGTTCATTTTTATATTTAAATATGCATTTATATTTTCTTATGAATAATGTTCTCCTGAATGGGGCTGTTAGTCAGAACATGCAGAAACTGGCTTTGTGGTACCAGAATCCATAGTCCTCATCCATCCTTTACAAGTTATACTGACTTAAAAAGACTTAATCCTAAAGCAAGAGATGTCTGCATGTGGGTTTTTGTCTGCAGCTGGTGAACTGAGAATCTTCAGGACAGAGAGAGGAGTTGAATTCCTCTTTTGTCTGTGAGGTGGTTTGGCTGTTGGAACACAAATGAAATGACTTTTCAGATCTGCTTTTACATTAATCAGTGTTTGTCAACAAGGGGTTATGTCTGTACTCATGGCCATTGTCACACTGTGAAGACAAGTCCATTTCCCCAAACTAGTTTTTGTCTGTGGCACAGATGGTTTGAATCAGTGATGATGGGTAGATGCTAGCCTCAAAAGGAATATTTTTACTGAACATGAAACATAGGGTCTGCTGCCAGTGACTTCACTGGATATTGGAAAATGACCATTCATGCAAAAAGGCTACGTTCTATGACTTTAGGGCAGCCGGGCTTTTTGCTGCCTTCATATTTTCTTGTGCTGGTAAATAAAGGTGGGTGGATTAATGATGTGTGATTTCTTCTACTCCACTCAGAAGGGAGATCAGTAGGGCTATACCTATGCTAGTGATTTTGTTTGAAAAGTCAGGCAGTTTTGAAACAACTCCTTTCCCCTCAATGCCCCATATTCCCCTCTGGTTTAGTTCTCAGATTTAGTTTTGGTGTGCATGAACAAAGCATCCTACAGAAGGATGTACACCCACAAGGTCCACAAGGTCATAGCTAATATTAATGTTTCCACAAAATGCTCATTAACCATCAGCAGCTCCCAAGACATAATGACACACTTTTTGTCCTTCATAACAAGGTAAAGCCAAGTAAGGGCTTCCTGTGAGCCCTTGACATCAAGCCATCAATCCTTTGAGACTACTGCTCCAGCCTCCTCCATACATTCTTTTCACTGGAAATATTCTTTCTATGCTGAGACACATGCTGATCCCCTTTTTTCTTTTACTGCCTTTTAAAATTGTCCCCCTTTTTCTACTCCTCTTTCCTGCACTGGTGACACATATGGCCCCTACAGTGTCTCAGAAAACTAATAAAATGTAACCTGGGTCCCCAGGGAAATGGTACCTCTGATAAACTTGTGCCGTGAGAGAGCCAGAAGTTTCTCTAGAAGCAGTATAACTCTGTGACAGTATCAGGAGGCTGCTCCTCATGAGCACTAGGAGATAAAAGAGGACGGGTGAGCAGTGCCACATCACAGTCAAGTAAATGAAGGCTGCATTCTTGAAGGTGGAACTTTGCACTGTACTTTCACAGAATCACAGAATCACAGAATGGGCGGGGTTGGAAGGGACCTCTGCAGATCATTTGGTCCAACCCCCCTGCCGAGCAGGACCACCTAGAGCACGTTGCGCAGGATGGCATCCAGTCGGGTTTTGAATATCTCCAGACAAGGAGACTCCACAACCTCTCTGGGCAACCTGTTCCAGTGCTCTGTCACCCTCACAGTAAAGAAGTGCTTTGGGGCTGAAACAGAAGACATGCCTGTTATGGAGAGATTGAAGATACTTTTGGATGGGAGCATAGCACATAGCCTCCTACTCGTCTGCACTCCTGCAACCTGGGCACCCGAACCACCATGCAAGACAGCGTGGAGGAGAGCATGCCCTCCAGTGCCACTCCAGGATACCATCTCTTCCCAGCTCTCTCTCAGTATCTCTACAGAGTACATTTAGGAACGCATCTTTGGCTCACTCCCATCACAGCCACTGTCGATGATGTCTTGAACCAGCACTCTAGAGTCTGAACCAGGTAAGTGAATTACTGTTTTATGCACGTCTTTGGGTTTAAAGAATAGGCAGTGCACAAGGCTTCTAATGGAGTTGGGGGTGGGGTGGGCTTAGATCTGTGTTGAAGAAAGCTGCTTATAATCTGCTTAACCGGGCTGCTGTGCTTTTTACAGCATAGAAATGCACACTTAGAACCATAAAATTCCTCTAGGGATGTGAGCTGTGAGAGAAGTGTTAGTGTTGCTATAGTAGAAACTGCCAGCCCTGGCACATAGTTTCTTGTGATAATGTAACTGCCCAGCTTTCCAGACAAAGATCCTGTCCTGTGGCTTCTTCCCTTTCTTAACACAGCAGGTCAAGGGCTGATAACATGACGTGACATGACATGATATGTGGTAAAACTGAAGACCCTAGTCCCAAAAGCGTCAAGAGAAACAAACAGCTGGGGGGGAGGGAGGGGGACCTACTATTTTGCAGTGCTGAGCAGGTGGAGGGGTGGAAATAGCACTCGGTTGTGGTAACATCCTTTTCTCTCCCCACAAACACGTACTGTTGGAAAGTCTCAGGGTCACCTGCCTTCAGTCTGTGGCTGAATGCAGGCAGAAATGGTGTGCTCCTGAGGCTTCTTCACCCATTCCCAAGTCTCCAGAGATTGTCTGGCACTGAATAGTCATGGCAGTGGGGCTGAGGGTTTCATAGAAGCACATTTCTCATCTGCCCACAGGAGAGAGGGAAATGAAGACAAAATTTTGTGTGGACAGGAGTTGGTTGTGTGGCAGCCATGGAGGGCCAGCACAGTGTTGTGCACGGTCTGTATAGCACATGAGCTTGGTTGTTCCTCAGTCGGGACAGGCAGTCAGGGTGGAAGCAGGGTCACAGCAAATACCTGCACGGACACCTCTGTTGTGCTCAGGTTTCATCCTCTGTCTGGGGCTCTTGGAACATCAGGAGACTTTTGGCTCACTCCCTATTCAGAGCAGGCTAAAAATCAAGGCGAGGGAGGGATGTCCTTCTAGGACCTTCTTACAACTTTCACTGATTAGCACCAACTCTCCACCCTGCTGTTTTCCTCCACCGTAATGCTTGAGACCTCTCGTTACTCCTCACTTGCCACAAAGGACAGCAGGTCACAGGATACAGTCTCCTGGGGCACAGCAGGCTACCAGTTATCCCCTCCTGTTGTGGGGGCTAAGGGAGAAAGGGTCGTGCTCATCAGAGCCCAACTACATCTGCCCCTCACATGAGCTGATCAGGGCAGAAACAACTGATACCACCCTGCCCAAACTGAGTCCTTGAAAACCTGGGGGCTGTGCTGCAAAAGCCACTCAAGGATGGACAGACTTGCCTTTCTCTCCTTTGCAGGTTCCTCAGATGAAGAGGAGGGTCAGAGGAGCAGTACTTTGCCTTACCTCAGCACATTATCTCCGTGCTGCTGCAGGTAGTCAAGACGGCATGCACCAGGAGGCCATGCTGGAGTCTCACAGCTGAGGATGCACTACAGAGGAAAGAGAATAGAGTGGGAGGACATGGAAACTGTGCATGAAAGGTACACAAACACAGCTGGTGGCAGTCCTCAGCCTACCTCAGTCCAAACTGGCAGAGCCTCAGGAGCAGCAGGATCTTCAGAGGCAGCAGTAATGGCAACTTTCTGTGGATGTCCCGTTGAACTTGGTGTTGGGGCAGCAGTTGAAAGTCGTCACAGGAGAAAGAAGCCTGGCCCAGTGCTGAGGGGAACCTTAGCAAGCTTTGGTGGTGACTTTGTGGGCCGACACCAAGCCTTTACATAAAGTTACAGGTCAGTGTGGTGAGGAAGCAGAGGCCAGACAGTGGCTTTGGGGCTGCTGTTGTTTGCTGCAGACCTTCAGCTGTTGTGCCTTCTTTAGTTAAGCCATAATGGTCAGATTGTTTTAATGTTAGCATCCAGTATGTCCTGTTGTTGGTACTGTTTGGCTACATTACTTCCAAGTCCCTTTTCCCCTGGACTTCTTCCCTAGTTCTTGTTTCCTTCTTTAAAATCTCTAACACTCACTTCTTCCAGTTGTTAAGTTATGGGCATGTTCCCTTCCCCTTCCGTCTGTCTTGTTCTCTTTAATAAAGTTTTCATGTTGGTTTGAACAATTTTGCTGAACCTTTTCAGTTTAGGTACAGAATTCTTCCTGTTCAGATAAGCCTTCACCTAAAGCCATATGCTAAGATGGGTATTTCTTTCCTGTTGCCAGTAGGGTGACCAACACAACAATTCAGCTGAGGTTGTGGTAGGCAGACCCTGTTACCACCTATTGAAAGCAACAAGTCTATATGCAATGTCCAAACAAAGGTCTGGGATTTCCACTCTTCCTCCTGAACAGCAATCGAAACAAACCAAAAGTGGAGGCTCTTTTTGTGATGCATCAGCTCAGATTTGGTCCTGTCATGCTTTGCTTATCATTCATCAAGAGAGGAGAAGGAAAAGAAAAAGGCAATCCTGCATCATCTCAGACCATATTGGTTTTCCTGAGTTATACCAAGAACAAAACTCCTCTCTTGACCTGTCACCAGTTTTCTGAAAAAGTTGAAATCCACTCACCTGAATCCAGGGACTATAGCGTTCCTCAGTTACACCCCTAACTAGTTCTTCTTTATTTATAAGTAGCAGAGCCAGCACAGTGCCTTCTTTATTTGGCCCATCCAGCACCCAGCCCCCAAAATTGTCCTCAATCCTCTCCACAAATCTCATGAACAGCTTGCACCTCATCATATGGCTTTTGTAGCAGCTATCAGGACAGTTAAATTCCTCCTTGAAGGCCTGTGACCATGAGGTTTCTTCCAGTTACTTAAGGAAAGTTCATCCACTTCATCTTCTTGATCAGGTAGCCTGTAGCAGATGCCTACCACTTCTTCTTAGCCTCCGGTGTGATGCTGATACATCAGTTCTGGACAGATCTTTCACCTGTTTCACAGCAAAGCCTGCATTTGAGAAATTCCTGTGTAGAGCATGACCTGCATTTTGTCTTCCCCTGCCTATCTTTCCTAAAGAGCCTGCACCTATCCATTTCAACATTCCAGTTATGCCAGCTATCCTACCACATCTCTTGAAGGACTTTTATCATCATGAGATCATACCTCTGCAACTGCACACAGACTTCAAATTCTTCCTGTTTCCTATGTTGTGTGTGCAAATACTTGAGAACGGCTCCTAGTGACCTTGTTTTCACATGGGTCTGTAAGAGCCTCTTGTCTCATGAGTGCTCTCCACCTTGCCTTTTCCAAGCCTTTTCCACCATTTATTTGTGGGCTTTGGTTCCTGTCCCCAGTGAACTTAGTTTAATCTTTCCCTACTAATGTAGTAAGCTTGTTAGCAAAGATGCTTTTGCCTCGGTCAGGTGGATGCTGTCTCTCTCCTGCAGTCCTTGTTCCTCAAAGATGTTCTCCCATGCCCACAGAGACTAAAGCCCAAGGACTGGATGAGCCCCAGCAGTATCTCTGCAATGTTTTGGAGTCAAGCCCCAGGCAAGCATCAGACCTGAGACAGCAAGGGTGGCCAGCACATGAGCTGGGAATCTCCAGCCACTAGAACCTGCCACTTTTTGTGATCCACAGAGATTGGGCACAGCTAGCCTAGACACCTCTCCTGACAGATCCTGTTCTTCCTGTTGTGGTGTCAGGGCCCTGTACTTGTTCTCACAGTGAACATCTGCAGATGAAGAGGGAGCATCCTTGCTGCCGGAATTCACAAGCTTCCAGCTCCAATCATGCTAGAAGTCTCCATTCTCAGCCTCTGGACATACTTCCTGCTTGTAGAACCTGTTCATCTCCTGTGCATCCTCGCTGGTGCTATGCAGTCTGTTCACCAGCTTCAGGTCCTTCCTCTAGCAGCTCAGCAACTGAAGCAGAGCACACCTCCAAATGCTGAGGCCACCAGCCCCCCAGCCCCAGGCTCAGGGAGACGTTGGGTTCTCCCTGTAGCTTGAGATGTGGATGGGTGCACCTGGTTTGAGTATTGGCATCCTGATCTAGGACTCTGACTCGCCAGAGGTGTCACTTCTGCCACTTCTGTCTCTTTAAATGGTACACACTTCATAGCTTCTTATTACACTATGTCAATAATGCATGCATAAGTGATGGAAAAAAAAGGGGTTCTGGAGGATGCTATGTCTTACTATTCTTTGGATTTGGTTGTAGTAAATACCTCTCTCATTCCTGGAATTATTACTGTCATATTTAGTACTAAAATTACATACTAAATGGTAGAGCGATGTATTTTACAACGTTCAAAAATAACAGGGTACCAGACTTACAAGATATTGATATAAGTATTCTGTGCTGAAATACACTCCAGTGATTCAATTCTTAAAATGTGCGCTAAGTCTGAATTCAGGTTGTGATGGTCCCAGGGAAAGGATAGAGATTATATGAGTGTGTGGTGAGAGATAGACTTGTAGCTGAGCTGGTTGGACCTATAAAGACATATTTCCCTGCTGTGCTAGAGATTACAAATACAAACTGAGACAACTCATTGTAAAATACCATTGACTTCAGTGGGCTAAGGTATAAAGGTTAGTTCTGGAAAAAGGATTTAGGCATTTTAAGCATGAGCAGCCAGATACGTTGCTCCTGTTTCACCTATTTGTACCTATTCAGAGGGCTCTCAGCCCTCCCTCTTTGCTTGAAACCTCATCTTATCCTGCTGAGACACATTCTCTTCCTTTTGCAGGGGTGCTTAGGTGCAGGGAGAAAGGCCTTAAGAAGCAGGATGTTTACAAAATAGAAACCTCTGAGTGCTGAACAACGAGGCACAGATCAATAGCTGTTGAAAACTTAGCTTACGGTCCTACTTTGCTGATATTATCCCTCTCCACAGGTTCTCACAAAGTTCACAAAAGTGTCAAAAGGAGGATAGTGTACTGAGCAAATCTAATTTTAGTTCTTTCACCTCATTCCCTTGTCTGCTCCAGTGCTCTTCTAGGAGTAGGCTAAGTGAAATTATCCTGGACTTTTTGGAAACCAACCTCAGAGAAAAGGATTGCAGGTCTGGCACAAGGAAATGTTTCTAATGCTGTTAGTGATTACTTATTATGGGATTGCTTTCTGAAGTGGGTGACTCACACCTTACGTTTGCTGTAGTTCTGGGGCAAGACATGAATTCTAATTTTTGAAGTAACTTGAATTCACGAATGTGAGAAAGCTCTGTCTGGCAGGGCAACATACACACACTCGGGTATCAGTCTTCCAAAAATCACCAAGTCCCTGTAACTGTGTTCAGGCAGGCTTTGTGCCCCACAAAGCCCATCAGGGAGGTCTTTGTCTGTAACCTTTCTCTGAGGTTTGGGAGGGATGTGCTCTTTCTGTGTTGGATGCAGGGGAGGAATATAAGCTGACTAACTTTATTTTGGGAGTGTGTCTCACTTTGAAATCCTTCGTGAAGGCTATGATTTCTTTTTCAAAGTAAGATCTGACTTTTTCTGTGTACATGTTGATTATGAATTAGGGGAAGTTCAGAAAAATACTCTAAGCAACTTTGGCAGTTTTGTAGCTTGAAGCAGCTCAATGCACATCAAGACAGCTAACAGTTGTGACTATTCATTTAATTCAATTCAATGTAGCCTGTGCATCCCTCAGGCCTGCTGAGGCAGCATAATAATTACAAAGGCATTGTGGATAACACTGTTTCAAACAACTATGAAATGAATCCACTGTATGTAATACTAAACAACATGAACAACCAGAACTGAATAATACTGTTAAATAAGTTGTATAGTTGCAAGCATCTGATGATCTATGAGCTGTATTTGTTTTATTGCACTCTTTTCTTCCTTTATTTTTTCCACTTGTGTCTTACTATGTGTTCTGCATCCTGTGTGTGATTCAGCACTCTCTAAAACAGGGTTCCCCACCAGTTTATATCACAGTTATCATGGTGGGACCATGGTCCTAATTTTGAGGCCCCATGTCATTACAGTAATGGAAATTAATAGCCCAGTAGCACTCATATCCTGATCATGCTCACATCGCTTCCCTCCCTGAAGCAGAAGCAGTCATGAGCTAAATGTCTTTATCATTTGGACAGATAGCAAATTGGCAAATTGATAGAATGAAAAGCTCTTTCCAGAAACAAAACAATTCATTTAATTTATGCTCTACAATTGCTTTTCAGGTCTATGAGTACACTGGGCTAGTGAAATCAGAAAGTGATGCTGGAATATGGAGCCTTTCTTTGGGGATAAGGCAGACTCTTTGTTTCATGTTGCTTTATTTTCAAATATTCAGAGGTTCTATAAGGATTATTGGCTCATATTCTTATTGTGTATTCATCCGAGTGTAAAATAAGACCATTGGGGAAGCAAAGTAAGCCTTAGAGGTAGCTAAATGTTTGAACACCTCTTTCCCTTCACTGATCTACCTTATCCCACTACCCAGCTCTTCCCCAGGGAGGAACCGCATCCTGTGAGAGCCCCTGGGCAAGGCAGAGTGGGGCAGGCAGTCCTGCTGTTATGGGCTTGCAGAAAAAGAGCAAGGCTGTTTGACTGGAGACGAGTTCATACTAAATGACCTGCCCACATTATTGGATACAAATATACTGGCTGCCTTTGTCCCTTAGGGCTGTACCTCTAGGAATTAAACAACTCCTCCATTTTTCAAAGATGGGTATAGACACAGACTTGACATCATGCACAAGTCCAGAATTTAGAGAATTTGATGATTAGTAGCCAACAGTGCATGCAACACCCAAGTATGTGTGATCATGCACAACAATATAACATAAGGTTTTCTGCAAATGCTTAGGCCTTTCCTTTCTTTTCCACTTTTCATGGCATTGATAGTACTCATCAGCCTCATATGACAAGAACAGATTAATTATTCTACACTGAAAGAAGAAAAAGATATTACATTGGTATTCATAGGGGTATTCTAGACATGAGTTTGCAAAAGCTTGTACTTCTTTGGGATGCCTGATTTCTTACGTTTTCCATTTTTATATTCTGCTTATGGATTTGACCACTGAAATTGGCACCAAAACACTAGCAGCAGATTAGCTTTGAATTAACATGTTTGAATGGCTTCATACAGTGAAGATTCATTTACAAATTTTTGAATTAATTTTCTTGAGTGCTTCCAACCAATTGGAGAGGGTCCCTTATCACTAATGATTTAATCAGATTACTATATTACAAATGCCATATTAAAATAGCAAAATAGCATTGGTGTTAATAGCAGGTAAACTTTTAAAGTATTTCCTTATATTTATAAACCTACATATGTCTATAAAAAATGCAGGAAGTCAGTGATCAGTATGATAGTGCAGCAATCTGTGTTGGGTACCTGTTCTTATAAAACTGTAATTTGGTTAAATGATAATTTGAATTGATAATTTTGAATTGATTTGTGGTTTCACATTCTCAGCTGGCATACTGAGAGACTATGGGAATTTGCACCAACAGAAAATTATGCTAATAATATATAGAGGATGAAAATACTCCTGTATTGAAAATACTGTGAAAAGAGAAATGAAAACATGCTTCTTTTAAATTAAGTTCACCAGTAGCAATTAAAAATGGCTGCATGATGCTGACAAAGATTTAAACTAAACAATGTTATTAACCATAGCTTAAAAGTAATTGATATTTGCATTCATTAAGTGTAGTAAATCAAAATGAAAGACCACTTGCTACGCCTTTTGGTGAAATTAAAGCCAAGCAGTTCTTCCACAAAGTTAAAAAAAGAAAATCCTGTACCTGCTGCAGGAGGACCATTCTATTTCACTGTCCCTGCAATCACTCGTCTTGTCTCTTTCAGGGAAATATGAATTAGTTTTGCTAAATTGATTTTTGTCTGGGAACTACATGAGGAATTGTTCAGATGAGTCAGAAAACACAGTTCAAATGCTGTAACGTTAGTAAGAATAAAATTAATTTCTGAATATAGTCCATGTTTAACCACTCAGATAAACTTTTATAAGTAGGTGTAGGTTCTGTGCTGTGCTTTAGGAATAATTAGACTTTTTAAAGTATTCCAGTTCTTTCATAACCAAGAAAAAGTCACCTTTCTGAAAACTTTCTGTAAAAAGGGAACATAGTCTGCATATTGTGTTAGAAAACTCATCAAAAAAATGTTGTGTGCTGCTTTTGGCTTGTTCTGAATTGATATAATCATACTCTGCAGCTTTCTATTTTTCTCTCTTAGGCTTTTCTCTCTTAGCTGCCCAATGCTTTTTTGGTTAAAATAAGCAGGTTAAATTTATAAGCAAGGCAAAAAAACAACAACAACAACAACAAAAAAACTAACTTTGCAATTTTGACGACTGTTCATGTTCATAATATCAAACAGATAGAAAAGCGCTTGCAGATCTGAGGCCTTAAAATGCTCTTGGCTAAATTCTCTTCCAGCTTTACAGATTTCTCTGAACTCCTGCTGAGATTTGCTTCAGTACTGAGTAAAGACATTAGGATTTGTGCCTTGTCATAGTCGTCTTTGTCAGAATACAAAAAGGCATTAAGAAAAACAACAGGCAAGTAATCAGAATATGAAAGCTAGAATAGGACTTCATTATAGCATTTGTTCTCTTAAAAGGAGAAGCTGAGCATATTCCCACAGAACTGATAGGAATGGAAGTTCTACCTTCCATGCTCACTGTTCTGGAACAGGTTAAGTCTGTGGTTTCGAGGACTGAGAACAGAGATAGTGAGAGTGAGTGAAACTCATGGTGCCATTATTAACAAGAAATTCATTTTGCAATATTTTTATGTTTCTTGGGACTTAGGATTGTTCAGTCAAACCATAAATGAAATGAACTGACTTTCATGTCTGATTTTTCATTTTTGCTGGTGATAGAACCAGGACCTGAGGCCCATTGTTCTTGGTCTCTGCTGATGTGAGTTCAAGGCAGCCTGGTCTTGTAGCTTCCCTAGCAGACACTAAAGGCTTCACACCACTGGTCAGCCCCATGGGCAAGTGCACTTAAAGCACGAGTTTTCTATTACAGTCTATTCAACCAGCAAGTGCTGCTATTTAATATAACAACATATGTTCTCTTGTTTACTTCAAATAAATATGCCCAGAGCTTGACTGAACTGGTGGCTCCTAGGAGAACACTTGACTGATTCATGAAATGCAGTGGCTGACTCCAGAACGGATGTTGCTTTTCTCTGGAGTAGAGCTGTCACTTAGCAGTGTTTGCCTTTCACTCTTTGCAACTTCTTGACATAAAGTGCATTTCTGAAAGGCAGAGGTTGGCCTTGAAGAGAAAAATAAAAACTCAGAAATATGAAAGAAGGTTAGGAAGGGCTTACTAATTCTTGGTATGGTGGTTCAGCTTAATACACACTTAATAGCAAGCAGGAAAAAAATTGCTTTATCGTATTCGGCTCCTGTAATTCTCCTGAGATGGAGCCAATTACAGATGACACTGTATTGCTGAGTTTATATGCTATAGGATTCTAATCTAATGTTTCACCTAATTAAATTCTAGCAGGATAAAAGAAAAGCACTGCTCCCTGGAGATAAGGGATGGTGCATATTTCTAATATCCATGTCTACTATGCACCACTGACTTCAAGACAAAGATTGAAGTAACTGGGTAGAAGTTCTGATAAAGCGGTCTCCTACCTGGATAAGCAAGAAGCTTTTCCTATGCCTATGATCAAATAATTGTCTCATCTTTCTTGTCATAAACCTCACCATGGTCTCTGTTACAGCCAGAGCATGTGAACCCTGGTCCCAAGCTCAGTGAAGGACAAACGCAGGTTCTGAGTGAATGAATTAGATAATTCTTTGAAATTAAGTCAACAATCTGTGTAGAATAAATATTCTACACATGACACAAATTCAAATTAGCAAGAAAGGCGTTAACTGGAAGCCAGGTTTTGGGCAGTCTTTCTTGAGACATCTCTTGAGAGATTTATAACTAGGATCTCCTAAAGGACTTAATGTCCTCCTGTCTCGTGTATGGCTTCCCATGCATCTGTAGGAAGAACTGGGAATGCAGAACCAGGCTTCACTGAAGAATACTGAGATGAGTTACATGTCTTAGGGGGAATTCCAAGTACTGGAGCCCAGCTCTGTGGTAAGAGAGGAACTAACACTGTTGGTTGACTTGGAGTCAGTCTTGGAACACTCCCCTGCTAGCAGGGGCTCATGTCAGCTCTGTCTTGCAAAGTTGAGCTCTTCCAAGCCTTGCGCTGACTGCAGCACGTTCATACACAGATGCCCTCAGATAACAGGCAACTCTCCCCCTGGGATTATGAGTAATGTCCAGGTAAAGATGGCATTCTTGCAACCCAAACTTCTATCACTCTTCAAGCATATTTGGCAGTGAAGACAAGCATCGGTTATAAATATATAAACCCAGAATACGTGGTTTCCCATGCATTTGTGGTAGTTTGTGGCATACTGCTTAACTGTACATTTATGTACCTATGGAGTTCTATCTGTGACTCAGATTTTATAGGTACATAAGTATAGATGTAAGCAGTGTGTCACAAAATAACACAAATATGTGGGAAACAGCACGTAGATACTACAGTTTTATTCCAGTGTTATTTTACCACAAGTTAGCAGCACAGTCTTTACCTCTGCTCTTGATCTGATCTGACAGAGTGAAAAGAACTGTTCACAAACCATTCAGATATTCACAGATATGTCTCACAAGTGTACTTGAAAGAATGTGCTATACTCAACACCATGCGCTTGCACCTGTCAGCCATGAGATGAAAGCAAACCTGAAAGCTGCCAATATCTTTATGTACAACTATTTGCCCAGTCACTGTGATATGTTGTTCTGCTTTCTTATATCTTCTTCATCTGCAGCAAATAGAGCTTGAAAACATTATTTTCATAAAAAACAGAGCATCCAGAAAAGGCTGCCTACTCATGAGCCTACTCATGGCTGCAGCATGAGTTTCTTGTCCACAGCGTATTGTGGAGCACAGAGAGGGACCACTTGAATCTCAAGTAAAAATAGCAGTACTAAAAGGTGATTTATGTCTTAGAATTTTTTTCTTTGATATTTTGGTTTCCAACTTTCATGAAAAATAAACAGAGAGAAAAAGCTTGCTCGGGTTTTATGTTTCACCAAGTGAAATCTCAGTTGACTGACTGACGTGAAGTCGAAAACCGACTGGAGGCAAAACCAATTTATTTGTTCAGATGTTTTTAGCCAGTCTGTTTAAATTCAGCGTTATTGTTATCCTTTTCACTGGATCTGTTCTGAGACGGGGCCACTTGTTCAAGAAAGGAATAGCAACAACAAGAAAGTTACATAAGAAAGGAGTTTTGTTGTTGTTGTTGTTGTTGTTTTTTAAGAGAATGCTGACTGTCAAAATCTACTTATCAGTCCTTGAAAATCCACACACCAGCATGTTTCTAATACTCAAGTGCCATGTCCCAGAAACAGAATCACATTTGAGGCCCGTGTTTCCGTAAATAGACCTCTCTGTAATAAACCGTGCCCTCAGAAATTGCTAGCAAACTTTTACAAACTCTAGCTGCCAAATAACAGATACCATGAGAAGGGCTTGATTGTAAGAGAACCAAACACCAAGCCTGGAGTCAGTCCTGCCAGCAGTTCTGTATTGGGTGTGACACGAGTTTAGTAAATAATGCTGCTCTTTTTTTGGACTTCAGCTTCCACACCTGAAAAATTAATGTAATAAGTTTTGCAGCATTTTCCACAGTATTTAATGAGGGTAATGAACTAAAATGTGAACCATGCCTAGACAGGTAGGACTAAACTTTCTCAGTGGGGTTATGGTACACCTTGGCCATATGTCAATGTAGCAGCTTCTACATGCTCTGGAAAAGCTGGTGCTGTGGGGCCCCTATTGGAGCACCTTTAGCTGCAATTTTAACCATAGGAAAGAGTGGAGAAAACCCAAGTGACCCCAGAAGAGCCTTTGGACCCGATGATCTCTGGAGGTCCCTTCCAACCCCTACAATTCTGTGAATCTGTGATTCTGTGAATATCCAACTGTGTTTATCCCAGGGGAATGAAAAGATGCCTTTGAAGTTATCTTTGATCCTGTCTTCACCTCTTTGCACATTTTGACCTCTGAAGAACGTAATGCCATCATTGCCACTGTGCCATAGTTTTCAGTGTTGCATATCCCACTGTGGCCACTAATGCATTGTAGCTGAAAATAGATATATTCATGAAACACAAGGGTGAACGTGTCAAAAAGCATGCACTGTATAATTGCAACACAATGACTTTATCACCGTTAAATAGCAAAGCATAAATAGGAATGTTTCCAAGTCATACATTTCTTTGTATTTATTTGAATTATCTGTCATATTGTGAAATAATACACCTTGAGAATTAATACCGAGAAATCTGGGCTGCTTATTAGAGCTTCCTTCCTGCAACACTCATAAAAATGTGATTATAATGGAAATTGTTTCCAATAGGAACATAACAGGCCAGGTGAAATGAATGAATAAAAACTGTGTTCAAAGTAGCTCAGAAGGGTATTGGAAATCTTTGATAGAAATCCGGCTTCTGTGGTGCACAATCTTTTTAAAAAATGATATGGGCATTTTTACTGTAACCAACAAACAAATTACTGAGGGACCCTTTGACGACAGAGTCTGGTGATGCAGTGCAATCCTTTCTTTCATGTGTGATCTACAGATAGCTTATTTGAGGGATTTAATCTTATAAAATTGCATTACAGTAAATTGCCGTAATTTATTTCCTGTCTCCTAAATAACTGTGCGTACATGGGAATGTAAATATATTTCTAGTCTGAATCAGATGTAACTGATAATGGGTCATTCTGTTATTTCTAAAGTTGCTTGGGTATTTTTATCAAAATGTTTTTTTCTGCCTCATTATTTTGGTGGCCAGTGCCAATTTGTTGAAATAAAAAACCCTCAAGAACATAAAAATTTCTATAGCTTTCTTATATGGAAAAGTCTATCAGGTTCAGGACGGACCATTTACAAACAAATAGAAAAGACTACATGTCTTTGCTGAGACTAGGATGTGTGAGGTTGTAAGGGTGTACTCTGAGTCAGACAGGACAGGATGTAGGAAATAAATCACCTACGTCTAATGTGCATATGCTAAACACATAGGTCTTAGCTAATCCTCTTTGCTGAAACTCTCACTGTTTGTATGAATAATGAATTATTAATTGAACCAATTGAGAGAGACCGATTCTCGTTAATGTAGGATGTAATGTTGCAGCATTGCAGCATAACAAAGCCCAATGGGAGACCTCAAGCGAGGGGATGGTGGTTTTACTTTAATCTAAAATTGTTTTCACTCGGTCGCACTCTCACACCACATATTCACAAGCAGTAAGATGTGTGGGGAAAAAATAAATGAGCTGGCAATGTGCGCTTGCAGCCCAGAAGGCCAACTATATCCTGGGCTGCATCAAAGAAGCATGACCAGCAGGCCAAGGGAGGTGATTGTCCCCCTCTGCTCTGCTCTTGTAAGACCCCACCTGGAGCACTGCGTTCAGCTCTGGGGCCTCCAGCACAAGAAAGACATGGAGGTATTAGATCAAGTCCAGAGGAGGGCCACAAAGCTGATCAGAGGGCTGGAGCACCGCTGCTATGAAGACAGGCTGAGGGAGTTGGGGTTGTTCAGCGTGGAGAAGAGAAGGCTCTGGGTAGACCTTATAGCAGCCTTGCAGAACCTAAAGGGGGCCTACAAAAAAGCTCGAGAGGGACCTTTTTATAAGGGCATGTAATGATAGGACAAGGCGTAATGGCTTTAAATTGAAAGAGGATAGATTTAGATTAGATGTTCGGAACAAATCCTTTACTATGAGGGCGGTGAGGCATTGGAACAGGCTGCCCAGAGAAGCTGTGGATGCCCCATCCCTGGAGGTGTTCAAGGCCAGGTTGGATGGGGCCCTGGGCAACCTGATCTAGTGGGAGGTGTCCCTGCCCATGGCAGGGAGGTTGGAACCACATGATCTTTAAGGTCCCTTCCAACCCAAACCATTCTATGATTCTATGCTTTTACAAAAAGCCCCACAAAAGAGGACAAAGCCCTCTGAAGTATCAAGCAAGGGCAGTACCTGCATAGATGTTCCTGATGTTTCTGAGTAGATGCTCTTTTGCGTTTTCATCAGAGCTATGGGATACTGTTCATGTGACCAATGTATAAATTTGTAGATAATGTAGAAATAGACATTTAAAGGTAGTAATTTGTATCACCTAAAATAAACACTGAAAATAGAGTGTGAATGGATCATGTTCTACAAATGCCTGTTTGTCTCAAATGAGTGTGAATGGAAAGATGGATGCATAGCTTAGAAACAGCTATTTCTCTGCAAAGTTGTCGTGTTTCCAACATTCCCCCCCCCCCTTTTTTTTTATTTTAAAAAAGACATTAACACCAAGGCACCAGATTTTACAAGCGTCATTCAGAAAAGGGTATTAAATATTCCTGGGTCCATCTCTTAACTTCAGGCACCCTTTGAGAGTGCTTACAGAGAGAAGAGAAGGGGAGATGCCAGGGAAAGGAGGATAAAACACGCTCTTATAAATATAATATTCCTAAAAGATTGGGCCCAAACTTATTAGCATAATCATTTGAGCATACTCACTTTGCTCTCTAAATTTTAAATTGCTCAGAAATGTTACATACTATAAAATAACAGCTATAAAAAGAGAAGTATCATTTCTTTTTTTGTATAATACTCTAGTTTTCCTCAGAGAGAAATGGATATTTTCCCACCTGCACTTTTGGTAAAGTATAAAGCAACACAGTACAGCTTTATCTATTTAGTTACTACTGTAATTTGTATCACTAGTGATGTCAGTCCAGTTCTAGGAAGAAGTTTTGTTGAAGCAGATTGTGCTTCTTCTAATATCTGATTACTCTGGATAGGTCTGAAGTACACAACGAAAGAAACGCTGGGCAGATCCCACTACCTTTGCTCATGCTGAGATGATCTTTATGCCTTGAATGGTGACATTGAAATCGATGTGTCTGCTTGAGAAGTAAAAGGCTCTAGCATGAGTCACAGTGTCACATTTCAGACTGTGGATCAGTTCTATTATGTTGATTAATCATCTTCATTAATCATTAGATTAAACCTGCACACTTATCTCTGGATAAGGACACTGTCACAGGTGTCTCACAATAGGAGAGACACCTCTGCATCACCTTTGGGATGCAACAGTGATTCAGACTATCCGTACCTGCCAGCCTTTTGTTGTTGTTGCTCTTGAGAATAAATTTGTTGTAATCCTACATGCAAGTGTTTTTTTTCCCCATCTTGGTCAGGACAGTGATGCTGGTCCACTGAAGTGCTGAAGCCAAGTCTCCAACTTCCCCATTCATTTCCTTAAAAAAGGAGGGGTTTTGTATGTATCTTTTCTGCTTGTGTCTGAGAAGGATGTACCAGCATTACCAGCATTACTAAAGGCAGAGATGTAAGACTTCAGAGGTAGCATTAAAAAATTTAAGCAAAAGAAAATAAATTTAAAAGAGGAAGAGATATGAAATCTTAGTAGCATTAGGTCCTCATGTTTCTGCCAAAATCAATTGCTGTCACAGAGGTTTTCCTACCATTGAGATAATGATGCCTGCTGTGATTGCCAACTTTTGACACTAATTTACATATCATTGGTATTATACATTTCTAGGCTATTCCATTTGCCAAGATTTTGCTTGCTATGAAACCAATGCACTGACTTCCTGTGCCAAGCATATCTGTCTCCTGTGTGACATAGTAATAAGGGATGGATAACATAAAGTCACCTTTATGTTACAAATAGGTGAATTCTCAGGGATATGGCATGAAAAGGATTTTGGATAAGATACATACTGTGGCTATGATACAGTAACCAAAATGATCAGCTAGCACAGTTTATAGTTTATTCTGGGAAAAAAAAATATTTAAGCCATTTCCTTCTCTTGACTGGGAAAATCCTCCAGTGTATAATGAATGGATTACAACATGCTTAACATTTCAGGGGGAATGAAGAGATTAGGCTGTGGAACAGCCCCACATAGAGGTCCATTTCATACTTAAACCCCAAGGAAGATCTTTGAGAACTACTCATCATACTTTCACTAATCTGTACACGCATATTCTTAGATATAGCTAGGGTTTAATTAAGGGATCAAGCACTCTAGATTTTGTGTTTTAGCCTAGCTGTTTTTCTCTTCAGATTAAAAAGTGTATCTCTACATGCAGTGGTAGTACTGCCATGGAAGGGATTAACTCCCACTTACCTAAGATAAAGGATGAGCGTCTGTCCCATTATTTGTCAGATTGTTCATATCCTGTGTCTCTGAGGCAAAGTCTCTGTGTGGGACTGCAAGACTGGTCCTTTTTTTAAAGCTTGTAGCATTGATTTTTTTTTTTTTTTTACAGGCTTTGGTATTGAACTGTGATCACTTCTGAACAGTGCAATTTGGTTGGGCAGATATACTGGCAGGAAATTGAATAAAGCATGTCAGTGTATTTCATAAACCCAGTGAATCAAGATTTCTGTACTGGTTGTTCACTTTAGCCTGGATGTACAGAAAAAAATAGTTATCCAATTTATAACCGTATAACTACATTTATAAACTAACTGATCTTGAGGCCTCAAACAGATGAATTAGAAAGAAATGTAAGTGATAAAGAGAGCAAATTTGTTTAACAACTTAATAAGAAATGAATGCCTTGAGGGACTCTTTTCAGCTCTGTTTGATCTGCTGCCAGAAGGAAATCCTTTCTTTCTTGCTTTGGGTCCCCTGTGGGTGAGAGGCTCTCCATCCTGCTGCGCCATGGTGGTGCTGTGCCACATGGTGGGCAGCTCAGGGTGGCCTCACTGTTTGCACTCACTTCCATGGCATGGGCTGTGCTCCTTCCCTCCCCTTATGCAGCTCTTTCCTGGGACTGCTTGATATGGGATCAGCTGCCTCCATATAGGCATGAACCTATACATACATAAATGTGCAGTCTTTAGATGCTGGTCCTAGTCTTTTCTACCACACGGTGCAGGAAGAAACCAGGGCAGGAGGCAAATTTTCTAGATCAGGGAAAAAGCTGGATTATCTTCTTGTTGGTGAGGCCCCTCATGATACACATCTCTTTCTCCTCCATATATAAAGCAAGATAGTTGATCTGGACTGTTATTTCTCTTGCCAGCAGTAGGAATGACTGCACCTTAGAAATTAGGTCATTCTCATATATTCCACCCATAGGAGACAAAGCAATTTTTAGTCAAGATTCAGAATTCAGAATTTGCTGCTCTAGCTTAGACCTATGTTTCCTGTAGTCTGGCGGCTTGTCTGCAGCTTTTACCAGCAGTAGGTGTTTCAGTGCAAGCAGTGGTTGCTGTTCTGCAGGAAAACAGTTAAATGTGAATGAGAGACATACAGAAGGAACTTGTACTTTTTTGGTTCGTGTCATGTCCAGAAGAGCGGGAGTCTTGCTGACATCCTTGCCTTGCCCTGCAAGTTGCACCACAACTTCTGCATGCAGAATGGAGAATGGATCCTCTCCTCTCAGATTAGCCCCAAATCAGTCTCTTTCCAAAGTCCTTTCCTGTGCCTTTTACAGCCTCACCAAACAAAAATAAGGTTTTGTGCAGTGTGAGAAATTACATCAATCAAATGAGAGCAGGAGATTCACCGGTCAGCTAACTAAAACCCATCTGAATCATCTGAGTAGCACATTTCTTTTAGAGTGCAAATGAGGAGAGCATCTGGAAACAAAGTAAGGAGTAGTTATGTCCCTTGCACTTTTTATTTCATTCTTAGTAAAAATAAATAAAATATGCAAAGGAAAAAGAAAGATACTGATTCCAGACAGGTGTACCAAGCCTCACTGTACTTGCAAAACAAACAAACAAACAAACAAACAAACATGAACAGGAAGAATTTTTAATTAGCATCCCAAGAGTGTCCCTGTTACTTGCAAACAAGTTTCTGTATATACCTCAATACGTCTGTTAATTCCACAATTTTGCACATGAAATGCTTGCTGAAAGCATAGATAGCTATATGTATACAATTGTGAACATTACGTAGTTTGCAGATAGAAGTATAATCACTTCTGACTGTATTTTTATGTCAATTGAAAAATTGACCCAAAAAGTAAGAAGCAATCTGAACAAAATTAGAATAATAAATAGAGAAATCAATATTTGACTTCTTTCTTGGGAACCAAGGCTTCTCAGATGTCTGGCTGTACATGTATGGACCTGTCTGTCTTCTGTTGATAACTTTTGAATCTGTTTGTCCATTTTTCCAAAAGTGGATGTATCTCAAGGGTCACTAGATTTCCTTACAAGTTTCATAGAACACTGTCATGTGAGTTCTTTGTTAGACAACAGACTATTTGCATAGGACATTATAAATGTCTCTGCATAAAAAAACAAATCTGTGTACACAGCTTGCGATCAATCTTAGGACCTGAATAAGAAACAAAACTTCATTAATTCTGGCACTTCAAGAAGATTGTTTGCAGTTTTCTTATTTTTGGTATAATTTCAAGGGGTAGAATAAGGATTGCTTTTCTATAAATTTTAAACAGCTTTAGTTAATTTGGCTAAATTAGCTAACTAAAAATTTGCATATCAGCTGCACTAAAAAAAAGTCATTAAATTTGATGTTAAAAAACAGTTTTTATTCCACTTTGTGAAAACAAAGTGAGCCTGTCTCTCACTTGGCTTATACTTATCTGAACATTTAATTTTTTTTCTCTCAGCTGTCTCCCTGGTATATTTGTTAGCTAAATAAATGGCTTCTAGAGAGTATGCTGGAATATTTTTCCAAGGATGCATAAAAATCAGATTTTACAAGAATTTCTTATATTGTATAAAGCATAGCAATGCTATGTGTAACAGATGTTAAGTTTAGTTAAAGAAAAGCAGATTGTTTCAATGATAATTTCAACGTTCCTTGGTCTTAGTTTTAGGTTTCTTGTTAAAACTCCTAACTCTTTGTATCATGTCCTCTATTTTTCCCATTCTGAACAGGTGTCTTTGTAAATGTAGAAAAAAAAAAACAGATCAGAGAAACACCACCTTTCCCACCGTCCTTCCCTCCTCGGCCAAAGCCTTTAGCTAGCACCATGCCCCACTATCACTCCTGTCCTGAAGTAGCTTATTATTTTCCTTGGACAGGGAGAAGAATTGTGAAAACTTCAAGGCTGTTAGAATATGAGGGTGACACATGATTTACATCCTCAGTCTCAACCCTGCAAATTGCTCTCTTCTTTCCTTGTGGCTCTGAGTAATGAAGAAGATACTCTTCTTGTTTTTGTAAGAAAAATGAATTAACACCTCTCTACATAGCACAGAAAGCTGTGGTTCAGGTCTTCTGACTATATTAGTGTTGGTGTTGGTGGTGGGGGAACTTTCAAAGTTTTATCTTGCTTCAGTTCCCCATACACTAAAAAAGGGATTAGCCTTCTCTTGACATTCATTTCTGAACCTCTAGATGTCAGAGACATGGCAGGCCTGAACCATTTTCTTTCATTCATAAAATAAATGAGAATTAAATGTTTAACTGGTAATTCTGCAGTGGTGCTGGTCAAAGACATTTGCTATGCTTGAAGAGGCATACAGTTATCCCACATAGCTCTTTTCTGCGTGCTGAAAGCAGAAAACCCAACTAGACTTTGGTCCCTTGTTCTGTTGCCGTAGATGGAGAAGCCATTGTCCCGTCAGCTTTCGTGACTTCAAAGAACGTCGTATACTCGAGTCCCGCAGGTGTTCTGCAAGAATGCATTTTTTATAATAATTACACAATCTGTCCAACATGTTTGCATGCATCCCAAAGCAAATGTTTATCTCTGGAGTTAAAATGATGCTAATTCCCATGATCTAATTCCTCAAATGATTTTAGTGACCAGAATCTCGAGGCAGCCTGCTGTACATAAGCAAGACATATCTCTGACCATCTCTGTCAGGTTGTTTTTGAAAGTGCGGTTGTTGTTAGGAATACTTCCAATACTAAAATAAACCTTTTGTCTTATTTTCAAGGGAAAGTTTTTCCATTATTTTTTAATGACTTATCTTGTAGTCAGGTGCAACATCCTGTTCAAGTCATAGACAATAAACCGGAAAAAGTCCATAATTTGTAGCCAGCAAGGCAAAAAGAAACAGCTGATCATCTGTGGTGAGATTAGAAATCATAACTGTTCTTTTTGTTACTACACTGTCATAATCCACAGGCTCTCTCATCCTGTCTCTTCAGAATAAAAAAGATTATTTCCATGTCTGACGCCAAACTGTGGCAAGCTGCCAATATATGTGTTTGGCTTCTGAAACCCAATTTTAAGAAAAAAACTAATAGAAGGATTCACGTAGGATTCACATCTGTCTGTATAAGAAACTTGTATCCCCAGAAATAGCTTATCCCACGATATTAGCAAACTGCAGGAACTAAACTCTATTTTGGCTTTGCAGCCTCTATTGGGCTTTGATGGAATTTCGGCTCGTGCAATGTGTGGAAGGAATTTGGAGGGGGAAAACAGTTGCAGACCAACCTCTTGGTAGAAAGTCTGTATGGAGATTTTGTTAAAGTTTGTAAGACCTCAGTTAAACAGGATAGTTAGCTTCCTCCCAAGCCCTCATTATTAACTGTGGTTCAAGCAAGGCATGGTTGGTTGTTTGGACAGTGTTGTGTGCCCTAGCTTGGAAATGCAATTATTAGGGAGAACATTTCAGTAAGAAATCCATGATGAGTAAAAGTGTTTGTCTTTTTGTCAGCTTTGCTCACTGCGGGAGACTGGCCCTTTCTTTGCAGCGTTCTTCTTTTTCTCTGTCTGCTCCAAACTGCTTTTCATTGAAATCAATACCGAATGTTGACTTTGTTTGAATGGCACTATTGGCCCAAAGTAAGGCCAAAGTTAAATCAGAAAAAATACTTCTTATAACTTCAAAATTGATAGCAACTAAAAAGTTGTTTCCTTTCACTTACATTTTATGGGCCAGATGTTTATTGCTGTTTCATCAGCAGTATGTAATATAATTAATGACTGAGACCTGGAATTAAGTCCTGAAACAGCACTTAAAAATGAATCTACTTCAAAATATTTTTCAGTTAAAAATCGGTTCAATTAAGTGCACATATTCATTGATATGGAAATAAATAGAACAAAAGTTTATCCCAGAAAACTGGCCATATTTCAGATATTTTACACGTCTCTCAATCTTTCTTCCACCTTCACAAATTCAGAACCAGAAGTTCAGCAGCCAGAGGTAATGTTCATCCATTATGAATGCTGCCATGCAATGTTCAGTCCCAAACTGAGATCTGCTTGAAGAAGTGGACATTACAAATGAAGTTGCCAAACAGTTTCATCTGAAAAACTTATTTCTGTAATTAAAATGTCATATGAGATACTCGTTATAAATGTCTGCTTGAACCACTGACATCTATCCAGGCACAAAAACTCCCACTGTAAGACCCTGGTGTACATTACACTGCCAGCATCGCTTATCCTGCAATGGTTAATAACTCCTGTTCAAACAGAAACTTGCAGACTTGCTGCCTGAAAAAAACACAGTCCTGCTCATCCAAAACAAGTCCTACCAGTTATGCAGTTTTTCCAAAGAGCTGTCACTGCAACTATTTGAAAAGGGACTTGGTATTTAATAATGATGTAACACTGGGGAGTTCTGCTAAGAAGGGGCTCTGTATTTCTGAATATCCAGCATCCAGAGCAGCTCCAGAATAGCACCATCACATGTGAGGGACTGGTAGTCATTGTCTTTCCTTTGAAAATAAAAACTGCAAATACAACTTAATGGCAATAAAAATCACAGCACTAAGTATCCATCATAGATTATTGACAAATCCAGACAGAAGTTTCCTAGAAAAAAATCAAGGCCCCTTAACAGGCAAAAGGACTTTTTTTTAGTCACTTTTGTCTATCTGCCAGTAACTCCTTAACTATCTCCTTAACTACAGCAGAGTAACAGAGAAATTTGATGGCTTTCCAATCAATAGCTATGGAAAAAAAAAATACAATGTGTCTTGTAGAAAGATACAGTAAGCAGACCTGTTAAGTAATTGTGTTCACAATGGGAATGAAAAGACTGATTAATATACATCTTAGGATAGGTAAGGTTAATGGAGACAAGCATTGCTCTATTAATGAGCATAGACAATGCTACTAACCTTTTTCTAATTCACTGTGTTTCATAGTCTACTATGTTACTAAGATATCAAAATACAATGGTAAGAAAATAACACATTTAACATTATTCACCTGGAAATACTACAGAATCTGGGTCTCATTACTGCAGGCCCTGCAGGAGTGCAGGAATTAGAGCTCTCAGCTGACCAGTACAGCAGCATGCAAAGGTGACAAATATGCCACAAGATGACAGTGGTTCATGTGCAACCTGAGCATCAGTCTCATACCAGTTTAATGTTGTCCATGACAGAGGAATTACCCTAAATGGTGAAAGGAATATATAAAGTGCAAATAAAACCAGTAACATTTAACTGAATCATTCAGTAAGTGTTTGGTTGGAGTTAATCAACATAAACATTTAAATGAGTCTGTTCCTGAAATATCTTTCTCACATTGTCTCCGCTCAAGGGTACAGTGCAGGACTGTTTGATCACAGCTAGCCTGATATTATATTCTATCATACCTATCTGCATAAAAAAAATAATAATAATAAGCCTTGGTTGTGCAGGAATACTATTCTGTAAGGTCTGAGGCTTGTACTTATTGAAATCAAAGGGAAACATTCCTCCAGTTTCAAAGGGAACAAATTCAGCTACTTCTATCTGAAAAATAAATAGGTTCAGATGTGTATTACTTAAAAATTACTGAATAATGCACAAGCTGCAGTACAGGAACGGGAAAAAAAATTAAAGCTGGACTTTAATGGTGCCTAAATTTCGTTTCACATTTATGTGTTTAGCATTTATTTAAGAGCTGGGTATTTTCATGATGGGCATATATCTGAAAAATTGCATGCAGTAATTTTTATCAAATCCTAGGACCAAATGCCTAGGAATTGCAATGCCTAGAAGTTTGGAGTATAATAATCTCAGCTGAACTGAGTGTTTGTCTTGCTCTGTATTTCACAGAAAATAAAAATTAAAAAAAAAAAATAGTATCATTACTCTCTTTCAAAAGAGATTGAAAAAGTCCTAATCTTCCAAGATGAATCTTTGTTTTCATGTAAGCTTTGCTTCATGTCTTTTGTTTTAATCAGCAGTGCTTGATCACATAAAAAGAGAAATTTTCTACTCTTTTAGCTAAGAGGTATTATTCAAAATTTACTTGCTGTGTATTATATTTATAACTTAAATGGTAGCTTAAATAAATAGGTTAAAATAAATAAAATGAAAATATAAAAATAGTTACTTTTGTTATGAAATCGGGTTAAAGACTAATATTCCTCTGACAAGTCAGGGACTGAAAATGCGATTGCATGGGATTCATATTCAGAGCTTTGACACATACTCACTGTTCTAATGCACTTGGGGCTATCAGTAAGAAGTGTTTTGAAAAAGCAGGACCACTAATTGCACCACTTCGCTTTCTACATCAAGACAAAACACAGATGATTTATTTCGTATACAGTGGAGCACCTTTGATTAAACATCCTGCTGAATAGTACCGAAGCTCTACCACCCTGGTACACTGATGGACCACTGTCCACCCACCTCTGATCCCTTAGTGAGGAAACAGTGTAAGCAGGGAAGTCTTCCGTCCCAATAATAGTAGTAAAGAGCATACGACATACCCACAAACAGGCAAGATCCTCTGATCTCAGGTAGGAGACATCAGATGTCATCAGAAACCACATCTTCATGTGATGGAGCCTGCCTTACTGTTGAGGGTGTAGGTGGCTTTCAGCTGCTCATCTGCTTCTGCTGTCCCTGGAAAGTCTATGGCTGCCTAAACAGAAAGGGATAGCACTTACAATGTGGGGCAGTGGACTAGGGATCAGTCACTTCACTAACATACAATACAGCAGCCACATGTACAATGCTTACATCTCCTGAAATATGACCATTGCAAACTGGGTTAATGCTGTACGTTCCTCTCAAAGACAGGAACATTGGCAGTATCAGGATACCAAGCTGTATTGCGTCCTTTTGGCCATCAGCCTAAGGAGTTGGTTCAGTACTTGTTACTAGAAGCCCTGGTAGTGTCTGGGACCTAGTGTAAGAGCTGCAAGCATCTGTCTTTCTATCATCATCTTCCATGACTTACGCACCTGAATTTCCCTATGGAAGTCTGATATGTTTTTATTTGTTTTCAGCCCAATCTTCCTGATTACGCAAAAGTAGCTCTTGCTAAGAATTCTCATTTTCGTGTGAAAATCCTCTCCTGACTTTTGCAGTTTGTCAGCCAGAGTCCATTGCCTGTGAGTGTAGAATACAAAGGTGACAGAGGCATCTTACCAAATGCCTAGCTCAATGTCTCCCCATCAAATGTTTGCAGAGGGGAAAAAAAAAACACAACTCCATTGACTAGTGTTTCATGGTGTACATTGCCATCATTGCAATGAATTGTCAGACGCAACTTAATGTTGCACTTATATCTCAAGGTCAAAGTTCAGATTTTGCATCTAGAGCCTTGCACTGGCTCATTCCTTTGGCATCAGTGTGAGGTAGATCATTTAGAGAATACCTCTGGATAGGATGGCAGGTCAGGTGGGGATAACTGTCCAGGGAGGCAGGAGAAAGGGCAGTGCCTGTAGAGTCAAGTTGCCCTTTCTGTCTTTATGGTCTGAAGATGAGGGCATGGGAGAACAGAAGTGTGGTACGAGACAAATGATGGAGAAGCTGGTCTGTCTGTGCTGTGGGACTGTTACGGGTGTGTGTCTATTCTGTGCCAGAAATTACTATCCACTGGGTAGGATATGCTTTCAGATTGCTTTGCAATGCTTTCAGAGCTGGAGGCAACCATTTGCCAGGACCACATAGTTGTAGACCTATGAAGTATCCTTAACAACTGCTGTTGCAGACAAGCATATGGGTCAATGGCAGTAAATAAATAAATAAATAAATAAAAATTAATGAAATCTTTTGCCTTGACTTGTGTGTATTTTGATTTGTTGTGAGCTTACAGAGTTTGTTCTAGATGAAGTGACACATGCTATTTATCTCATTCAATTAAAAGTCCAATTAGGACATACTCTTCGGTTTTCCTGAGCGCTCAGATTTCACCTGTTATTTGTACCAAAGGAATCATGAGAGTGTTGTTGCATTTAACAGAGCTTTTTACATTTAAATAAGCTCAGATTTGTATCAGAAAAGGCAGCTGACATGCTTCAGTGATCTCTGTAGAAATATTGCCAGAAGACAGTTTACAAGCTTGAGCCACTACATTAGTTGTTTGTATCATATTTATATGTGCAATTATGTATTTCATTGATAGTTTAATTCTTTGATGGTTGCATGTTCTGTACATACCCATTGATTTGAAAGCCCAATAAAACCCTGTAGTTACTAGTGAAAAACAATGAGCGTTTAGTTCCTGCATAAACCTCATCTCATTCTTTCCCTCTTGTACTACTACTAGCTACTGACCATTAGCTAGCGACTGCTTCAGCTGGGAGACAAAATACATCATTGTTTTACAAAACATACCTTAAAATCTTGATTGTGCAAGACTACCTGTCTTTTGGACTCATTGTTTGGCTCCTCAGTACCTGGCAGGATGGAATTTCATTCTGGATGAGGGACCAACTGAAGAGTTTCTCAGGGATATAACAGAAAAGTGGCATTTTTTTTTTTTTTTATCTTTCACCCAGGTGTGTTTTGGTATATAAATGAGAGCTCAGGTACACAGTGCTTCTGGGTTGCAAACCATACACTAGGCTGGTTCCACCAGATCATCAGTGAATTTTTCTTCTATTTACGTATTCAATCACAAGAGGTATTTCTTCATAAATTGTGCTTATGGCATATAAATTTCACCTTACTTCACCAAGGTAGAAATAGGCTGGGCAATTTGCCTGGGACTGGCATTATTGTATTGTCTTAATGTGTTTTATGCTGACTTTAAAGAGAAAGGTGATGTCTGTAGTTCATTTCATGTATTGCCCTTTTCCCATGTATCTTTGGCTTTTCCTTGCAGGATTCATGTCATAAATTCCTTCATGAAAATAAAGTCTTGTTTGTGTTGCTTATTATCAAAGACTAAATTCATGAACCAGTCACAGATATCACCGCTTTTGAGCCAACATCTGTTTTCTGTTGGACAGAGTAACACTAACGAACTAAAAAGAGCAGGATTCCAGATCTGTTCATTAGCTAGAGTGATATTGGCAGTGCTATACCAAAAGATAGTTTTGCTGCACATAGACTAGATTATGCAAGAAGGACATGGTATGAAACCATGTTATGTTAGTGGTAGAAGCAAAATGATGGAATTTGATTTTGGACCATCGTTTCAACCCAAATGTCAAATAAGGAACCTAACCTAGTAAAATTACTCAATGTAGGCAAATGGGTGGGCACCAGTTCTACTTAAAATTTCAAGAAACATCCCTTGTTTTTCACATCATAAGTACAGATACTCTCCCATTACTACCAGCTGTTTCATTTTGTTTTCAAAAGAATTGTGGGATTCCTGACTGATTGCAACTTACTCTGATTATTGACTCCGTTCATTAAGAAGGAAAGTAAAATTGAATGATTTAGGCATGATGTGATTTCTGGAGTAGAAATCTATAACCAGAGCTCAATAAACTTAGCCTGATCTTGTAGCAAAATGCTGAGGATTTTGCAGACACGTAATACAGCCAGCTATATATGCTGTTAAACTTCTGAGATAAATTCCACATGGGCGTTTTACTGAATCAATACGGAAAGCAATTAGCACAATATTCACTGACAACAAACTCAATTAATATAATGTTGCACCAGATTTTCCAGCCTCATATGTTGTGGTGCTCTGTGCTGTTAGTATAGGCCTGCAGTAGGAATATATTTAAAGAAGGTGGGAATAGTATATTCTGGAAAGAATCCAGCTGGAAAAGGAGATAGAGGTTAGTGGGAAAGTGCTAAATTTATGGAAGGGAACTATGACTACAAGGTCTGAAAGAAGAGGTTTTAGGACATAAAGCCATGGGCAATCAAGTTCTGCTACTTGCTTCTTTGCTGTGAGCTATACTCTTAAATAGGAATAGTTGAGATGTTTTTCCACACCTGAATTATCAGCTTCTTGTGCAAGACTCATTCTACAGAGATTACTTTTGTAGACCCTTCCATTCCTTCCTTCCCAAACAAGACCACCCATTCACTGTCAGATCCAGGCAACAGAGCTATCCAAATATAGAACTTTTTAGTCCAGTGCTAATCCTGTTCCTGAGCTCATTGCAGTTTTAGTGACATCTTAGCTTTCTAGCTTTTTGAAACACCTGCTCAAATGGGATCAACTTGTGAGGCTACAAAAGTGGTATTATCCTGCACATGCTGAAATCAAATGAGTTAAGGGGAAAAAACAAACAAACAAACAACAACAACAACAACAACAAAAACACCAACTAAAATGTGAAGAACATTTTTCTCTCAGTTAAGGAAAGAGCATCCAGATGCTGTTTGCAGTCCGCAAATAATAACATGTGGCTTTTACATTGCTTTTTGCTTGTGTATGTGCAATGTGTGAGTGATATCATGTGCAAAACTAGATCTTACTCCAAGACACCAATGAGAGTTGGGCCTCTCACTACCTCCTTGAGGATGACTGTCTCAGTATGGTGCAGAAGATTCGTCATACTGCTGTAATTAGAAATATATAGATTGTTTGAGAAAAAATACCCTTTAAGTGCTTTTTAAACTGGTGCTGTCTGAAAAACATACTGCATGGGAAGGTTAAGTGCTTCATCAGGATGAATATACAGCAAGCTTTAGACAAAAGCTACAGGCTGCTTATAAGCAAATATAAGCCTGAACTCTGCATCACCAGCAGGCCAAATCAACACTGGAAAGAGGGCAAAAAGCCCCAAGACACAACCACTGCAGAGCCCATAAGATCTAGGCTGTCTTAAATTCCCTGCATCTTGAGATTTTGTACAGCCCTGCAGAAGCATACACATACATGTGGATTCAACGAGACAGTCAGGGTGTCAAGCAAGGTCAGCCCTAGCTGCTGTTGAATAGACTGTGCTGACTTCTTTCCAAAGCCATTAGAAGTCTTTTCTGAATCTCACTGCTCATCCAAATAGGCTTCCCTTTTGTCCCCTGTCTGCTATATAAAGTACTTTCCATCTGAAGGCACTTTATCTGGCAATGTAATTTATGGAAGAGACCATCTATTATTTTTCCACATGAAGCTTTTGATCATGGATGCATATTTGAAGTTATTAACAGCACTGAGAGGCTAAAGTTTCAGGTCTTTTTACTCATTGCCAGTGAAATAAATACTAACATTGGCAACCCATGGTTTAACAGGAAAAATCTTGCTGAGAATTACAGACTACTTCCAGGTTTTTATTTTGAAAAGCTTTACAAATTGGCTGCTATATTGGAGGCATTTCTTTTCCTATTTGACTCTATCATTTGTGGTCCAGATTATCCCTTATCTCTGCAGCTGGATTTGATAGGAAGGTTTGAGGCAACCTTAATCCTAGCCGTTCAAAAGTGTCCAAGAGCTCAATAGGCTAAACTGAAGAACAGCCCCATGGCACCTGCATGTGTCCAGGCTGTGCTCAGAAAAGCAAGATTGACTCTATATTTTCAGCTGACTCAAAACTTGGAGGCTAATCCTCATTAGTGACTTCAGCTGACATTTTGGATTTGCTTCTGAATTCCTTGCCTAATGGAGCCAGAAAGTCAGTTTAACAGCCCTAGCAAAATAAATCCCTGCTAAACACAGGCTTTAGCCAGTGTGTATCAAGATTTTACCAAAAGCAAACCTTGGCATAGGGAAGCATTCAGAGTTAGTTTTGGCAGCCTTAAAAAAAACATTATATTGGAAGTGATCGTAAATGGGCTTTGTCTGATTTGCTTGAGAATTGCAAGGGTCCTGCAGGCTTTTAGACCTAACAGTGGAGCAGGTACAAGCCAGACTAGATGTTGCTTTACCCACCATGTGTCTCATTGGCTGTGGCTAACTAGATGCTTCAGAGCAGGCCCTGCTCCCCACCCATGCCCTGTCTAAGACTAAATTAGTCTATGTATTTTCTGTCTGACTAGAATCTCATGTCCAGAACCGGTGCATGAAAGGAGAGCACAATCAGAAAATGAATTTGAAATAACCATAGTAATTGCAACTAGGACAGTGACAGCATCAAGAGGCCAATAAAATGATCTGCATTACATGTAACAGGTTCTGAGGAGCCAATTTTGCCAATATTGAAGACAACAAATCATTTCCAAGTTCTGCCATTTTCCTTTTAAAACTGAGTAGGTTAGCTTCCCATAACTGTCCCAGAGCTCCATTTAACACATGTAATGGAAGAAGGGAAACCCTTAGCTCACAGAAAAGCAGTCCTTCTGGCTTGCATCTATGTTGCGGCTTCTGTTGAAGATGCTGAGAACCTTTACACTTTGGGGAATCCAGCACTGAGGTTGCCCTCAGCATAGTGGGCAGCAAGAGGAAAGTATCCATCTGCAGTCTAAGAGGCTGCCCAAATTCGTATTGTAACTGAACTCCTGTTGTCCTCAGATTGCAGGATAGGAAGAGATCTTAAATAAGTACAGCTTAATGCAAGCAAAGCTTCACTAACTCCTCAAGAACTCATTTGTAGTAGCTCATCCTAGTAGAAAGGTGCAGTCAAATATCCATGAATCCAAAGACTGTAGTCTACCAGTCACAGGGTCCAGCATTGTCCCTATCTGTCCAGTTGTGGTAAAAGGGCTTGTTTCTCTGTTGTACTGTGTTCTGCCTGCTTTATGATGTATTTATTTTTTTAGGAACATTACATCCACCTCTGACGTGCCAGAAAGTAAAGTAACTTCCATAGAACTGAATACCTGGGGACCAATAAAGCTTCTGTGAGAGGTGGTTGGCCATTTTCAGTCCAGTGTGTGCAGATCTGTGCAAGGTCTTTGCTGAGACTCTGAACCCCAAAGGTGGATATGCTAATTTTCCTGCTTATTAATATTTAAGAGCAGAGGAAGAGGTCGCCAGAGCTGCTGTATCCATGCCTTGGGTACAGGCCTGGAAGGATGTAGGAGACAGAATCAAGGCTTTTTAGAAAAATTTCCAGGAATATGTGAGTGACTTACATGAATAATGGCTTCTCTCACTGTCCCATTCCCTCATCTCTTTTCCTTGCTAATTTACAGAAGAAAAGACAAACCATAAAGAAAACACTAACCTCCTCCCTGCAAGTCTTTGGAAAGACGCATTCCTCCCTTTATTCTAACACAAACAGTTGTGTACACTATTAACTTTGCCTGCATAGTTATCATTGAAAGTAAGACTTTCCTTGTATGTTAGTCTGGAATTCTTCACAGAATTTTAATTTAAGTAGCTAATAGCTACCTCTAGGTAAAATAGCAGTTCATAGTAATTTATCATATGTAAATTGCTCTGTTAAACTTTTGTAATGAATGCATAATGACATAGTGAACAATGTGCAGATTTTGCCCTAATTGAAACTGGGAATTTAGAGTGCTAACATTCAATCTAAACCTTTACAGTAACAGTACTGTAATTCCTGACAGGGACAACACAATAATCAAGCACTACAGCTGTGATATTTAATTATTCTGTAGTAACTGATGGAGATAATCTTGTTTTTACTGACTTACCCATGTTTTCTTATATGTGCATTGTTACATCATTGTATCTT
This sequence comes from Anseranas semipalmata, assembly GCA_013399115.1. Taxonomy (NCBI): domain Eukaryota; kingdom Metazoa; phylum Chordata; class Aves; order Anseriformes; family Anseranatidae; genus Anseranas; species Anseranas semipalmata. The sequence continues at coordinate 413,922 of VXAA01004252.1, forward strand.
CATCTGTCATTACATTGGTTGTAAAAATAGTGTAAAATGTAATGACAGTTTTGGGTCACTTCTATTTATTGTAGTTTAGGTATGGTAACAGAAACACCAGTGCTGCAGTAGGTGTAATAGTTTAAGAGCATAGGTAAGGCAAGATTTACCATCAGAGGTAATATCTCTCCAAGTAGACCAACTGGTGTATCTGTAAAAGTTGGCCAAGACCGCAGACACACAAAGCTTTCTTCAGAGACTGTCACAAGATGACTTGCATGCCCAAAAGCTTCTTTGTCTCTACTAGGTCATTTAAAACATCCTGTTAGATACAGCGCTTCAAGATCAATGGTAACATATTCTGACTTCAAATCATAATCAGGATTTCTATTCATTATTAGCAGAGCTGCTATAAAATTAGAACCAGACTGGAGAAAAAAGCGTTAGTGTTTCAACACAGGCTCATTTTTGTCAGGATAGAAATGAAACCTACATCCAGCTGTAACATTGGCTGTTCTGCTGCCAAATGGGAACAAAATGCTCTAAATGTGTGTCATGTGCATTTGATTTGTAACAATCCACTCACATGATTTTTCACACTTCATATGATTTATATAAAAACAGTGACATAATAAGAAAGTATAATATTTTTCTTGTTATTTTGCCCACCCCATAAAATATTCACTTACTTCAAATAATCTATAGGAATGTATGGTTATGAAAAAAGGACCAGTGGGAGTTTGCCTGGAGAAGGATCAAATGGAAAACTGAGAAGAAATTGGCCACAAGTAAATATTAAATAATTGTTTTTCTTTCAGGTATATGCTGAAGCTGAAAGAAAACTTTTAACAAATTTTCAATAGATGGAATCAAAAAAATATATTGATCCAAAAAAGTATTGATCCTAGAGGGAAGAATGTCACATTTGTGGTCGTATTCATCCAAATAAAAGAAGATTCTGCTAACGTGATGCAGAAAGAATCTGGGAAATGGAAAAAGTTCGACCCTTATCATGCAGTTTTTCTTGCTTCTCTTAAACTCATCACAGGTGCTTCACAAGTGCATCTAGGACTGCCTTGTCATGATATTCTTATTCCACTGAACTTGTTAAAATACTTATAAATGCATTGACTGGCATGGACTGTGCTGTACATACAGCCTAGGTCTCATGTACAGTACAGTCATGATGCAGGTCTGGGAAAGTCATAGAACAACCACGTAGGTTGTATCTTTCCTTAACTCACTCACAAAGTTTTGACTGAACCTGGTATAATATATTTCAGTTTATTTAGCAACATTTATTTAGCTTTACCCCTCACAATTCTCATTGTAAATTATACTAATGTTATTAATGTTATTAATGTTAACCACAAATGCTATTTTGCAAATGATACATACTCTGAAAACTCTAAGAGAATAATAGATACAGATTAAAGATCTGCTTTAATTTTGCAGGATATGCAAAAGATTATAATCTGACATAAATGTGTGCAACTCCATTGAAGTCACTGCTCTGCAACAGGGTAACATTCATCCCAAGCTTCTGGAGGTGTGCAAGCTGCAGTGTCAAGATTAGATAATTGCACACCTGCTCTTTTTACAAACACTGCTCTAGATACCTCCAAAAATTGCAAGCACTTTCAAAAAGACCCCTCCTTACTGTGCCTAAAAGACTGAGATTATACCATGCTACCATGTGAGACGATAAACCACAGCTTCGCAGCATAGCAAAATGTCAAGGAAATATTCTGCTTTGAGGAATGTTTAGTGATGAACTTGGCATTTGTGCAGTGTGGTTGCTTTCATCCATCATGTGGTAGACCAGTAGCCAAAGCTGTTTCATTTAATCCCATTATTTAAACACTCAGAGAATAGCAGAAATGCTACTCTATAGATCTTACTCATATGCTTTGTTTAACATCTTTCTGCTTCTTTGATCTATAGCTGGAAAATATTTGACTTTAACATGGTAACATTTACTGGCACGTAGTAGGGTTTCTTTAAAATATTGGTGTTTTTATCTTGTTATCCATTGCTGACAAAAAGAGCTACTAAAATCTTAAGTGATACTTCAGAAATTTAAGGTTTTTATTTAACATTAGCAATACAAATCTGACTGTAAAAACAACCAATTAAAAAAGCCTCAGTATCTGATATGAACAAAGTTGCTGAGAACCTGACTTAATTCTTACATGAACCATCATTACTTTGTTACAGCGAGATTATTTTAAGAGTGTATCTTTGGAGTACTGACTGAAGAGGATGAACTCATTTTCCAGACAGTGTGATCCACTGCCTGTACTTCATTATGGCTTGAGTACAAGTGTAATTGCACGCGTTGTTGCTTCTTACACTGCAAAAGCACCAGAGTCAATTTTCTTTTAATTTCTATTTCACAAGAGCTTAAACTGACATATAGCAGGGCAGCTGTGCTCCTGTTCCTCTCCCTCTCCTCCCAACGGAGTCTTTCTGCCCCCTTCCTTTTACCAGTACTTGTATCACCAGAGCCTGTGGGAAGTTCAGAGAGCTGTAGAGGCAGAAAATGTCATGCACATATTCCAGGGCTCAACTTCTGCTAGGGTAGCTGTGTGGAACGTGTGTTCACAACACCAGCACAAGGGAGAGCTAGGAACATGTGGCTGAGGCACAGTAACCCCCAAAGCAATAGGTGTGTTATTTATTGCAGCTGTAAATGCCTATCATTTGTATTTAAAGATCAATTCTACAATATTCCATTCCTTTTTTGTTTGTTTGTTTTCTGTTTTAAAAAATGAGGATGGCCTTTACCTGGGATGCGATAGCTTCATGTCCAGCCAAAACCGGAAATTCATTACTGTGATTACAAAATAGGATTTTATACGTTGCTCATACACCCATTCATATGTAAAACAGAATGATTTTACCAACTTCAGAGAATTGAAAGTTCATCAAGATACAGGGAGTCCTGTGGAGGCTAATCTCCAGAAGTGCTTCAAATACGCCTGTTAATACTTCGGGCTAAAGTATATCATGTTTTACACCTTTCAAGAGTACATTTGAAAGAAATGACAGAATCCAGTCTTCATAAGTACTGCAAACCTTGGGTACCAACAAATCCACTGAAATACTTTACTAGTCCCTTCCTGAAATTTTCTTTCCTTCTACTTTCTTTCAAGCCTCATAAAAGCTCTTGACAAAGAGCCAGGAGGAGGATGAGGGATGGCTTCCTAAGTACTAAAAAAGTTGTAGTTTTCTTGGCTACTATTATGTGGTAGGAATCCCTTTCCTTAGCATCAGCCATTAGAGGATACAGAAACGCTGTATATAATTCTCATTCAAAGCACATTTCTCGTATTTTTTCTTCTTTCAAAGTGTAGTTCTGTCATCTAGTCTAGTAAGAGCCATCTTCTGATTTCTCTGTAGTGTGTATGATCACCTTGACCGCCCGTATGTGTAGTGTGTGGGCTTTTCAAAACTTGTGATTACCCCAAAAGTAAGTACAGCCAAGTTTGCAGCTATTTTCTTTTTCTTCCTGTTTTTGTTCAGTTTATTGGCAAGAATTTGGTTAAAGGAGAGCCTAAGGTAAAATAGCGCCTTCTTGCTGACTGGGTTTCAGTAGGAAAATGAAGCCTCAAACATTGCAGCTCCCATGTAATCCAAATGAATCAATAAGTAGATTTATTTGGTCACTTGATCTGTGTAGCTCTGAAATTGCCTATTTGCCATAGCTAATAGCTTCCATTTGTTAACATAGCACCCTCTCAGCTCTACAGATGCAGTTCATCCTCTCTGCCAGACAAGATCATGGAAATTAATGGTGATCTGCTTGAATAACAGCTGGGTAATCATCAAACAAATGGTCATTTGGGTCCGCATTAGTGAAATTATTTCCAAGACTACTAAAAGGAATAAGATAAGATCCAGAAAGTGACCTAGATGCCTGCAGTTTTCATGTAGCAATACCTTTAGGTGCCCAACACCTAAAATTGAGAATATGGAACCTATATTTCTCAGGAGGTCTTCATACAAAAACTTCAGGAGAATTAGCCAAAACTCAAATACCAATCAAAGAGCTGTGTAAGGGTAACCAATACATCTTCAGCCTTGCCTCATCTTACTAGATGCTTGACTAAATGCTGTAAGGAGCCACATTTCTCCACCTGGGACTGACGGTCACCAGCTTTCTGGCATGTAAGGAAGAACTGAGCAGAGCTCACCATTTCCCTCAAAAATATGGCTGTCAGAAGATCATGATGCCTGTTAAACCACTGGCAGGCCATTGCAGGCTAATGGTTAGGGCATGTGCTTGGGTTATAGGAGGGACTAGCTCTATTTCTTACAGCTGGGATCACACCTGTGGTATTTCCTCTGCCTGAAGGGGCAGTAACTACTGTGCTGCAGTGCTGGTCTGCACAGGACCTGGGATTATAGAATTGTGACTGCATAGCTGACGTTTGGCCCAAAGCAGTAGCCTAAATTAGGAAACCAGAGGTAAAATGTCCAGATGGGAAGGAGAGGACAATTTTAATACTTTCCCCTAGACTGTGCATTTGGCAAAACAAAAGCAAACTGGAAACTATGCTAAGGCACATGGAAAACAGAAAAGTGATTGGTGACAGCCAACATGGCTTCACTAAGGGCAAATCCTGTCTGACAAATTTGGTGGCCTTCTACAACAGGGTTACAACACTGGTGGATAAGGGAAGAGCATGTCAGTGACATGGACAGTGGGATCGAGTGCACCCTCAGCAAGTTTGCAGACAACACCAAGCTGTGTGGTGCAATCGACACACTGAAGGGAAGGGATGCCATCCAGAGGGAACTGGACAGGCTTGAGAGGTGGGCCTGTGCGAACCTCATGAAGTTCAACAAAGCCACGTGCAAGGTCCTGCACCTGGGTTGTGCCAATCCCAAACATGAATACAGTCTGGGTGGTGAGTGGATTGAGAGCAGCCCTGTGGAGAAGGACTTGGGGGTATTGGTGGACAAAAAAA
>VXAA01004252.1:419199-459109 GCA_013399115.1 Anseranas semipalmata
TGAGGGTGGTGAGGCACTGGAACAGGTTGCCCAGAAAAGCTGTGGATGCCCCATCCCTGGAGGTGTTCAAGGCCAGGCTGGGTGGGGCTTTGAGCAACCTGGTCTAGTGGAATGTGTCCCTGCCTGTAGAAGCTATTCACCTTGAGAAAACTGCTCAGGGGTGGTAAGGAAGCCATCAAAAGAACTTGCAGGCCAAATAAGGAGGTAGAAAGTGAATTTTCAGAGTTTTGGGGGTAAGAAGCACAGAGAAAGAGATATGTTTGCATTACTCTTCTGTACTTAGTTACAAATCCTCCAAGTCCTGTTTTGTGCTGTTAAAATCTTTTCGGCTTCCAAAGGTATTATGAAATACGGCATTACAGAATTATCAGAGCAGAATAATTAAATGAGAAGTTTTTCCAGCTCATCCTCCAAAAAGCCTTTTTTCTTATTGTTTCTTCAGATCTCAGCAAATAAATGTTGATCTGCTGCCCTCTCTTGAATCTTCCCCCTTACACCTCTTTCTGACTAAAGTTGACCCTCCTTGTTGGCCATCTCAGGCCACTTGTGCAAATGACTGAGCAGATAGTGTTGTCCCACCTTTTGGGTAACAAGATGATAATCGTAATTAAAGCCCTGTTCAGTTTAGTATTACAACTGTGGAAATCAGGACAAAGCCAAAAGAGGTGGCATTACCAAATAGGATGTTGTGCTGGTCCTTAGATGAGCTTTAGGACTAATCCCAAGGTGTCTGTGGTATCACTATAATAGCTGAAGCAGGAGGAGTATCTTAGTACGTAATGAGCTATGCTACATTAACAAAGAAATTGAGAACAATATTCTAGTTTAAAAAATAGGCTGGGATTTCATACATACTATTATAAGCAGCAAAGGATGAAGAATTAATACAATCATGGAGAAGTACTGGACTTTAACAATATGCCTGTGATTAATCACTACATATGGATGTTCTGAACCTTAAATGTATGAAGCACATTATATTATCTTAACATCAAGAAAGGACATTGTTGGACTTAAGGAAAAAGGATAAACTGTAGAGAAACAAGAATCAGGACAGCATCTAAAACCTGCTTGAGAACTTCAGCAAATGAAACAAAATTTGGGGTATTAAATCCCCATAGTAATAATTCTTTTATTAGCTCCAGTTATTCCAATAACTATCAGTACATTTTCTATAATTCTAGATGTTTATTGCAATAAGCATCATCTCAGGAAAACCTCATGAATATCTTGAAACATCTGCAATGAAGAACCATCTAAAACGCCTATGCATAAAATAGCTTGAAAGATTAGAATTTATTGTTCCTCCCTCTCTATTGGTAAAAAGCAAACAAACAAACAAACAAACAAACAAACATTCTGTTTAAAAAGTGTGTAGTTTAAAACTAATTTTCTGACCTACTTCATTGTGTGGCCCTATCAAGTGGCTGTGGGGGTAACACAAGTCAGGTGGCAATAAGCAGCCAGAAGAGGGCAAGGGAAAGAGGAAAGACTCCTTTCGCAGGTACCAAAGCCAGTATGTGGTAGAGTCATGACATAAGTATGTGATAAGGACCAGGCTTATTTCTGATTTCTCCCTCAGTGTTCATGGTAGCACAGATCCAGTGCAGCTGTGCTCTGCTTGATGCTGCTCTCGGTTTTCCAGCCTCCTTCAGCTGCAAGGAGGCTGTCCATGGCAGCAACATGAATAGGTGTAAATGAGTGATACTTTTAGCACAAGAGTCACTTGTCAAGAGGCACTTGAGTGTGCCACTTTGCACACCCGAGTTTACCTGTTGTGTCACCCCTAAGCCTGGATCACTGGAGGTCGGGCAGAGCTGTGGTGAAGCTGGTCCATCCCTCTGTCCAGAGGCTGACAGGGTCGATGTCTTGGGGCTCCCCTTTCTGTGAATCTTTCTGCCTCACGTTGTTTCTGCCCTGCCCATAGATCAACACTTTTTACCTGCACATGCTTTTTCATTTCAGTGTGCTCATTCAATACTGATGCTAACCCAAGTGTGCCATTCTCATGGTTAGAGTAGAGAAAAGCCACTTCTCAGTCAAAGACTTTATACTAGCATTGTTAAAATCTAGGCTGTTGAAATTGTTGTCACTGGAAAAGACTCCTGTGAAAGAGGAAGAAAAAACAGTTACTGGATTTTAAGTAGCATGTCAGCCATTCCTGTGGTTAGGGCTGGCTAGAAGAAGAAAGACTAGAAATATCAAGACTATATAAGATTTAGTGTGGGAAATAATTCTTACTCATTTACTCATATGTAGTATCATATGGCACAGTCTTCACAGCTGACAGAGGGGAAAAATAATGTGTTAAATATTTTACAGATGGCTGTTTTTTTAATTAGGAGGTATGGGAACAAGAAGTATTTTAAATAGCTCCTTCAGTACATAGTTATAAATGTTCACAAAATTTCATTAGGCTAAAGTTTACCTGCAGCTACACCCGTAATCCAACATAGTGCTGCAAACACTTCCAGCACTAACAGCAGGAAAAATAGATGTATCGCAGGTAACTTCAATTGCTATTGGTTTTGCTTATGCTTTCTAGATCACAATATTGCCTTAATCTTTGTGCCATTTGTGGCAAGTGGCGTGTGTTTTAAAACTGTCAACAGCTTGTAGGGCAAAGTCCTTCCTTTACCTACTTTTTAGTACATCCCTGTAGATGCAGCAGAAGTAACAAGGCTAGGAAGAAGAATACAGAGGCACCTGCAAGACTGGCTTTACATCAACATTACAGAATGTTTTACAGTACAGTGCATAATTGCATGGATACACGTACTTATGCATGTGTCTGCTCATTGGGCAGCTGACCAAGGCCCACTGTTTATATGCTCATGAATTTTTTTGGCAGTTTTGAACCAATACACACTGCAGGGAATAGTGTACAGAAGATGGAGACAATTCCGGGCATTTTCTTTGGATCTAGCTGTCCAATTTTTGCTTCAATTGAGTTGTCTGTCATTGCGGATCAAATACAAATATGTGGCTGACAGCATAATTATGTATTATTTCTGTGTCATTTGCCTGTCCCATTACGTCTGGCACACCAGAATGATTCTGGCAAGGCTCAGACAGTAATAAGGCTACTTCTTATCAGAGGCAAATCCTCTGAACCCTCTTTTCCATCATTTTGTATTTTAGGTAATCTCAGTGACACATGACTGCAACACTCCCATTTGTAGAAGATTACATCCAGATGTATTAGATTGCAGTGGAAGTGCCACACCTTTATTACATTTTGAAATTGTGTATTTCTTCTTTAGATGAGGACAATTGTTTCATATTTTAATTCCCCTCTGAAAATGGGTGACATTCCAGACCATTTCAAGGGAGAAAAGCTGTTACAGTGCTGTGGTAGAAACAAACATACAAGTGATTGAGTTGTTCACTACACGTAAAGTAGACTAAGCATCCAAGTCTGTGTGCCTTTTTCCCATTAGATTTCTGGGGTTTGGATATGTAGGGTGCTCACTGCATTGTTTGCTCAGGTAGAAAACGCCTCACTCTTAGTTTTAAGATGCCTCAGGAATAAAGGTGTAGTAGACAGATCCCTTTCTTACTGTGACAGAAGGTGACGTATAGACATGTTTCTCGCCTGCGGTCCACACACCACCAGCAGTCCATAAGACATCAGTAGGCACTGTGCCTTCACAAAAGCCGTGTTTCTCACTCTAATGCAGAAGTTCCATTTTTATAAAACTAAAAATGATGTGTTAATGCAAAGAGTTTTACTTGTTTGAACTCATACAACTGCCATGTGGTATGATGATAAAAGGTGACACATGGATGGTTTTCCTAGAAAGGAGAGGAGGGTGTTGATTTAGAAAAGAAAAAGAAAAGCAGAAAGCTGTTGTTTGAGTTTCCTCCAAGCTTGTGGAGTCATGGCCTTGCTCTATTTCTCCAGTACTTTACTTACTCGAAGTTGGAGGGTTACTCTGCCGTGTGTCTGTCCACAGTCCAGCTGAGTTAGCTGCACTGGGGAGCGTGAAATCCCACAATTTATTTATAGGAATTTATTATAATAAATAAAGTCTAATGCTGGTTTTGTTTTTGCTGTTTAATTCCCAGAAGGGTCAGCTACATGTCTATCCAGGAAGACTCCACAATGGAAAAAACAACGCACAGTTGCTTCTTACTGATTATCCTTCTTATTGTAAGTATGAGAAAAATGAACTGCTTATGACACCTGCCAAATTTAAACTTGTGGTGATGTTTAGAAAAATAAAGAATATTGGGTTATATTTGTTATACAGCACAAGAGAATGAATGAGTTCCTGTACTGGTAAATTTTGAAATAAGGTTAATAAAGTTTCTAAATAAGATATCTCATAAAAGTTTGAAATTGAAACCACTGTTCCTTGGTGAGACAGAACTGCAAGTCTGAAGAAGGTAATGCATGTGATTTTTCATTTTCTTGTTTTACAGACTACAACATATCGGTGACTTGGAAACTTAAGTGTTTGAAAACTTCCTTAACATTGTTGTGTGAGACTATAATGACTTAAGTAATTGTGAATTTTCACTGTTTATGGTTACTCTGCTCTTAGGAAAGCAATAGAAATGGCAAGTAACAGTATAAAGTTTAGTTATTCAGTTCAAACACTACTTTCAACTGTTTAATCTCAATATTTCTGTTACTCCAATATATGCAACAGCAACACGGCTGGGTAACTGTTGTTCTAAGTGTGTAGCAAATTCATTTCCACTTGACTAAATACCTCTTGTGTAAGTTGAATGGTTTCTCTGATCTCTACTTGTGAAACCTCAAAAGGTTAACAATTATCATAAAATCAAAGACACTGCAGGTAGTGAGAAATGAGGACACTACTCAGACCCTCAGCTACAGAAGCAGTCAGTATATGCGTGAATGATACTACTGGGAATAAGCATCTCTCTGCCTTGGTGTGGTCTGAGTTACTTGCATGCCTGATGCCACCTTTTTCCCCAGCTGTTTATGTCTGTGTTCCTGAAGAAAGTTTTGATTCTTATTCTTCCTGATTGTGTTTTGTTGGCTAGCTCCTCATGGCCTTTTGCTTCTCAACTTCTCTTACAACAGCTAAATGTGGAATATTTCTCTGTCTCCCCATCAGCTCACATCCTTTCTGACTATAAATTGTAGAAATGAGGCTATAAGATACATTGGGGAACAGTAGAGACTGCTCTCCCTGGTTTGTTTGTTGGATTGTGTCCCTCCTCCTCTTTCAGCCTAGCGTAACTTGCCCACAGTGCTGTTTGCCACTTAAATTTGCATGAACAAAAAGTGGGGAAGGGAAACAGAGAACAGTAAGAGAATGGTGGAATGAAACAGTGAAATGAGATCATGGAGAACCCAGGATAACATCAAAGAACACCTTACTTTGGTAAAATACTGAATTCATAGTTCAGGATTAGGACCTTCAACCAAAGAAGAGCTAGAGAGCAGGAGAAAGAACAGAGGATAGTTAACATATTTCTGCTAACTCGGTCTCAAAAGTAACTAATACAGAATTAGTTAACGATCTGAGGAATCATCCTTGTGCTTGGCAAAAAAAAATCTTTTGCCTTGATGTGTATCAGAATATTCTTTTTTTTTTTTTTTTGTGGCATTTTGTGGCTGTTACACATAGCCCTGCAAGAGATGCACGTAGCAATGCACTGGCTGGGACATCATGCATGTTCAGAGATCTCTCTAAGCCAAAGGTCTCGACAGAGATCAGCTTCCTTCTGTGTTTGAATAATCCTGGCTGATCTGCATAGCGTAACAGGAGCCTTGGCAAAGAACAGCAATTCTTCCTATAGCAAACTGAAGCCAATTGAAGCAAGAGTTCCAGATTATTTTCCTCCCTCAGTCAAATGACAGGACTGTAAATATTCTGATAACTAAAATTGTCAACAGCTCTTACTGACTGAGGTGTTCTGACCTACAGCATGAATTTGTAGGTCAGCCCTGAAGGACTGGGCTGATCCTTCTCCCGTTATCCACAAATCTTTTAAATCTCTTACCCATGGTATCACACATGCAGCATTGGTTCTGTGCTCCTTACTGCAGTATTCCAGGGCTAGAACTTCTTTGAGAAACTCTGCAGAGAGGTCTGCATCCCCTTCCTCTTAGATATCTTTGCACCAGAGGGCTCTTGAACTTCTGACCTGTATGGATAACTTAAGCACAAATTTCTTTACATTTTCACTGTTCCAGTCTCAATATTCTGTCCTTTTCCACTGCAGTGGCCATACCATGATCTAGTTAGACACCTCTTAGATCAATTTATCTTCTGGTAAAGGAGAAGCCACAGTCATAGAAGTGGACCATGAACAAACTCTGTTTTCTTGATAGTACTTGCCAGAACACTGCTGTTAAATCAAATATGAAAAATATTTGGCAAAAGTCATCTTTCCAAGAAAAAATTCTTTACCTGTAGGTAGTAGAAAATATTCATTTTTTGCATTTTATTTGTGGTCTGTAATAAGAAAAAGGTGTCTCTCTTTCTCTTCCAAAAAGACTACTCCTGCTCTGTTGGATCTTCTAATCACCATGATTAGAAGCCATGAGCCCATGGGAGTTCCATGGCCACTGTCTGAGGCTGAGGAAGATGGAGTAATCAAAGTGATTTGTGACACAGGTGATCACCCCTTCCTCAACCCACCCCACAAAGCATCCTCCAGCTCTTTCTTATTTGATGGCTTTGATGGTTTACTGTCATCCTACTGTCTGTGTACGGCACTCCCAGTGCACTGACGACTGTAAACCCTTGCAAAGCAACACAATCTATTGCGGTCCTAGCTTGCCCTCTGGGCTCCAAGCTCTCTGATTATGCCATTTGTCCTGGTGTAGGTGCCAGTCCCGTAACTCTCCTTTTATGTTTCGTCCTAGACCCCAGTTACAAGGTGTCCATAGGTTCCCCTCCCCACAGTCTCCAGCCTTTAGACCTGTCCCCAGGTGGTTTTGTCACCTTCTGATAGAAACCATCTCTCGTACCTATATAATTTTTACATAGAATAGATAGCACTTTACTCTTCTGTGAATAGGTCCATAATAACTGTCCTTTGCCAAACAAAAACTATTTATAGCACCGGTTGCTCCAAAACTCAGTTACTAGAACTGAAGCTATTTTTTTTGTTGTCTCTCTGATGGTTCCCCTTGCTTTTGGATGTAGAGTAATGGCAAAGCTTCTAACATCACCAGATATTCCTCTGCAATTCAAAGTGAATTCCATTAGAAATTTTAACTATTCTTCTCAGGGAATATTTCTTAGTTCACTTTGTCCCCGATACTGTCTATTTTGTCAGTAATTATTGAGAGCCACATAATGTGACTGAGATTTGTTTCATCAAGTACCTCAGCCCCTGCGTGCTGGAGGAATTAGTTCAGCTCCTAAGTGCACATTTCTCTCCATGAGAAAGACGGAACACAAGCACAGTGTGTCCAGGGGCATCAAACTGCAGAGAATGAGAGGGAAGAGGAAACAGGCTTGGTTCTTTTTCCTGTGTGACTGATAAATTTTGCAGGACATTGAGAAAACAGAATTGTATTTTCTACCTCATTTTGTCAAGTAAGAATTCTCATCCAGTGCCTACAGCTGGTAGTTTGGTCTTGCCCTGTAAATGAGGATGGATGCAGTAGTTTTTCTCACATATTGCAATTTTGTTGTCCTGAGCCAACCACAAAGTGCTCAGTATGGGCAAAATGAATGCTGCAGCTTAAGACCACACCATTATTCAATTAGATCAATTTGACCAAGATTGTATTTTAAAATAAATTCATTTTGAGTAAAAACAAATTGTACAGCTTCATTGAGTCCAAACCCACTAAATTGTTATCAAGCCTCAGTCACTAAACTATACACAGTCTAGTACATAGTGTCAGATCCTGAAAGGCTTGTGAATAACTTTAATTCAAAAAACAAGGAAAATTAATTATGTGAAAGCCTAAATGTAATTTTAGGTAACTGCAAAAACTGGCATATTTTGGAGCATGACTTTAGTAGGTTGGAGTCTCCAGAAGCCAATTAGTAAAATGTTTGCCACTGTGATGAGGGAACAGCTCATGGTGCACCCATCTGATCCCTCACAACTATAAGTGCTATGAGCACTGGTGAGGTGGCATGGCCATGTCCTCCCCCAGGCTCCCGGTGCTGCCCACCTCAGCAGCTTTCACCACAAGCCTCTAAAAGCCGTGCCTGTGCAGATGCTGTAAGCATAAGACTCCTCCTGCTTAAATTGGCTCTTCCAACGTCTGTTCCAGAGCAGGTCCTTCCCTCACAGGGCCAGAAGAGGTGCTAAAGAAGGGTTTGGGCATATTTTCCTTTGTAGCTATGGGCTGCCTCAAGCCGTAAGAAAGTGGACTTGCAAATTCCAGAGCTCTTCTCATGCAAGGAAGATTTGGGAAAGTACATTGCTGATGATAAGGAGTTGATGAGAATTATTTTGAGAATTTGAGATACAAGCTGCACACAGTTTTCCAGGAGGGAGAGGAGTGCCATGTTCTGTTCTATTCACCCGAGGTTCTGGGGTGAGCAGGACCTTTTTGTCTCTATCTTTTCTTTTTAATAAAATAAGAATGTTGCTGTGCAGCTGACTGCCCTAAAGAGGTCTCTTGCAAGAACATGATAATTAGAGCTGCAGACAAAATCTGTGAAGCATTCTGCAGCCTTTCTTTAAGCCCAGTTTGCATCAGGCTGTCCTGAGAGTAAAACCTCCTCGTGGGAGCAATACTGACTGCAGCAATGGAAAGGAACTGTAAGAGAGAGTCATGAGTTGCTTTTCATTAAAAGTGCCTTGTCTTCATCTACTGTGGATGATAATCTCTTGCTTGTTTACACAGCTGCCAAAATCTGCAATGTAAGTTGAATGGGATCTAACTATGAGATGTTTCCATCCTGCTTCAACAGAAATTGAGTACAGGAAATTCTTAACATTCAGAGGTTAAGCAAAACATGTCATGTTGAGGTATTTCCCCAAAGAAATTGTCTGCCTTTTCTAAGCACATTTGTAATGAATAAGAAATCATTGTTATGTTTACTGAGTACCTTCTGCTAATGACCTTCCTAAGGCATCACAGTGGTTTTCTTCTCTGTCCTGACAGTAGTAGCTGTGAAAAGTATTCCAAACACAATCAAGGTACAACAGGGGCTCTGCAACTAGGCTGAGTCATGCTGAGCTCTCACTCAAAGATGTGATGTATTGAAGGACAGGAGTTTAGTGACCCACAAAGTGGTGACTAAACATAGCCGTTTTAAAAGAAATGTGCCAAGTGTATTTTTGAGCTATCAAAATCAATAACAAACAGTTGTAGCATCCAGAATGTGAAATATGTTTTGACTGAGCTCAACAGTAAATGTTGCAAAATTACTGTATTTAATGGAAGGGGGAAAAATAAAAGGGAAAGAAAGCTACAAATGCCTTCTTTTTTGAAATGCTATGTATAGTCAACAGTTCAAGGTCTTTGATGGTAGAAGAAAAGCATTTGGGGATGCTTGTTCAATATTTTGTGGGAAAAAAAAAAGTTAATTTTATGCTTGCTTTATCTGGATTCTGTCTTGCAGAAATGGACACAGTCTTGCGCAGCTTAATAGCAGGTGTCTGTCTTACATAAACCGGGGCACTATTTCCTAATTTCTGTACAGTTTAATAATGAATCCAAATTGCTTTTTCTAGATTACTTTATCAATTCTAGGTTTAAAGTGATCTTCAGCATTCCTAGCAGCCTGTTCTTTCTCTTTGTCATGATAATTCATTTTCTTATAACAGTCATTTGTCACGTGGTGGCTTGGTGGTCGTATGTATGACGTCATTTACTTGGACTTTTAGGAGTGACATCATATGTACGGCTGCTAAACTGCTGCATGGGACATCACTTAAACTGTTTTCATCTGAAGAAATCATACCAATCATTTTCAGGCTATGAACACATCCTGATTATTAAGTTGTGAATTATTTATTTCTCTTTAATAAAGAATATTTATAAATGAATGAGGCATTCTTTTATTGCATCAACACCATTTTTACTTCCATCTGAAGTAACCGATGGATGGATGGGAAAGGTTTTTAACTTGCAGTACAGACTGAACATTCAAAATTTATCCATACAGTAGGTACTAAGCAGGTGAAAATGATTTAGTCTTGGATTTTTATGGTAAAAACACATTTTTTAAAACTTAATTCCCGACATAACTAGATATAATCATAAAAATATAATAGCAGATATGTTACACACATGGTCTAATGGGATATTCCCGGCCTCTCCCATTAGCATGCTGCACATGAAGTTTTCCCCATATATAGCCATGCCCAGGCTTCTTCTACCTCTGATAAGAGAATATAGACCCAGGTATTTCTTTCTGCCCCATTTGCCCTTTCCTCACCCCTAAGGTAAGGAGTGCAAAAAAAGTAAAACAAATCAGAACTGTACTAAGATCTTTGTCTGACTGAGCCTCAGGAGTATATGGATGGATCATCACCCCACTGAGCTGGGTGGGAGGACTGCCCGTGGCTTCAGGGAGGTCAGGCGTTAGGCTCCAAGCACCAGAGTGGTGGTGGACATGCAGTTCTCTTGCGCATGGTAGAAAACGCTAACGTTGCAAACAGAGGTGTGATTGCCCACCCTCCAGCAAATCACTAGATTTATTTTTTGTTAGTCAGCTGAAATGGTCATCTTGTTTTAAGGTAGAAGAAAATATTGTTCAAACTTCCATGGCTGGCTTTTCAAATCCAGGCAAACAGAAATGAGTAATAGCAATCAAATGGAAGAGTACGTTTAGAGGGCATATCACAGACGAACACTACCAGTAACAAACTTATATATAACCCTGTAATTTGATTTCACACACAAGCTATTCAATTATGTCAAAGGTGTCTGGAAACATGTGTGCAACTAACTTTGAAAATCTGATTCTTTGTGTTTGATAATAAGTAAAAAATGAAATAATTTAAGAGACAGCTCTAATCTAATATTAATATTCCATTCTTTATCTAAAGTTGCTTTAGATTTACTCTAAGCCATTAAGTGATTTCCCCTGATGAAGTAATTTCCATTGAGTTTTAGTGACGCATTCTCATCTATCTTTTTAGTCTGTCTAAGTGAATTCCTGGCCCAAACGTGGGCAATAGGAATTTTTCTGGCAATTTAAGCTGGGCCGTGATTGCCTTGCTCAGAGGTGGTTGAATGGTTACATGGTTGAGCACTTTAAATAATTTTGTGCACAGTCCAAAAGATTCATCCTATCTACCACCACAGGAACTCTCTGTCTCCAAATATTAAATTATTCTCATTAATCTATACCCAATAAGAGCTGACTTCTTCAGAAACTGAATTACATACAGTAAGTTATGAAACTGACTTTAAAGAGTAAGGTGTCTTCGCTCTCTGCATTGTATCTAACCCTCCAAAATTATCATCCCTAGTTACAAACTGTTGCATGTTCACCAGTTAAAAGATACAAATGCAGCATTTCTTTTTTTGATGGCATTTCTTACTTTTTATTTGAGTTTATATGTTTCTGTACTGTGTAATCTTCTGGGAAAAGTCTGTCCTTTTAAAAATGGTGGCTAAAAGATGATCCAAAACCAGTTAGAAGGAGGGAAAGATGCTCCAAAACTCTTTGAAAGTACTTACAGTTTCTATCTGTGTAGCTGGAATTTGCCAATTATTTCATAGTTATGTTGTGCTTTATTCTGTACAGATGAAACAAAAGAAACAGCAATAATATTTATGACCAGCAACCTCAATCTTTCTTGTCACTATGTCAGTGTGAATTGATCTTGTTTGGTCAAACAGATCTGAAGAATAGATCATCTCCTTCCTAGAAGAAAACAAAAATCAAATAAAAACATTGCTTCAGGGGAAAGAAAATTAGCAATGTTTTCCAAGCATAATCAGATGGTTATGCTTTCAAAACATGGGTAACTTCCCCGACTGGCCCCCAATAGAGGAATCATCAAGAACAGAGGCAGTGACATGAGAGTCCCTCTAGCTTTCTTTGGCTATAGTGTTATTCCTCTCTCAAATACAAACTGCCTGGAACTGAGGTGTTATTCAAAATAAAAATGGAAAGAAAAAAAAAAAAGCGTGGAGTATTTATGAACATGGAGTATTTATGAATCACTTCAGGGAAGCACTGAAGCCTGTGGTAATACATTGACACAAAGGGCAGACCTGAGGAAGAACTTCATCTGTTCTTTCCTGCGCTACTTGCTGGATTTGGGACATTGCTTGTTTGGTTTTTAAATGATCCTCATGGACACCAGCTACCCCCTTTAATCTTTCCATAAATAAGGGATACCAGATATGTTTGGCTTTGCTTCTGTATTTTCTGTTCTGGCTTTCTAGACACTTAATTTTTACACTTGAATGGCCAGAGGAAATGTTCCAAGTGGCTTCACTGTCTAAATATATCTATCCATGCACACACATATATATATACATACACATATACATTAAATTGATATAAAATTGTATCTACCAGGAAATATCTTCCTTGTTATTCCTCCCCTTTTATTTCAAGTTCCTATTTAAGAGCAATGAGCTGAACTGCCTTCAGTGTCTTCCAGTCTTCAGATAGTAGCTGTATACAGGTCAAAATTAAAATGTCATTATCAAAAGAGATTAGAATAAATTAGAAATATATAATTGGTTAGGTAGAAGAGTATAAAAAGATCAAACTGAGATGGTTTGGCACAGAAGTATCTGGATAAAGTAATGACTTCTTTTTTTCACCTAAGTCAAACATACTGTGTTTTGCTATGTATTGTACAAAGGTGTTTTAGCTGTGCTAATGGAAAAGAAAGTAATGTATTAATGAGGTACAATTGCTTGTGATGTGCAATGAAATAAGGAAAGTAACAATTTAAGAAATAAGGTGACATTTGAACTTTAAAACCTGTCATGTTTTTTTTGTTTGAACACCTATAAATGCCTGCTTAAAGATCTGTGTACCAGGATTTGGTGTTAATATGAATCTCACAGACTCAAATGTGCATCAAAGGCGATCGATATAAACTGAAGCATACTCTTAAAAGTCATCCACCCACCCTTTCATATGGAGAAAATATCATTAAAAATAGTAGTATTAGTAACATCATTTGCATGACTTGTCTAGGGAAATCAGGCTTTGAATAAGAAAGATTCCCAAGAACTTCAAGCCTGTGTGCTTATGGGAGTCCTAAGTTTTGAGATAGGCTGTAAATGACTCTGTATGTGTTTGCAATGGCTTAAGTATAGCTTTGTAGGAAAAAAGTGGAGGGTCATACAAGGAAAGTGCAACAGCAGCATTGCTTTTGCTTGGGGAATCAGAGGAACTAATCCTTTCCTATCACCTTCATGCAGAGAAGTGTCCTGATATGGGATTAAGGCAGAAGAGCATTAACTAGAGCTCCATGCTCTCATTTCCACCCTGGCTCACAGACCTGGGCTGTGCAACAGAGAGAGGGATGGAAAAAAGATAACTGACCTCTCTACCTGAGATCTTTGCCTTCCAGAGGCAATGGTCCTTCTCTATGCCCTCTGGGCAGCTCAGAGTGGAAACATTCAGAAGAGGGCTCTTGATCAAAGAGAATTCTGTCATTCAGACTTTCAAATTTAGGGACACTTTGATTAGGTGCTTAATAAAGAATCGAACTCAGGTCGTGAGGTTTAAACTCTTTGCCCTGACCTTAACAGTTGAAGAAGTTCAAAGCAAATTACATAAAATGTGAAAAAAAATCAGCTGGTTTCTAGCCTGTGGCACTGAGGTATTTCCGTCTGGGTAGTCTAGAGAGGAATTAGCACAAGTGAGAGGAAATACATGGGTGTAACTTTGGGCAGATACGTACAAAGATTTTTTGCAGATCACTAAGCTAAATGAAAAGATTTTAAAGACTTTATCAAGTATTTAATGGTCCTCTCTTTTGCCAGGAAAAAGGGCTTGGTTAACATCCTGAGTTTATAGTGAGGTGAACTTAGTAAATATTCGACATTTACTTTGCAAGCACTATAAGGTCTATCATAATGCTAAACATATGTGTAAATAAAAGGCCTTTGAAGAATGCATAATAGAAATATGTGATCCTCTTTTTTTTTTTTTTTTTAATTTTATTTTATCCTACTGGTTTATTCACTGGTACTAACAGTTTTTCCTTTCTGTACAGAGAATGGTTCCAAGTCTTACTGCTACTGTAAATTATACTGATCCTACATTAGAGCCTGTAGTAACTGAAAATTCAGTCATACGACAGAAGATAATAGATTCACAGTTCAAATGCTATGAGAGGATGAACAGAGCTCCTCCATATAGGAAAAAAGGTAAAAAAGATTTAAAATTTCTGTTTGTATATTGCGATGTTTGCTTATATCAATATAAAGAGGCATTTTGTTCTGTATATTAACCCATAGTCTCCCTTGGGGTGCAGTTGCCTTCCAGCAAGCAGCAGTCCAGCTCACATTAACTTACCATCCTCTTAGATGCTAAGAAAGAAGAAAGGCTAGAATGAGCCCAAGAATGAACAGCTCTTCCTTCCTCCCCATGCAGATGATACTTCCATCATGTAGGTGAAGTGCATTTCTGTCTCAGGGCTTTGCTGCTTGAATTTCTGTTTTCCTGCTTAGGGTATACAGTCCTCCAGAACGGTCGGTGTAGTACCTTTCAGTACGCTTACATGAAGACCTGACTGTGAACAATGATCTCTTAAGTATAAATGTCAATCTGTTTGATTTGCTCGCTGCTTCACTTTTCTGTTAGTTGTGTACTGACTGATGGCTGTCATGCTCTGTACTAGCATGGATGTTCCAGGTCTTCCATATTCAACAGTAACACTAGTAAAAAGAGGTTTATAAAGCACTGAGGACAGATCTTTGCTGAATACAAGGCACATATTAAGATAAATAAAAAGGAAAGTGAAAAATAATAGTAGTGCTACAATGGCACACTATGAGTAAAGAAGCATTTCTGGTTAGGGCTGAGGGTTCTCTTCTGATCACTTTTTATTATATAAATAAGGAAGAAGCTATAGGGAAGCCAGAGAACAAATACTGGAGGCATCGTGGCAATTGAGGCAAGTAAAGAACACAGAGGCTAAGGGCACTGTTTAAAGAGAAGATGTATTAAGAAAACAAACAAACAAACAAGCATAATAAATGGGGTGGAGATAATGCAGTTTTTTTTTGTTTTGTTTTGTTTTTTTGTAATACAAGAACAAAGACATTGCTACAACTCTTTACCACAAAGTTTTTATTGATCTCTGTAAGACTCAAAGAATGACTAGATGTTAAGATACTCATCTCTTGATGCAGAAATGCTTTGGAATGAAAATAGAAATTCCCATTGCTTCAAATGGGTTTTCATTCAGGCTGATAATGGAAAAAAAAAAAAAACTGCAAGTATTTAAACAGGGTTATGGGATAGAAACTGTCATGTTTCAGGCATAAATAAACCTTTTTACCTGCTGGGCTGGGGTCGGGGGGAGTGGGGGGGAGGACGACACCTACTCACTGTACAGGTTACTCTTTTAGTCTCCAGGTCTATAAATATGCAATTTTGTATCCATTGTTAGTTTGACTCTATTTACTTTTTTTTCCCCCTTGCTCACGTGATCAGTTGCAAAGGGGTGAAGTGTTTGCCCAGCATGAAGTAATTCTTCTCACATATGAATTCCTGGTGGCTTTCTCCCAGGAGAAGTTGTCCCAGGAGGACAGCAATGGCAGACACAGTCCAGCAGTTCCTGCACTCCTTTGACTGGCTGCTGGATTTAAGTGATGCCACTGGGGACTGTTGTGTTCATAGCAACATGCACTTCATTTATAACTCAGACTGAAGATAATAGGTGAATAGGGAAAGATGCCAACACTACTGAAGTTGTGTTTTCACAGTGGATTTGCCTCTTTAAGTCACAACTGAATTACAGGACCCTCACCAGTCCTCCAACATCTGTATCTCATAAAGGGTTGGAGGTGAATGAGGGTCTAAAACTCTTGGCTGCAAATTTGAAAGGGAGGGTGGTATGATATGGGTAATTCCCTTAATGCAAAGGACAACTGTAGGGGTATCTCCTGAGAAGACAAGCCCAACATATGAGTTGAGGGCATACAGTGGCTATGCATTTTCATCACAGGCAGTCTCACACTGAAGTGTCCAGGAAAGCCCAGTGTCTGGTACAACTTTACAGAGCTGGCCCAGACATGTCTAATTTTTCTGTCACCTCTGCAGTCCCTGATGTAGCCAATTTGTAGACCTGCACAAATGTAGTTTAAATGCTTCATAATCCTGGGGCTCAAAGTTGGTGGCAATGAACTGGAGAGAGCTGTACAGCATCCCACCCTCCAGAGCCCAGGAAATGGTATAATACAGGTGGACTGTGGCAGATTGCCAGTGGCCCTGTGTCAACAGAGCTGAAGTCATGGACCATGTGCACACATTTATCTTGCCTATTTCAAGGTAGAATTGATTACCTTAAACCACAATGAAGTAATGAAATGTGCAGCTCACGCACGTGGGGTCTCCTGACCATCCCTCTGGGACAGCACAGCATTCCCTGTCCCTCCAAAAATACAATTGTTTCAGCCAGTGATTCAACATGTTGTTCAACTCTACCTTTTCAGGTTTATTACTTAGACTGTTTAATTTCCTGCAGGAGTTCAAAAAGCATATATATATTATGTGTGTTTTTATCTAATTATTTGTGTGTGTGTATTTATATTTATGGATGTATGTATGCATATATATCCTTTTCCTGACCTTGAAAGAGATATTTCACATCGTACAGATGAACATCAGTGATTTGTTTTTCTTTATAAGGCAAGGCAAAGGATTAAAAATTAAAGCTTGAAATCCCTACCAACCCCATTCTTCAGTGTCTTTCAGATACAAGCTCAAGTTGCAAACATTCTCTACTCTTCTTTTTCTTTGATATTACAAAATGATTCCTAAAAGTCTTTCATATTTATCTCAAAGCCAGAGAAGAACATGAGAGTGCCTGAAAGATAACAAACTGCTGATACAACAGTTTGTTAATGAAGCCAACAAGTAGTGTTTAGTACATCTAACTTGACGATGGCAAAATATCTGTGCATAAAATCTTAGCTAATGAAGAAAAAGTTCTCATAAAAATATCCTTTTTGTTATGCATCTAATCTGGAAAAAATTAATTTGGAAAGATTTATGCTTTCCATTTTTAATCCACAGCTATTTTGAATTAAAATAGCACTTATTGGTGCAAATTTAAACAATTTGAACATCTTTTTACAGCTTTGTAAATCTGTTGTAAATATTATATTTTTAGGAAAGTCTAAATAAGAAAGCTTATCTGAGGATAATTCCAAAGGCAACCAGAATTGGTTGCCCATATTTTATTAAGTGTCAACCTTCCATATGAGTGTCTCAAAAACAACCTACATGTTCGTAGCAGCAATTCTGAAATTCCTTTGGGATCAGTGGAAAAAAAGGCAAGATGTGTCTTCTTACTGTATTTCCATTTAACCTGACAGTCACGATGTTAAATATCTTTTCCCCAACACAACTGATTTTAAATGGAAAATAACCAAGAAGCATCTTTTTTTTTTTTTTTTTTTAATGTATTACTTGAATAAATCCACAGTGAGTGAGGAACTCATGTTACAGCAAGCAGTCTCACAGTGCAATTTCTGTGGACCACAGTATATAACGTTTCTGTAATGGGAATCAAGAATGAACACGAGTATTCTGCCTCCCTGGTATGGCAAGAAAGACTTTTTTCTTTCATCCACTTTGCCTTTTCTGGGTCTGAGAACAATCCTTGTAGGAGAGACAGCCCCAGCAATGCTACCTTTGCAGAAGTGAATTTACAGGGACCTGTCTGTTGCAAATGTTGAAGATCAAGAACAGGAATGTGTAGGATCAGATCCAACACTCAAAACTCTCTTCAACAGGCTTTAAAACATTATTTTCCAGTAACATTAACACCACTAACATCCTGTCAGCAAAAACAAGTATCTTGTAGCACCTAAATGCCACTGTGTAGCAATAACAAGGGTTTTTACTGCAAAAACACTTCATTGTCTGCAGATGGCAATATTCCTTGGGAGGCTAGAACAGAATGGGATAAGAAACGACTCTGTGTTGAACTGACGACTGAATTCCTTTAAATGTCCAGGTCTGTTCTGCAACCGAACCTGGGACGGCTGGCTCTGCTGGGATGACACGCCTGCTGGCAGAATCACTGCTCAGAACTGTCCAGATTATTTTCCAGACTTTGATCCAACTGGTACAGTATTTCCTTTTATCATCTTATCTTTCAGAGGAACATTCATGCCATTGAGTGGAAGCATGTTTCCAGTGGCATTTTTGCAGCATTGTGAAATCTCAGGGAGTTTGACTGAAATGAAAATATATCAAGTCTTTTGGGTTGCCTTATATAGTTTCATTTTACAATATTTTATATGTATTTATATTATGTAATTTTAACTGCTGTACTTATGGAAGCCATTTTATTAAAATATGGAAGTATTTACTTATGATATCAAAACATTTTTAACACCTCATTTTGATTGTTTCTGATGAAGAGAAAATGCTGAAAGTACTCTTATAGGCATGAAATATCTATCAGAATCTTCTGGGTTTTTATGGAAAATATTTTATGGAAGAAGATGAGCAGAAGTGATGTTCTTTCAGTCTCAAAGTTTCAGTTGTTCATTGTGTTCTTCATACAAATACTAGCAGCCATGTAGACTAAGAAAAGAAGGAAATCAAGAATGTTTAAAAAGACAAATGAAAGGAAAAAATCAAGGGCAAATATTGCTGAACAGATATGAGGAAATATTAGATACAACTAAAACTCCACAAAGGATATTGTTTGAAGAAGGACACAGCTGTGTGTTCCATTCTCAGGATATATTTCTTATAGGCAGTGCTTGGTGCCACAATGTCCTCAATCAATTGTAAACACAGCACACTAACTGCAGTTAAAAAATATGAAACTAAACATTGGCAAGTGTGAGGCATATAAATCTAAACATTTTCAACAAGGTTGAAACGAAATTTATGTGCTGAATTGTAAAGTAAAGAACATACTATTGCATAACTGTAAGTTACCAAGTATCATTAGCTAAAACTGTTTGTTTTGTTGAGCTTGTTGTCTGTTTAGAAACAGAAGAGTTTCCAGGTAGGATCAGTATGCATCTCACTAAATGCTATTTGCAGTAGCAGACAGATTTATTGGTATTTCTGTTCTTTCTAAATCAAGCTACCCCCATTTAGAAAATTCACCCAGCAAGTGGGAAACTTCCAGTATCAGCCCCAGATTGAGAGGATTCAAACCAGCATCCTGACTTGGATGAAGGAACCTCCCCCTTTCCAGTGGAGAACTGCTTCAACCATTAGACTATTCATGCAAAAGATGCCAGAAGAGCATTCTAAAAGAACTGACCAAACTTGGTTCAGTTCTCAAAAAGGAGTGCCCACATTCAGGAGAGAGCTCAAGGCTCTAGATCCTGAGGTTACACATGCTTTTTCCTACATTTATAGCAGACGTGCCTCTCAGATGGGGTCAATACCTTCTGTTTCAGCCCCCATTTTGTTCATGATATCCTCCCCAAGTGGCTACAAGCTTTGATGAATAGAACAATTTACTACAAGTCTTCTGCTTTACCTGCTTCCATGTTTTTCATAGGAAAAACAAGTGATACTAACAGTACTGGTTTATGTATATTCCATATGTTCCTGCAAAAGCAGGTGGGGGAGAGCTCTGTAATCGCAGAAGTCTCCCCACCGCTCCCAGGTCCTCATCTCACCATGAGAAGGGGTGATTATGGAGCCAGTCTCCAGCTGGTGCCCAAGCCACCTATTCCCAGCTTTTCCACTTGCCTGCTTGTCTCCAGCGACTTGTTCTGAACTAATCACTCCATTCCAACAGCACTCTTCAAAGTAACACTTAAGCCATCCACAGAGAAGCACCTCTTTCCACTCATTAATGCTTATTTATGTCGAAGTCTGTGACTCATTGGGCTGATTGCAAATCAAATGGCTCCCTTAATGTACAAATGCATGCTGCAGAGTCTGGCCTGTGTTGTGTGCGTACTGCATTTTTTCTTTCAGCTGTGCTTTAAAGCTTGCAGATTTGGTATTTTTTTTACTGTTCCTGTTATCGGTATGAAACCATGGGGGATAAAAAGCCTCCTCCAGCAATCTCCTGCTGTTCTCACTGCTGTCCTGTGTAGGAGCAATAGCTGTGGTCTCCAAGACTCAGTGTTTTCCCCTGGTACATCCCTCTGCTTGTTTGTGGCACCTCTGTCTGCCTCTTGGCTGGTGTCCCAGCCAGCTGGCACTGTTTCTGTGTCTCAGACGCAGCTCACCATCTCGTGGTTCAGCCAGAGCTTCTTTCCTCGAATATCTGTTGAGTATCCCAGGATGTGCTACAGCTGCAGCATAAAACCAGCACGGATCCTGCCTTTGCTTTACAGGTGGCTGATTGTCACACCAGGGCTTAATAAAGTAAGAGGAAGATGAGAAACTGTGGGGGTGACAAGAAATCTTTCTGCTGCTAATGGAAGTGGCTGCCACTTAGAAGTGGCCAAAAGCACAGGTACAACTGTCCTGAGAAAAGTCTACCAAGTTCGTGTCACAAGTCGTTATTCTGTTCAGTAACCTATGTGTGTTAAACAAAATGCAGCTAGATTTTCTACTGAGAAACAGAAAATTCATCCTAAGGAACAATGATTTTACAAGATGAAAACCTCAGTGCCTGTCAGACTTCCACTGCATTAAGGCTCCATGATATCAAACCATCTCAGCGTATATTTTAGGTATGCAAGTAAACACATGGACTTCTAAAACAAGTATTTCACACCATGCTGCTTTGGGCTGCACTGAGAGCTGCAGAACCACTGCCTGTCAGCTCCCTGATGTCTATATTACTTCTGTCTGGGGCCATGCGTAGCTTCGAGTCCTGGAATAAAATTATATCATTCAGCTTTCTTTTTGTACTTTGATATTTAATTCATTCATAACTGGAAAAGTCAAACATTATCTGGCAACATCTTCCTCCTATCTCCACCTGTGGGTACTGCATAGCAGCTCGCTGTATCTGAACCCCCGACATTCAGTATCCAAGCCAAAAGTGTGTGTGTTAGAGTGTGTTAGAAAGTGAATCAGGTGAAGTCGTATTCTGGAGAAAATGACCCAGAAGCAAAATGACAGGGAAAGAGAGCTCCAACATGCTTAGTGCTCAGTTCAGTTTTTGTCTTACAACTTCACAACTAATTCAACCAAATGTAATTTTTCTTATTTCATTGAACTGAACATCAGTTCATACTAGATAGAAATCAGCATTTTGAGAGGAGGAAGGACCACCATGATAATCTAGTCTGCTCCATTAGCTAGTGCTTCCTACACTTCTTTTCTCACCCGATGAAGCTCTGTCCTGTGAAAGGAAGTGCGTATCTTAAAGCTAACAAACAGAAGTCCCTCTCTACAAGCTGTGACAACTTTGTCCTCGTCCATAAACAACTTGCCTCTTGCAGTGATCTCTTTCTCACAATGAGCATCATGCACAATGTGGTAATGCATAAAAACAAATCAATTTGTTGGGAAAACATACTGAGACCTACTGGTTTAACTCCAGTGACGGCAGGAAATTCATTGTCTCATCCGCTCCTGACTGAGGCTCTGAGCAGGGCTGGGCTTTGTACTCCCATATTCAGGCAAGATGCAGAGTTTCCCTTGAACTGTATTTTATATTCGTGTTTAATTCAGGTTAATCTCTGGTGTAATCCCTTTGAAATGGATCCAGGTCATGCTGAAATTGATATGAATTGAATTTGATAGGAATATGTAGTATGTAATTCATGCTGGTAGTACTCTTGCTAATAAAATAGAAGAGAAATATATTGTGGATGTAATGGCCTTCAGCAGGGCCCATGGACTGGGGCCTCCATGAGGGGCAGAACATTGCCCTGTGCTGAGTACAGCCTGTTGGGTTTGGGGCAGGGCACTGTTATGTTGCCCACCTCCCTCTCTCTGCACTGTGTGTATGGCAGGATGAATTTGGCACAGACATGTACAGCAATGCAGCTGAATGTACAAGTTGCATTGTGACAGCCTTATCTTTTAGTTTTGCTTTCACTCCCTTTCCTCTTTTGGCAAAGTGCAGTGGTTAGGAGCAGTAGCCACCCCACCCGGCTGACTCCATGATCTGAGGCTGCTTTTAGCAAAGCTCCGCTCAGTTCTCCACTTTGTTGGGTTTCTGTCTTTGGTTCCATTTTGTAAACCAGTTACTCATAACTCTTCATGTGGATCCAACAGAAGGAATGTCTAGAAGGAATGAGGGCCCCTTGCTCTGGAGAGGACCACAGCAGTGGAGGGTGCAGAGGCATTACCAGGGTTTCTGTTCTCTGCAGCTCTCTTCTGGTGTCCTATTACAGTCTCTGAAAGATTTTGTCTTTCTTACTAAATATCTTTAGCGAAACAAGGAAATAAGGACAAATTCCCCATGTAGGAGAAGGGTTAGCAGACTGAATTGTTCTTGTAGACCCTTCTGGAGGCTATGACACCTATGACCACAGGGGACTGGGCTGATGTACACAGGCACAGCCTTCTCACAGCTGGCAAAATGCACAAAGCATTCGGCTAAGGAGGCTGCCAAACTGACAGGAGAAGTCATTGCAGATGAGAAACCGTGGCCTTCCACAAAACAGAGAGGGACAGAGACCTTCTGGGTCTCAGCAGCCGCTGTGGCTCCATGCGGGCAGGGAGACCACTTCTTCGGGCATCCCCTAATTCAAGCAGCTTCCCAACCCCAGTCTCCCCTCCTTAGTGCCTAGCCCATCGCGTGCCCCTTCCCGCCCAGCAGCACGCCTCGGTGTGGCGATGTGCTGCTGCTTATGGCAGGCTGCGAGCAGTGAGCAGCAGCAGGAGCCCCAGGGAGCTGCCGGGGCACCCTGAGCAGCACAGGGAGGGGAGAGCCCTTCTCTTGCTGCCACTAAATCTGTTTTTGCTGACTCTGCCTAAAAAAACAGCTCTGGATTTCTGCTGGCCCTGTTTTACTATCTTGAAGTGATGTAGACAGGGATAATTAAAACAAATCTGAGTTCTTTGGCTGCTTCTATTCCCCCCTACTCTTCTGTGTATTTCTGTCATGCTTCATAGTAATCTCAACAGCTACATTTTAAACATTATTTCTTATCCCCACAGTGAACAACTTGACTTTATTCTACAGATTCCAGTTCTGCAGAATAAGGCATTTTGATGATAGTGAGAACTCTTCACTTTCTAGGACACCGCAACTGAAGTTTTCTAGGGTCTCCATTGTATTATATCAGATGATTTTTTCATTTTTGAATATTTCACTAAGGAAGTAAATCAGATGTGTTATAGAAGTATCAACTATCCCTCATCTGTGAAACTAAGTACTATACAGGTCAATCCAAACAATGGCAAAGAATCCAATGTCTGGTATGTGCTGAGCATGCACTGCAACAGAGGAAAACTTCTTTTTACTTCCAGCATATAACTCAGCAATAATAATAATAAAAAAAATTGGCATTGACTCTTTTAACATCTGCTAGCCATAGAGTTGGTCTAATTGTAAAAAATAAAAAAATAAAAAATAAAACTGATCGCTAGAGTACTCATGTTTGTTCCAAAGTTATCGGGTTAAGATATTTGTTACATACAAATGACCAAGTTGTTTTTTCTGAAAATAGGATTCATAAAACCACCATTGGTAGCGCACGCAATGCCATATACAAAACTATTACTAGTGGTTAATCTTTTTAGACACCTCATTACTCCAGTGAGGCTGCCATTGTGGTTAAGATTTCTCTCATCCAGTTTTCCCTGATGACTCTTGAAGCATCTGTCTTTATTAGCTAACTACAGAGAGCCTGAACAACTGCCTTTGAGTATAACTTTACGGTAGCTAAAGTTAGGTGAGATGAATCCCATACAATGCCACCATTCTTCCACTCTGAATGATGTGATACCCAAGTGGTACACTATCCAGGCAGATAGGGTATAGACAGAACCTAAAAATTTTTGTTGACAAAGTATTTCAATAATCTTAAAGCACACACTTCCATTTTGCCTTGCTAGTATTGTCTTACCCATCCTTATACACTTGAGTATTTCTTCAAACCTTACTACAGGTTGTTCTGTTTAGCATGAAAAACAACATGTGCCCATGTTCCTAATCCCATACCTGCTACTGGGCCACCATAGAAGAACTTGCAGTAGAAGAGTGGTTGGGTTACATACTCACAGCTTCATTTCTATATAAAATTGTAGATTTAGAAGAAATGTCCTACCAAAGTGAGCCACTGGAATGGACAGTACAGAGGCTTACAGTGCCCCAGGGTCAAGCGTCTGTTTCATCATAAGAGAAACTCATGTGAAACGTCTTCAAAAGACAGTCCTATTGACTAAACCCATCACACCTCACGGCCACCATGGGTGATGGACACCCAGGTACCTAAACTGACCCTCTTTATTTATGACCTACCAAGAACAGAGAACGGTAAAATGAAAAATTGTCCCTTGTGTCATAAACTTTAGCCCACACCATTTATCAATCTAACTAGCCTCTTATAATGAAATATTTTAAAAAGACACATACCATGTTTAGTGGCTGTATCACAATTGCATATTCTGACAACAAGACCCCATGTTCTGGGATTCTGATCTCCCAGTCCCAATTTCTGACAACTTTGCAGGAAGAAATCAGTGGGCCATGGCAACTTCCAGACTAGGATCAGTTGTGTTTGTCTGGCTTCAAGGAAAAGTATAAGGTAACAGATTTGTCTCTGGCTTACAAATGTCACATTAAACTTAGGCAGAATGCCTACTTAGGCATTAAAGTACAGAGATGATAGATGGTATTACCATTATACTCTATAGCATATTAACAAAAGCCACGTAGTTTGCACAGTATATGGGATAGTAGGTAAGATGTTTGTACACTGTGTTCCATGGTAGAGTAACCATTAATCTTTTATCTATGACTGAAAACTTTTTCCAGCTTTAGATAATATCTGGCAAAGAGTACAACAGGAACATTGCTACACAGGCAGTCTGAGATTATCTCCAAGCTGCAGTGATGGAAGGCTGAGATAGCATGTACTGTTCCTCTTTGTGTTGTTGATGCACGTATTGATTTTCAGCAAGTCCCACAAAACAATGATTTGAAACTCACTGTAATTTCCAAAGTATGCTGTGTTCTGGAGGATTGTCTTCTTTTTGCAATGGTACTATATAACATCTATTTCTAGTCAGAGGAAGATAGCTTGGTCTGTACAATCCTTACCTTGCCAGTATGGTCGATTGCTTTTCTTAGCATGTAAAGAGGGAATGTGAATCTTCCAAATTACTAGAACCATTAATCATCAGAGCTGATTAAGAAAAATAAATGCCAATGTTGGACACGAACAGTGAAAATGTGTATGTTCAACTGGGAATTGGCTTTTTAATAGTAGATTGACTGGAAATGCTGATAACCTATGTATAGGGCCAATAAAATTATAAAGCTACAATAGACAAAGGGATGTCAAGATAAACTTTTTAGACTGTCAAAAAAGTCAGACTTGAAATACTGTGTTTTTTCATAAACAAACAGTTGTGTCACTATCTATGAAAACATCAAATAATTTAAGTTTCTGATCTTATCCACTTCCCACTTTTGTTACTCGGGCAAGTTTTCCACTGACTCCCCCGTGGCTAGCGCTTGAGGGAAGGCCAAAGGAATTAGTCCAAGACTTGACAGGTGATTAGAAATGACTGTCTGCGCCTCTGCATCCAGGATTTCCCAGACAGAAATGCAAATGCAGCTGGGAGGATGCCTGCACAGCACACATCTGTGGTTCCAGACATCCCTCCGAGCTATCCTGATGGTGCTGCAACCACAAGAAAAGGACACGTGCAAAGAAGCATGGAGCTGGTGAGCATTGGAGAGGATGTCAGAGCCACCCATGGTGCAGAAACATACGTAGAGAAGCCACGCACACATCAGATTATTTAAACAGAGAGCCTGCTTCTTTCTCTGTCTGCAACCTCAGAGGAAAATAAGCCGTGCTCCTGCTCACCTCTGGCATGGAGTTTGGGCAGGACTCTTCCACCCGTCTGCGCGAACGCACCGCTGGTGTTGGGGCTATCACCATCTCCAGCACCTGGGCTCCAGTTCATGCACTGCTTGCTACCCTTTCACTACACATTGTCTTTAACTAGTTATTCAGTTATTCCCCTTAATATGTGGAACCCTGCTGCAGGACTTAGTCTGTTATTGTCTGTGTAGGGATACCAGCATCTCATTGTAAGTGTCAGGTTCGAACAGTTTTCAACAGCCTCTTTAAATGAATTATTAACACAGTAATAATTGAATGAAGGTTGGATATATATACTCTAGTGCATTCATTCAAGACAACAGGAGACAGATAAATGACAAATGTGGTGTCAGATAGATCTCTGAGAGAAAAAAAAAAGAAACAGAAAAATGTATATTAATTGCACAAGTTGAAAATCCTTTGGATTTTGTTACACGGGCATTTTATTTCTAAACATTAATTCTGTTTAATGTTTTTTAAATTATGCAATATGCTAAAATAACTATAATTGTGCTTTATCATCAGAAAGAGCTTCAAAATATTGTGATGAAACTGGAAACTGGTTCCGCCATCCTGAGAGCAACCGCACTTGGTCCAACTACACCCTGTGCAACTCTTTCACCTCTGAAAAGTTGAAGGTATGCTACAGTTAAAAACCCAGTGATTGTCTGGGAATGGCTTTAGGCTGTGCTAGCAGCAAGGCACATATGAAATAGGTTAGAATAGTCTTAATCTTTTAGCTTTATTTGTTGCACAGGAATTGAACAACATTTTCCTCCTGGTTTTAACTTATTAAAATTATCTGATGAATTCTCAAACCTAAATATGGGTTTGCTACAGGCTGGATAATTTAGTAGCAATTCATGTGATCAGTTTTGCTGTATTTTTCAAATGCATTTTTTAATTCCTATGATTTTTCCTGTTATAAAATGATCCTTTAGAACTTCAGTTTTGCTTCCTGTAGCAAGTATCTTCCAAGCTGTTGATATCTTCTTTGCAGGGCTGGAAATCCTAAGATATGTTAAAATTATTTTTCATAAGCAAAGGACATCACCCTATACTCATTCCCTTTGAAAAGAAATATTTATGAAGGTACCGTCATGCCAGAAAATCCTACAAGCCTGAACACATTTAACTTTAATAGTCTGACTGAAGTCAATGTGACTATTTACACTAATAAACTAGGCATTTGCATCAATATTTCCAAAATCAAGTTTCTAAGCTGAAAAAGGAGAACAAAGTCTAAAGGCACCAAAAGAAACAAGGAAAGAGAAATCTGAGAAAAGCTTTAAAAAAAGAAGTTAGGGAAACTCATGAAAATAAACATATTTCTCAAATGTGAGTGGAGCTCCAGGAAAATCTGATTACAGATTTGTGACAGAATAATTTGTGACTCTTTGGAATTGTGAAAGGAAAAGAGTCAGAAAGTGATTTGATTTGGGGTTTGTCTTGGAGGATCTTTTTTCACGCAGCCAAAAATCAGTATGTGGTTATATTTAGTAATGATCCAGCGTAAAGGGCCTCGGAAAAGTCTACTGGACGAGGTGGGAGGTGAATTCTAAAAGTTTTTGCAGCATGAGGAATCATCATGGTAAAATGGAGCTCACCTAAGTGACAAAGAGGCATTAAATGGAAGCACCATAAAAATATCATTTTTCCAGATGTTGGCCCATGTAGGGAGGCAAAAAATGTAGTTCTGTTGCCTGTTATCCATGCCTTCCAGAAGAAGAATTTTGAATATCTTTCAAGCAAAGTGCAGATAGAGCACAAAGGAAAATTATATGTACCTTGAGATTCTTCTGAAACAAAAAATAATGGAAAATGCAGAAAGAATCTATCTTTACAGAAATGCCAAGTTGGATTATGACCTTTAGTCCAAGTCTTCAAAAACCAAGAGCATGCTTCATTTCTAGAGTATTTTCATGTACCTATAGTTTAATTAACTGAGTAGGAGGTATTTCTATCAGAGAATTCTCTTCCCTCAAGACAAGAATTCTGGAGGGACATGGGGGGACGAACAATTAAGAGCTTCTATTTCAAGCATTCTAAGCCCAGAATGAAAAAAATATGCACAAACTAAAAATGTGGTGAGTCAGTATAAGTCCTATAAATCAGAAAGGACATCTGAGGTTGACATTTTAAGGAGTGCAGAGCTTAATAAAATAGTTACTTGTTTGAAGTTAATTAGAAATACCAACGTGCTATACTTTTGAGATGGATTACAGAGGCAGACACACAAAACATTTATGAACAGTTTTTCTGTAAATTAAATTTAGGCTTTAAAATTATATCAATCTAATATCATATAGTGACCACTTAGTATGCAGTGGAAGAAATGTCGCATATGCACAGGTGAAAACCTCTCCCTCTACTCTGTATTCAGAAATCTGTCTCATCTTCTCTGCTGTCCAATCTGCCATCTCTGGGGTTGCTGGAGCTCTTAGAAAAAAACTTTTCAAGCATTAGTGGTCACTAGCAATGTTATGATTAGTCACTGTGGAGGGAAAGTAAGAGACCTAGAGTTTTTCCAGTTAATATGTATGGATTCTCATAAATCTTGGTGAGTGATACTTTGTTGTAAATATGAGCCAGGCCACCACACCACTTAGGTTAATGAAAGCAGGAGCTGATTCCAAAGTTGTACAATGGCCGAGAGATAAACTAGATAAGAAGATGTGCACCTGTGCTAGGAAGAATAGCTCTGTTTTCTGAATTTTATTCATATCTGTTTTCAACTACAACTTTAAATTGGCTTGGAAATGTCAAAAACATTGTGAATGGCAAAAGTTAAGACTACAGAAATCAATTAGAAGCTTGCCAGATGTTAAATGAGTATGCCTGAAATAAAAGAGTTGCATGAAACATGTCTTCTCCCTTTATTCTTCTCCCTTTGCCAAAAACACACAAAAGATGCAAAGAGGGAGTAATAAAGAAACCATGTGCAAAATGCTGCACTGGTACTTACCACCTTGTCATGGGGGAGGGTGGTCTTAAAAAATTCATCTAATCACTGAAAAAGGAAAATTGCTTATGCATAACAAAAGAAAAATTAATGAAATAGAGGTGAAGATAAATCCAGCAGAGGAACCTGCTATCTAGTCTTTTTTTCAAGACAGGCTGATAGTGCTTTCAGAAAAAAGGGAATGGTAGAGCTTGGCATGCCATTAGCCTCCTGCAGTATTCTGAAAGCTGGATGATGCCTAAGGGTTTGGCTGAGACTAAAGTATGACATTTAAATACCGCAGTGTTCTGCAGCCAAGGCACTGTCCTGTGATTTTGCTTCACTGTTGGCATACAAAATATGGATAGGCCTATCTTAGATTTCAGTGCTATTAGTCAAAGTGAAAGCCTGATTATCTATTTATGCACCCTGGTTTTACAGTGATGTAAGACTAGCTAGTTGCCCAATAGGGAGGTTCACGTTAGTGTCAAAACCAGAATTGTCACTGGGTGTCTTGTTCTAATGTGGTTGGAACTGCTGAATAGTTTTCAGTTCATCTACTGCTTTCGTGACTTCATGGACCTTAGTCATAAGTCAATGACTTGTCCTCTCCAAAGGGAAGAATCCTGGCATTTGCACCCACTCATCATAACACAGCTACTCTACCTCCTCAGTTATTTTAGTTGCCTTTTTGGCACATTTTCCAGCTCCACTGTGTCCTTCTTAAGGTGGGGAGGCCAGAAACCCACACGTTTAAGATGTGGGATGTAAGTTTTGAATGGAGACAAAATGATACTCTACCTTCAGCGCCTTTTCTGATCATATCCAACATTTCGTTGACTGTTTGGCTGTCATTACAGATTGAGCCAATGATTCAGAGAATTGGCCAGGATGACTCCAAGATCTTGTTCCTGACTTTGGTTGCCAGTTCGGAGTTTAGCATTGTGTAGGCGGGGTTTAGATTGCTTGTCCCTACTTTTATCTATGTTGAAGCTCACATGGTATCTTCTTGTCCCATTGCCTGGTTATGTGAGGCCCGTCTGGAGTCTGTTACTATTATCTAGAAGAGCTAAGTGTCCTCTGGAAACTTAGAGATTTCTCTGCATTTTCCCATCCCCAAATCATTAATGAATATGTTGAACAAAAAGCCAGCCCTGATACCAGTCCTGAGGTCACCTAACTGACTCATCTCCATCCAAAAGTGACCATTAAACTTTTACTCCCTGCTGTTTAAGCAGCTTTTGGACCATAAAACCTTTCTTCCAAACCTATGGCAACCTATTTTCCTTAATAAATTTTTTGGTGTGCAAACCCGTCATGGGCGTTTTGAAAATCCAAATGTATTGTCTGCTGTGCTCCCCTAGAGCTTGGGAAACTTACTGATACATAATGTGAGCAGGGATCTTCCCAGTGACTTCAGTGCAGCAGAAACAAATCAACTTATGTAAGAAACACTTGTCTCTAGACCTTGAGTCATAGTATTTAATGTGTTGCTGCTATTAAAAGAATATTGCAAAAGAACCTTTGAAAGAAAAGAAATACAAAACAGGGGGTTGATTTTGTAGATTCTTCCTCAATGAGAAAAAAGAGTGCCTGCAAATTGTTCATGTTTGACTTTTCTTTTTGTTTAATTGCAGATGGCGTTCATACTTTATTATAT
This sequence comes from Anseranas semipalmata, assembly GCA_013399115.1. Lineage (NCBI taxonomy): Eukaryota > Metazoa > Chordata > Aves > Anseriformes > Anseranatidae > Anseranas > Anseranas semipalmata. The sequence continues at coordinate 449,809 of VXAA01004252.1, forward strand.
GGCGATCGTTGGCCATGCTTTGTCTATAACATCCTTGTTGATTTCCTTGGCAATTTTCTTCTATTTCAAGTAAGTCTTTCTTACAAACACTCTTTCTTCTTTCCCTGAGGGATCTCTTGTGGTAACCAAAGAATAGCTTGGAAGGGGACATTGCCAGCTCTTCTGGGTGCCTTTTTATATAATCCTGATTAAAAAAATGCCTCAGCACAGGGTCCTCTCACTCACCACACCTCATCACCACAGGAGATGTCCCAGTGGTGTGTAGCCAATTCATGCTCTTAGATTTATCAAGAGTGGTGTAAAAGTGCAACCCATAGGGAAATGGTGTAACTGGGGGTGCAGTAAGGCCCTTCATTTACTCATTGCCTATTGTTCCTTGGAGGGCATGTCCAGCCCCTGGAAGTTGCAGTGACTGCACAGGGCAGTAGCTTGAAGCCCCCAGCTCTCAAATGACAGGAATACTCTCATCTGTTGCTGAAGGACAGATTTGTTGACTTGCATAGGTGCTTACAGGACTCATCACTAAGGATGAATCTGACACTAGTGTGTAGCCTGTCATTGTCATTAAAAGGAAAAACAGTCATTTGCTATATCAGAACTTTAAAGGACACTAAATTGATATTTGCTGGAAGTATTGCAACTACCGTATAGGAACTCAACTAAAACATTTGTCCTGTCCTTTAGTGAACCTAGCTGCACACTATTTATTATAGCCATGAAGGAGCAGAGGGAGCTCAGATTTGCCCACAGACACATAGTCACAGCTTCAGTCAATACCAGGAGTGAGGGGTTGTCTGGGAACAACCTTCTGTTTTCAGCTCAGGGAAATGGTAAGCACTGGAAGACACCAAAGGCACTACATTTCTAGCAGACTAAGGGCTCCAATTGTTTCTTTATTTTCAAATCACATGAAACGTTAAGGTATCTAGACATATCTAAACCACACTCTAGCCAAAATGATTTCTCAATGCCATTCACTGTAAACGTGTATGTTAGATGGCACTGGGAGATTACTGTGGGAAAAATACTGGAGAATAACCACTGGACAAGGCCCTGAGCTATTGTATATCCAGAGCTATGATGACTTGTGTAAGGTATATTCTTCCCCTAGCTTTTAAGCAAACTTTTTAACGCAAGTCATTACCTTACTGTAACATTTCTGTAAACTGCAGACTTCCAGAAATTGGGGTTGGAATGTTCATTCACAAATACTTTGGTGCAACAGAATGACACATCCAATAAAATGACTCAGATGGGATTGTGTTATCTTACTGATTTCAGCTAAGGTGCATCTGTTACTTGCAGTCAGAGAGCGAGACCATTGCTTCATGACCAGAGATAAGGAAGCACTCATCAGCTGTAGAATATAACTGGAGATAACTTCAAGGTAGTCTAAAAGGCTAGGTAAAGTTCTCCAAGTTGATAGGATACTACACGCTGGGAAACAAGGCAAGAGTAATGTAAGAAACAATTACAACTGCTTCTGGATAAATACACATAGTGTATTTATTTCAGTAAACTGCTGGAATTTTATTGCCAAAAAGATTATATCATTCAAGAATATAGAAAAACCCCAAACTCTCTGAAGAATGCAGTATTCCTTGAGCAGTCAGGAATACAAGGAAAAGGGAACACAAACAATTTTTTTTTTCTCCACGGTCTTCTTCACAGGGATTAAAAGAAAGAATAGTTGTACAATAAAGGAAGCCTATACTAATTAAAGTCCATCACTGTTGTCATTATAAGAGTGTGTTGTTTGGAGATTGTAATTTAGCCTGCAAGAAATTATTTGAAGCTAAAGTTGTTGATTATGCTGGAATGCAAATAGGCCTGTGTGAGAGTAGCATTAAGCTTTTTTACACGAATGTCAACAGAATTGAGCCCTTAGTGAGCATTCAAAATATTTTTTTTCGTTTCTTTGCCATCATTCTCATAGAAAGATAAATGATATTCTTTTTGTACCCATCAATCTATTTCAGAAGCTCGGAGACATATTTGCAATCCCAAAGTCTAGAATACTTCTACAGATACTTAATTATCTTCCCAGCAGACAGATAAAGAGAATGACTTTTGTATACACGTCACAATTTATTATTTGTTTTTATTTGGTTGATGTTTCTAGAAAAATTAAAGCCAAAAAAAACCAGCCCTCAAATCTGTCAACTTGGAATTCAAATATAATAAATACACCAAATACACTTTTTTTTTTCAGATCTTAGTGATGAAAATAGTAACTGTGAATTATGAGCAGGTTCTAAATTAACACCTTCCCACTCATGCCGAATCATGAATTTATATATGCCTTATTTTCAAACAGAGTAGGATTCATTCACCATAGAACCTTTATTTTCTGAAGCAGTTTTTCACACATTGAAATTTCCAAGTCTATAAAGGGAAGAATTAGCTTCCTTTTTTTTTTTTTTTTATTATTCCTTTATTTTGTAGCATTTCTGTAATCATTCGACTTTTTGTCATCAGTAAGGCCAAATAATCATAATGAAGTACATCCAGTGCATATTCCATCATGACCATTTAGTTAAAAACATTTCCTATGACTCTTGTAGTGCAGAGTTTTTATATGTCTAGACTAACTGGCATTTGTTAAGTGTCTTGGAATAGGTAGATTTAATGTGTTGCAGCATAAGTGATATACAACATGCCAAACTTTACATGCTGGATTATGAGATATCATCAACATCATTAGCTGAACTTCTGAAATGTGTTTTTTGGCCACAAATACATATATGAAGATTTGTAGAATCCATTATCACATAGCAAACACAAAATTCCAGCTTACATATGCATAGTAATAGCAGAAATTTAGGGATAAAAAGATCCCCTTGCTGAGCCCCTACCTCTAGAGAACAAGGGATGGTTGTCTGGCTTTAAAAACCTGCAATGAAAGGTGCTCCACAAGACCCCAGACACTTGTTCCAGTGCTTAAATCAATTGTAGCCTCAAAGTCCCCATATTATTTAACCTAAATCTTACATGATGGACATTAACCTATGTCTCGTCCCAACTTTGATCTATATTTACCATGATCTATATTTACCATGGCTGTCTTTTGAAACCTGCAGTGCATATGTATTATGATAGGTCCAGGTGAAAATCTGGGAAATACATTTGTAAACAGGCCGATTGTTAAAACTTAATGTTCCCAAATACATCTGAACCTTTTGCATCTTTTTGCAGAGGACTTATTTCCTAGTAAAGAAATGGTACATCCACATGAAAATACAAAGAGGTAATTAGTGAAACAGAAAAGAGTGACTTGAGGCAGAAGAGAAAAATGAAGATATTTTTAATGAGAGAGGGTACAAAACCAACCAATACTGAAGGAAGATAGTTTCAGAAGAGAGGCTGAGCCCTATAACTCATGTGAGAAGCCACAAGTCAGGGGTCAAGGGGACCTGGATATTCTGAACAAATTCGTTCAATAATTTTACTGGCTGGAGCAGTGCAGAAAAGTGGTAGGATTGGTTTTTATATCTTGGTTGGATTCATGGATCTGTGGATATGTTCAGGTTATGTGCTTTCTAATAGTCATTGTCTTAGTAGTGTAATGCAAAGCTTCTGCCTGGTTACTTCATCTGCTGCTGGTCCCTGAAAAGGTACACCATGGCTGAGGGTGTCCATACATGCTGGGAAAGGGTATGCTTAGTAAATTGAGAGGCCTCTGAAAAATAGGAAAATGCAATGGTTGGACTTTGCATAGGCTATAAGAAGAGTCTGTAAGACTAGAAGCTCAAAGTAGGTGAATCAAAAATACAGGTTATGAATTCTTCTGATTTCCAGAGGAGCAGTTTGATGAGTGGCTGTGATAATGTGTGTTAATGGGGTATAGAGATAGCTGGAGACTGCCTAATGAACTGCTGAATTCTCTTCCCATCTAAGATACAGAGCACAAAACTACAGCCACAGTAATGCTTTGAGAAATTTGGAAAGAACACAATTTAATCTGATTTGAAATCTTTTACCCAGGTTCCAGAGTTCTTTGGGGCAGTAAGGACAAGACCTGGTTTAAATGGCTACCCAAAATGGTCCAGAAACGTGATTCCATTCTTCTGGAACCTCGCAGTGAACAAGGCAGGGTCAGGCTGACTCACTCTGAGCTCTGAGTCACGGACAACACAATCCTGACCATTCCCAAGCCATGCTGAAAGACTCATCTTGCAACAGCCTTCCTGACAACAGCACACCTCCTCCTCTCTCCTCCTCCTCCTCCTTATCCTTTCCTTTCAATGACTAATCCATGACACAAAGATTACAGAAAGAAGTAGAAAAAGGAATTAAAACAAAGCACTGCAAAATGGGAGGACAAAGAGGAAACCAAACTAAGATCATAAAAAAGGGAGAGTAAAGCTGTATGGGAGCAGGCTTTCTGTTACCTTCAGCTGTTTTCTCTCATCTGGATATGGCAGTGATAGATTATTTGACCTTCAGTAGAAGGTAAGCTGCCAATCAGATGGTCAACCAAATAGCAAGAGATGGTTCCAGAGCTGTACAGTAGCCTCTGACTGTGGAGGCAGCAACAAATACCTTGCAGACTTTGCTGTTTCAGAACGTGAGAGAAAAATCTTCCCACATATAAGTCTTTCCTGGCAAAGATTTATTTTCCTTTCAGTTTGGGGTATCTAGAATCATAATGATCTGGCACCACAGATGTTGCAGTACTTTTGGAAGGGAGTACTGAATCAGTAGTGACGAGCATTGCTAAGCAATGCTAACTTATAACAGGCGACAAAGTATTCATGAAGTGGATTGCCTAGACACCCCCTTGTCTTATATTATAAAATGCAAAAGGAAAAAGGGACTCCTGGCTCCAAATCACTTCCAATTGAATTATTAAAACAAAGACATCTTTGTAAAGATAGCTGGGGACTACAGTAAGTTTAGATTTGCCAGAACAATAGATGATGTGTTGTGAATACACCTGCAGTTTTAATTGTTGCCAAGGCTTTTAAAGGAAGTTGAAGAAGGATAATGTATGGAGGGATAATATGTGGGAGTTTTGGGGGAGTTTTCCCCAGGGGAACATGGTAGATAGCATGAAAATAGTTGTTTGAAAACTAAACAAGTGGCTAGAAGATGGAAAATAACTGGCTGGGGGTGAAAATCAGTGTTCTCAGTATTCATGAATGAGAACTGATGACAGATTTGCAGAACAGATCTATGAAAAATTAATGTCAAAAGCACCTTGGAGGTCAATATCATAAATGCAATAGAGAAGTGGAGATAGGAATTCAAAAATAAGGATGCCTGTGTGTAGGTAGGAGGACCTATCTCTGTTAAAGGAAATATAGGAAACACAGGAGAAAAGTAAAACACAGGAGAAACATGCAAAACATAGGAGACACTGAAAGTCTGAGACACAACTGGTAGAGGCATAGTGACATAAAGAGAGCCACAAGTGAAACCCAAGTTTTAGGTCTGGATGACTAGCTTAGTGACGCTCTCTTGCATACTGATTAATGTAGCTGAATAGGGTGTATATACAGAATGATGTGCGGAGGATGAAGAGGATCTTTCAAGGACGCTTTCAAGGAATGATTAGAGAATCAGGAAGAGAGCCAAGAAGAGAGCTAAGAGAGTTCAGTGAAGTAGAATATTACAGGTGATTGTCAAAACCAGCAGAGAGGATGAGCTTGGTTTTGCTTCGAAGAGAGTATTACAGATTTTGCTGAGAACAAGTTTCATGGGCAGGGCAAGATGGGTAGATGGGAAAGACTGGAACTGAAGAAGAGGATTTCCAGGCAGGGATTGCTGGCATTTTTTTTCCAATAAGATAAGAGATGAATAGGAGAAAGGAGATGGAAGTATAGAGGGTAACTGGTAAGACAAGTTGGACCATGGGTGCAGCTGAAAATTAGAAAAGACAAACTTTACATTGTAAGGGGAGATGCTGAGAAGAGAGAAAGATGTTAAAGAGAAGATTGACGAGTTGAAGGGCACTGGATGAGGTGGACTGATAGAAGTAAATGAGAAGTATAGAAAAGGAGAGTGGATGTAGGTTATTCCATGTCTGCAACAAAGATGTAAACTTATAGAAGGAAATAAGTAAAAAAAAAGAAATGAACATTGCGTTTTTTCAGTTTTCCAGTGGGGGAAAAAAAAAAAAAGTGCAATCCTGTGCAGAGATAGAAAGGTAGAGGAAAAAGAGGGACTAAGAAATAAAACTAAGTGAACAGATAATTTGGGCAGAAGATGAGGGATTAAAGAAGCAGAATTGTTTACAGCAAAAATAAGGGAAAAGAGAATGATTTTGTATAGGCAGAATTCAGGCTCATCACAGACATTCCATGAGAAAATTGTACAAGCAAAGCAGAAGCAGAAGTATTGGGACATAGTGGCATTGGGAGCTGTCAGGATGGACTTTGAAGTGAGGAAAAGGACAAGATGAGAATAAAGCAGGGAGAGAATCAGCAACCAAATATCTCAAGAAGATGAGACTGAGAGCAACTGATGGACTGGGAAGGACAAATGAGTGACAAGCACGATGCAGGAGGAAACGAGACAGGTGGAGAGACGAAGCCCTGTGGCAGGCAGGACAGGGCAAAGGGAGTTCTCTCAGTGCAGACCAAGTCAGGAGGGTGCTGTTGCCATTTTGATGGAAAACACTAAGGCTCAAATAAAAAAATGAGGGTAGGGAAATACAAGCATAATGATCCTGATGGATCATTAACATGAAAGCTGGAATCAAAGAAGAAAAGTGGGAGAGACTGTGAGGAAAGGATGAGGACAATGCAGGAGTAAAACTAGGAGAGGAAAGCAGGCAGGGAAAGGAGCTTGGACAACAAATGAAGACAACGTGCATAGAAGGACAGTCCAATTTCACAGAGGAGTAAGAATGGGAAAAGCCAAGAGGAGCAGTGAGCAATGACAAGAATGGGAGTAAAGGCCCACATACATGGCAGAGATTATCAGAAAAGACTGTCTCTCTGTACCAGTGGCCACATAGAGAGGCAGCTGGAGACAGAAGGGTCTGCATCTTTGTAGCCAGGAGCTGAAGAGACTGCTCCAAGTGATAGGAAAATTTTGATTTAGTGGGGACAGGATGGGTGTTACCAGGACTGCAAGAGAAAGTCAGAGAGTAAAGTGCGCATGGTAGTGTCTCAAGACAAGTGGGACCAGTAGTGTAGACAAAATGCAGTGATGGAGAATGGGGAGAAAGGAGGAACCAGAACTAGACAAATACTACCAGAGCTGAGGAGCAGAAGAGGCACATTAGGCTAGATTTGTGATGGGGGCAAATACAGGTGGAATAAGCACAAGAACACACTGTAGGAAAGGTTGGTCCAAAGAACAGTCTGTTTTGCCCAATATCCTGTCCTACAGTAGGTCAAACTGAAGGTGCACCTAGCCCCATATGTGGTGCTAAACAGTTGCCAGTAGCTGATGCTAAAAGATTATAAAATCAGGGCAAGTGTAAAGAGATACTGTTCCTCCTAGCCCCAGGACCCTCCATCTCATGGACATCCTGAACCAAAGAGGGTGTCTTAGTGAATAAGGAGATCAACAAAGTGATGAGCATTGCAGGGTGATGATGACCATAACCAGCAAGACAATCTCAACCTAAAGCAAGAATTCCATCCAGTGACTCAGAAAAAAAGGTGTAAGGAGAACTAAGGATAAATGGCAGGTGACCAAGGGGCTAAAAAAGGAAAATAAATAGAGAAAATAAATAAAGAAACAAACAGATAAGCAGAAAGAAATACAGCTGGTTAGATTAGCTCTCTGATTTTAGAAAAAAGTGCATTCTGCATTAACTTCCACACACAGCAGCCAAAAGGCACAGCCAGCGCACAGCTCCACACTGTAAAAGACTGCTAGCACCAAGGGTGAGGCTTGCCTCAGCGAGAAGTGATATTCGCTCTTCTTAGCTGTTCTTTTACTTACAGGTTTCGCCTGCTTACTCTCAGTGATCACTGAAGGCAGACATCACAGCATTATCTAACAACTCCATGATTGCCTTTCTGCAATCACCTCCTGCCAGACCCAGGCTGTGCTCCTGGGCGTGGAGCGCTGCAGAGGCGTTGTTCTCTGCTCAGGGGTAGCCGAGGAGCTGGCGCGAGGATTTGGGTATGAATTGGAAAGGGGAGAGGGTTCGAGTCTGAAACTGCAGTCGTGATTTGCTTGCACAACAATTCTGTGAACTTGTGAAATTCTGCTACCCACAATAGCAGAAATCCCACCACCAGCCCGCCCCCACCCGATATTGTTGCTCCCTCTGGGCAGGAAAACAACCTTTTCTGGCTTTGGATCTCAGCTGGCGTCAAAAACATGCAGGATACCATCCCAAATCCCCCTGAAATTTAAGGGGATTCATGCATAATGTTCCCATCCTGCCTCACCACTAATTCCTAAAGTAGCAAATAATTTTCATCTGAATATTTGGGAAATCAAGTCTCCAGGGAACAGTTACTTATCAAGCAGTATTCCTGATGTTCACTACTTGCATCATGTGCATCTAATAATTCTCAGGGTTCTGCTTCACCACTTAATATCTCGATTACCGTGAAATAAAGAAAGGCATCAAGGGCTGAGAAACTAGCCGGATGGCTCTTTACAGCATGGTCTAAAAAGCATGTGGTGCTAAACAGGTGTAAAAACAAAGCAAAAAAATTTGTCAGAGGTTATGGCTGCAATGCAAGGCATGTATTTTCCAATTATTCCTTGCCAAAAGGCATTCTTGAGAAACTGTTGCCAGAAAGAGCTTGTTAAAGTGACTTCAGAAGGAAAATACTAATTTACGACATGTGCTACATATTTTTCAGGAGCCTCAGCTGTCAAAGGATAACGCTGCATAAGAATTTGTTTTTTTCTTACGTGCTGAACTCCGTGTTTACAATTGCCCACCTCATTGCTGTTGTGCCTAACCCAGGCCTTGTAAAAAGGGATCCAGTAAGTACTGCATGACTCCTCCTTTCCATTTTAGCCCCAAATAAAATTCCTATGGCCACATCAAAGCCAGGCATGCCCATTCACCAGTTAATGATAGCCATCTGGTAAAACAGGCACAGAGAGCACAGATTCTGAGAATGTCAATCTTGCTCAGATCTTTCACCCAGCAATAAAAATCTTTGAATTTGGTACAAGAGGGAAAAGCCTCGAACTTGCTCCAGCCTGCCTGTTCGTACAAACTTGTGTCAGATCCCCACTGCTCTCATCAGCAACTACCTGACTTTTTCCAGCAAAGCCCCCCAAGGATAGATGCTGGGGCTGGCCGACTGTCCTTTCTCACAAGCAAATGTGCTGGGGAGGGGCAGGGTTGGAGAGGGATATGGCTTTCTTCAACCCC
>VXAA01004252.1:459123-483017 GCA_013399115.1 Anseranas semipalmata
CCCCCCCCACACACACACACAAAATCTGTTCACTGCATTTTTTGTTAGGAGGTGGTAAATCAGAGCAATAGCTTGGTTCATTCGTCTTAGATTGCAGTACAAACAGAGCCAGCCCTCAGCTGATAAATATGCATGGCAGATCTCGGTTACCCAGCTCTGATCTTGCTCTCTAACAGAGCCATTGCTTTGTGCTCGCAGCCCTGGCTGATGTGAAATTAATGCAAGCCTGGGAATCTCTCAAGTTATGTCACAACACTGATCAGTTTGTCTTCTAATAAGATCGTTCAATTATGGCTCAACCATTTATCTGCTTCTAATTTTGTGAAAGCAATTAAAGATTGGCACCTGATATTATCTGATCACATGTGTGTCTCTCAGACGTGTGCTACCAGTTAAGTAAGCTAATTAAAGCAGGAAATATATAGACTAAAGAAAAGATCACCAGTTCAAGGGACCATCTGGAGATTAAAAAAATAGAACAGCAAAAGAATAATTAAAGTATCACACATTTTGTTTCTCCTTACTGCATAGCATCATCTGTGCATATGCTGTACGAGAGATGAAGTGAAAATACACTTGATATTTGAAGATACAGAGCTGGCACATAGTATCAGCCACCTAAATTGAAGTAAGATCTTTACCTCAGGGTTAAGAATGATACTTCCTGACAGCAGAAGTAATTATCTGAAGTGGTTTAAATTAAAAGTTGAGGCCACAGCAAGGACTCTTGTCCTGTCTTGTCCAGATTTCATTAAAAATCTGTATCCAGTGCCTTGGGGCTAGATCCTTCTTTGGAGTGAAATCCAGACACAAACAAAGTCAATGACAAAGCTCTCAGAGGCTTTGTTAGAGCCTCATAGCCACAGGACAGATGATGGGGTGCTGAACATCACCCGATGAAAACCCCCACCCCTGTTGCTATGGCAACGAACACTATCAAATTGGCATAAGTAGCTACCTTTGGAGCCAGTGCCGCCCCAGAGCGGTGCAGAGGTTCATGTGTGCAGTCAGCTTTCAGGTCGCGGACTGGACTACAGAGAGGACCCAGGCTGCTGAACGCACTCCGGATCCCAAATAAATCAACAGATGGAAATCAGCCAAGCCAGTGCCCTTCAGTGATGTTGCTGAATATAGCTGGGTTAGCAAGCCTGGCCTCAGCTATTCAGCTAGTCACATACTTAATTGCTTTGATGAACAAAGGCCTGATTTTGCACTTTCTTCTTCCAAACACAATTTGCATGTGTTTGACTCAGCAGAGAACTGCTGTCTAGAGGTGAGATACAAAACTGAGGGGAAGAGGACCTGCGGTCTACTCTTTTTTGGTCTGCAGTCAAGTATGGGATGAGAGTACACTCACTGCTTGGTCTTACCTCACTTTCTAGATTTTCCTTCCTTAAACAAACAAACAAAAAAAATCAGAAAAAGGAGGTAACAAGCTAATGTGTTCAAACCAACATGTTTACCAACATGACTAGAAAGTGTACTCTGTTATTTTAGTGGGCTTGTAAATACACGATTGGGAAAAGAAAATGAACTGTCGGAGCAAGTTTTTAATACATAATGAAACATATATAGTCTCAATTTGAGTATATGAAGACTTAAATTTATGTTTAAAAAAATTATTCCACCAGATAGGTTCCCATAATATTTTTACTTTAATGCTAATTAGTAGAGCAAATGGAGACTTTATAGCTTGTGTTTTTCTATGCCCACTACATCCTCTGCTTTATTAAGTCCGTTTTAAGATGACTACTTGTGACTTCCTGTAGTCTGCTGCATTTATCCACTTTCCTTCTGGGTGTCTTCTGAGCTTGACAGGCTTGTGTGTGTGTGGCTCCTACCTCAAATATCCAGAGATACTGAAGTGTGTAGAAGGAATTTCAAAGAGTCACAGATACCCCTTATTTATGGCCATATACAGAGGTGAAGTTGATGGTATTTATTCTGCAAAATAATAAATGTGTTTCCACCCCAATATCTCCTACTTTTTTTTCCTGCCTAAAGCTTCACAGCAGATTTTAAATATGCAATGTCATGGGAAAAATAATTACAGTGAATACATACTTATGCGGATATCAACAAATCCATATCCTTTGCAAAGAAGAAAGAAGGTTCTGCTAAATAACCAAGAGAAAAGACAGGAAGAGCAAAAGAGTAAATTCATCCCCAACACCAAGACACTCGCATTCTCCATGTAACTGGATACAAAAGACATGAGACAATCTAAAGCATCATTTACATGAGAAGAAGTGGTCACACAGCATCCTTACTCACATATATTTTGCTGCAAAGATTTTTCTGATCGTTCTACTCATGTAAATTGGTAAGTCAAACCACTTTCTCTATACATCTTAATTTTATTTTTTTCCTCATTTTTCCTGCTTCCTAGTTATATAATTCTCTCTCTCAGATTTATCTGGATCTGAAATTATGGAAGAAAATGAAGATGTGAGCCCAGATGGCCATACAAGAAGCAAAGAATAAGCTTCAGGGTCACTTGAACAAAAAGAAATGGGAATACATGCATGAACACGTGTATGCATATATTGAAAACTGTTGTGTGAGCTAATTTTTTGTATCTTGTATCCAAAGTAGCAACTGCATTAATTATACTGTTACTGGAACAGATTTTATAGGAGGGTGTATCTTCTTTTTTGAGACTGACCCACAGAAGAAGTGTGAACAACACATTATGTTCTCTATTAAAAAGACTGGAAATATAAATAAAAATGTTGCTGCCTTATCTTTTAATATCGCCTTGCATGTCAGATATGTATTTTTCATTTTTCTTATTCTACAAGGCTAGTAATTTTAATACCGAATACTGATGGAGATAAAGGAAGATACGTCTAATGACTGGAGGGATAGCTCTGCTAATGAGAAACTAAATAATTGATCAGCTCCATGGGCACCAATATGTTTGTAGATGGGACTATGTTTGGCCACAAGTTGGTAATGGCTCAGTAATTAGAAATGCTTCTGGAAGAGCTTTAAGAGATCTTATTGTGTGTGGTTTTTTTTTTTTTTTTTTTTTNGATTTTATTGTTCTAGTGGAGAGAATACCTGTTCTCTTCTTTCTCCAGGCAGTTCTGTAGCCTCCTCATCTTTCATGTAGTAGTTTTCCCCTTGCTTCTGGCATTGGGTGGTGTGAAAGTTTCAATTTCAACTGCAGTTTTACAGAGTCCATAGCAAGGAGCAGTGCTGCACTGGGAGCCCTGTGTGGGCTCAGCTCTCGCTGAGGTGGAAAATGCCCTGGACACGGGGTATAAAACACTGAAGCCTGTTCTTGCTTCCTTGTATAGATGCACTTTAAAGATCCTGAGCTGGTTTACCACTCTACCTGATGGTGCAGTGTGTTCTTCCTCACTCTGACAAGACCAGCAGCAAGTAGTCCCTTCCCCTTCCCAAGCATTTCCCATTAGCATTACTGCCTGAAAAGCCAGGCCATGGTAGTAGTAATATTAAAAATTATTGTTCTCGTAGATACTAAAGCACTGCATATAATCTCGCCATTGACTCATTAAAGTGAAAATCATGACTGCCCAAGCATATTAGGCTTTCCTCCTTATCAGGGTAAAACAGTAGAAATAAAAAGCTGAGTTGTGTGGGAAGATGGAGTGTATAAAGTGTAGTTACTGTGTTTGTGGGGTTTCAACACTGTTGGCTTCCCCTCTTCTCAAAGGAATAAACAGGGAATGAGAGCCAAGAAAACAAAGGAGATTCACAGCATTTCAGGAACAGTGTTAATTTTAGGTCTTTGTACCATATAGATGTTATTTTCCTCACTATTGCAGACAGCTTTTGTATCATGTTATTTTCAGTTCTATCTGATGTAGACTGGCAGAGCCTTGGGGCTTTTAAAATGTATGTTTCTCAAATGAGAGGTCCATGACTGATACCAGTGAAGATAAATTGTAAAAACGCTGGCCTGTGTGACTTGTGTTTGCCTCAGTAGTCCCAGCAGTCCCCAAGGGAAGCAGCAGTGTGGAGTTCCACAAAAGAGAAGGGCGCTTTGATCCTCTGAGTTGTTTCATGTGTTACGCTTGGGGTAGAGCTTCAGGAGGCTCCATTCTTGTTAAATTAAGTTGATTCTTCATTCAAGTAACTATTTCCAGAGCTTTTCTGTCACTCTCAAAGCATCTCCAGAGGCTTTCATCTTAGTACATCTCTTTCTCCATTGTGTTTCCAGGTAGATTGGTTACAGGGGCCTCTGCAGGCAGTGTAGCCCCAAAGAGATGACTGAAAACTATTCTAGAGTATAGTATAGATGCAAAAGTGAACAAAGACCAAACTGGTAGTAGAGAATTACTGACCAGTGCCTAGTGGTCACCTCTCCTCAGTCTTCTAGTATATCTTCTACGCTACAAGAGGGTCCATGTTCTTGTGAAAGCTGTGGTTGTCTTGCCTAGGAGCCCTTCATCTAATGAAGGCTACAACTGGCAGTTTAAACCATTGCCCTTCTGCTGCCTAAGGTATAGGAATGAGGCTTATTGAGGCAGATACATATGTATATGAATTTCAAAATTTGTACAGATTTTGTGCATTTGCAAATGGTGTTTGTGCATTAACTTCACTAGGACAAACTGGCTCAGCAAGGTTGGCCTAGAGAGAATAAAACATATTACTTGCTTTTTTGTAAGTCAGAGAGGGCCATGGTTGGTCTCTAGTTATGCCCATTGCAAGCTCTGTTGAACTCAGAGGGTTTCCACTAATTGTGTGTCTCACCATGCTATGTTCAGTGATGAAATTCTGGTATCTTTTGTTCAGCTCCCGAGTGAAACAGACAGCAAAAGTCTTCACTTGCCTGTGTGCGCAAGTGAACCAAACACTTTAATCCATCAATTACAAGCAAAGGACTGAGGCTGTGCTTTAGTCTTTGCAGGTGCCCCAGAATAATCATTTTTGACATCTACAAATAAATACCCCAATCCCATCAGTTTTCCTTTCCCTGAGCTGGTGCACGAAGACAAGCATTTAAGCTGAGTGCATTCAGAATTCAGGTCTCCCATCCCTCCCATTTCCCTAGTGACAGCTGCTTGTCTTGTAATTAGCTTTTGCCAGGAAAGTAGAGAAGAGCAGGTATTTGACTGGCACAAGGTCTTTCCTGAGACAGCAAATGCTATACCATAGATAGAAGAGTCACATACTCTCTTTTGAAGCAGGAACCAGTGTAATCCCTTACATCTTTCTAAGATCCATTCATTGTTTTTTTGTTGTTGTTTGTTTGTTTGTTTGTTTGTTTTTTTAACAAAAAGGATGTCATTGGTAATTGGGAAATCCATAGAAAGAGAGGGAGAACAGGAAGGTTTGGCTCTAATGCTCGGGTTTAGAGAGGAACTGTCCCAGCTAAGGAGCATTTCCAAATTGGACTACCAAGCACCATATCACATTTCTGAGGTTCATTGATGCAGTGGCTGAGCCTGTGAGAGGTGCAGACAAACACAATCCCTGATGTACATGTATCTACAGGGGGGTCATTCACTATCACTGTCCCTCAGGAGCGAACCATCCTGCTACCATTGCGTTTTTCTAGTATCAGCAGAATTGCATTTCTCAGGGTATAATTCTTTGTTTCCTAACAGCATTCACTGTCTCACCCTCACCAGTCCTGCCCAGCCCTGCTAAGCCACAGAGACGAGGAAAATGGAGCAGTACTGTGCAGGATGCACAGGGACAGGATCTCCTGCTCTCCAGCTCTGGCGCAGGAATGCTGCTGCTGTCCTGTGCCTGTGAGCAAAGGCAGGTTTCCCTCCAGGGGAGAGTGACCCTCCTCATAGGCAGGGAATGGCTGTGGCTTTGGTTCAGGAACATGTATTCACCTTCAAGAGGATGAGTAATATTGGCATAACACTGCGGTAATTCAAATGTAAATCCAAATTTCTTCTTCCATCCTCAGAAAGATCAAGTCTTCTCCCCTCCATGAAGTTAAATTAGATTAATGCAGACTAAGGGGCGTTGTGAATTCAGAAGCAGCCAATATTCAAAGAACTCTGACAGATTTTCAGGCTGGAATAATATCTGCATTCATTTTAAGACAGAGCTGTCAGGGTCTAAATGGCATGAAACAGAGAAGTAATTCCCATCATTTTTTCCCAAGGTCTTTATATTCTTGTTTATATCCTCAAAACTCTCAGAGTAATGGAGGAAACAAAGTACCGTGTAATCCTGGTGGTGTCAGATTCACTGATGTGATGTGCCATGCCATACCCAGAATATGAAGTATGGATGATTAAAGGACATTCACAGCATTCAGAAATGACACTTCTGTGAAGAACATTTGTGGTTTGTACAGAACGACTATATCTGGACTGAAAAGAAGTCAGTCAGCCACCATCTCTGAGAAAGGTCTGACCTTCCTCAGCAAAGTTATTATGGTTGCTTTCTCAATGGGAAAGCACCATCAAATTAACAGCTGGCATCAGGATGGGGGAAAAAAGGGTTTAAGAGACTAAGAATAAGTATTTATTTTGGGACAGATTTCCTCGTCTTGCTTTCCTCAAGAATTATTCTGTCTACATTGCAGTTGCTTTCCCTTCTTTTAAAGTAGTATCTCTTAGTAGGCTAAGATATCAAAACCATTACAGCATCACAAAGGGAGGGATGATAGTTTTCATGTAATCCAGCTTCAAGCTGTTTCATGTCAAAATAACCCAGACTTCACTGGCCTTTGGATGGTATTTTTGCAGTGTTTTCCCTACATGTGACTACTTATTTAGGAGGCTGAGTGATAACTCCTCCAGAAATGTGACTCCAGAAAGGATCTTGTACTGCAAAATACATCATGGTCCTGAAGCTGAAGGCATCAGACCCTGGGGCTTGTTCCCAGGTTTTCAGGCTGCATCTTTTCTGCTTAGGCAAGGAAGACCCACACTCTCAGCATGGATGGAAACCAAACTGCAGATTTAAATGTCTCCGTGAAAAGTCTGATTTAACCTGTCATTCTGCCAAGTCTTTACACACCTGCACTGTCTGTGGACCCTGAAGGTGCTGCCATTGTGGCAGTGAGAAGTGAGCACCCCTGGGACAGCCGTTGTCAACATCAGCAAAATCTCTGCATCCCCAATCTTGCCATTTAACACCTTTCTTTAGATTTCCTGCTGTTATTTCCCAGGAAATCATTCCTAACATGCTGCATGTTTAGCAGCTCCACTAAGCTCACAAGATTAGTCTAGTATCCAGAAGAGGAAGCCTGATCACTAATAACTTGCCTTCCTGTCACCAGCTGACCCAGCAGTTCTCTTGTCTGGCCACAGGGGCCATGAGCAGCCACCAGGGTTTTCACATGAGGTTGTCATATCAAAGTGCTCACTGGCTGTATGTGCAAGATGAGTGGATCTTCTATAGATTTGCTCAAATTCATGACATTCACTCAGAACAGCTGCACAAGAAAGGTGTACATATTTTACCCTGAGAAGTGAACAGTAGCTAGTCCCCAGAAGGCTGTTGGTATTTCATGGTGTGGAGTTGAGCTTGACTGATTTCCAACACTAATCCAGTTCTCCATGCTTTACTGAGATTTTTTTTTTTTTACCATTTTCCCTTTTGGTTTTCCCCAAGACGTTGGAGAGGTTTGTAACTACAAAGTGAAGATAAACTAAAAATGTAGGGTGGGACCTGGGTGGCCTTAAATTTTTATCAAATGCACTGGCTCCTTGTGCACCTGAGAGACCAAAAGGTGAGTGGATATGTCATTAACCTCTAAAAACACAGGCATGAAAGATGCCAGTTAGCAACTTCTTCTCCTTAAATGTCAGATCAACAAGTGCAAATGCTAACAGTTGCCTCTCTGGTGGATTCTGTGCTATGCTGTATGAACATGGCATCCTCTGCTAAACTCCTGCCCCTGTGCTTTCCACACTAGGCCTCCTGCACGAATAAAGTACTTAAGCAGCTTAGGTTTCGCTATTATTCTGGGAATATAAAACAATTATGTTTAGAAACTTTGCTGTTGTAGAAGCAACTACTAGTTCAAGCTAATTCAAATTAAACCTGAGGTTCCTCTCCAAGTTTAATGTTTCTCTTTAAAAAGGTCTATCTAAAATGTGAGAAATTTGAGTGTGAATGGGACAGAAAGTAGATTTTTTTTCAAAGTCCAATGGCAGTGATCCCAGTGCAGGCACTGGTATCAGAGTCTAGGAGACCATTCGCCTCACTCTGAAGCAAGTGGCTAAAACAGCTCAGGTAAATTAAAAGCTAATTACTCAGTCCCTTCCAGGGACTACTTCGGTCTACATGTATATACTGTGAAGTCAAACGCACAAGTTAGGTGAGATGAATGCCATCCATGCTCTTTCATTGCCCTTCAGTGACTGCTCTGCAAACCTGTATTATTGCCTATTTCCAATCATGACCCTACTCCTCTTGAAGGTATTTAAAACCAAACAGAAATAGCCTAAAAAAGAAGAGTAATAAATGAAAGGGCACCAAAATGTCTTTACAGATGACAGCCAGGCATATGGGCTAAGAATATGGAAGGACAAACAGTAAGGAATTTGTGCAGGAGAAAGAAGGCAAGAGGGCTACCTTGGACTACTTATGGACATGGCCTTTAACTTTAGTTGGCAGAATGACCTACCACTAGTAATAGTCAGTTTGGAGAATTAAGCTCCTTTCCTCACCTTTGAATAGCTTATGGTTGCTATTGCTATGGAAACCCAACTGGCCGTTCTCTGAATTTTCTTGTGCCTCCTGCCAAGCTACTAGGAAGTGCCTCAGCATCCTTCAGAGGGATGGTGGCTCCCCCTGGCAGCAGGTCACCTCAGGAAAGATGCTGGAGCAGAGTCTCAGTACATCTAGAGAGTTAAACACCCATAGGTGTTTAAGCTCAGGTATGGCTTACTTACATTTGGACACCTATAGTGTATATGTGTACAGCTGAGCTACTCACCCCATGCTCCTTTTATAGCTAAAGGTAGACAGAGGCATATTCAGGGCACAGTCTATCTCACGTATTTTAGATATCTCATTTAGGATGAGCTGATTTTTGCTCTAATCTCCATCAGCTGTACTGAGTCAGTAACTTTTGATTGCAGGAGAGACCACTTAGGTGTCTGTACTTAGTTTCACTTAGTCATAGCATTAGAAAATCCCTGGAGCATTTAACTGAATCATGGAGTGGTTATAGCCATGTCATCAAGGTTATATGTGTATATAGTCCCCAGGAAACTCAGGTCTACATCTTACACCTCAAACCTAAGCATAGGTATAGTTATATAGGCTGTTAGAGGTACTCCATGTAACATTAAACTGGACTGGCTCAGGGTGTGACAACATCATGTCCAGAGCAGACAGGGCTTGGGTATGGCTGCAAAACCAGCCCAAGACACATCAGCACATTTGAGTAGTAGCCTCTGCCGTGTCCCAGCCTCCTTTGTGCAGTGACTTGTGCTCAGGTGTGACAGTGGAGGAGACGTGTCTGGAATAACTTAAGCTCTTACCCCTTTCATTGAGGATGACCTCCCATCGCTGTGAGAAGATGGCAGCAGACCTTGTGAGCGCTCTGACTACTTTCCAGTCCAAATAAACAGGGTCAAGTATTTCCTGTGCTATTTCTTAGGCTACCCTGACAGCTTCTGTTTTCCTTTCCTTGGAGCCCCCCTGCCCTCCTCCAACACTGTGGTTCCTACTCGAGATGCCTTCCTGAAAAGCTGCCTGCCTCTGTCAACCTCAGTGCCTGCTCAGAGGCCAAGCTAGTAAAACCAGTTGAGTGCAAGAAGGTTGCGATTTGCTCTTCCTCGCACCCTGCTCGCTGCAGTGCCAGTGGCCACCACCCATCAGCAGTGCTGGGTGCACCACGTGGACCCATGGGAGCCCACCCCCATCCTGCAGGGTTCGAAGCTGCACCCCAGGAGAGCAATTGCTACAGCAGCCAGGACCTGAGGATGCACGGATGTGGCTGTATTAATCACTGTCCAGGAGGCCTAATTCTGGGCTGGCTGCTCCTCTGTAGTGTAGGCATGGACAGGGATGCTGTTAAAAATATGCCTCATTGCTTAATTTCATATTTTGCTTTCTTGTAACACAAAACCCAGGATCCCTCTGAGCAATTGTGTACATTTTGTTCTGTAAATGGTTTAAAAGTATATTAAAACATTAATCTTAGCCTGAGCCCCTGTGTGCCAGGTTTCTGACTGGAACACAGTTTAATGGATGACTCATAGTAGATATATTGTATAATGGTATGACATTCTGATAGTCAGTGATTTACAGCTACAATACTTAGCACTGTCTTGCTTTGGAAAGTCATTTTATTGCTTATTTGTGTAACATATGGATACTGGGAATTTAAGAATATTTTCGTAGAATAGTGTTCTAATAACCAGGAAAAAAATGTGTAAGGCAGGTCAATAACCAAACTTTGCATTACTCCTTAAACATGCAAAGTTAAGAATGTCTAAGAATGCATTTTATTGCCTGCAAACTGAATTGCAATATATCATGTATGGCCTCTGTGGTGAGAAGCACAAACTCTCTTTGAGAAGAGCTGCTGTGCACTGGGGAGTTTTGCAGAAGTGAAGAGGAACTACACTTGCTGATCTTCAGTGAGGGTAAATATGCTTATTTCCCTTTAAACAAAGAAATGCACAGCTGTAGAGATGGCCTGTGTAGCTGGCTTGGTTGAAAATTAATAACCTTATCCGGCCTATTCTTACCAATTTATTTCTTTCAAATGTCAGCCTGGGGCATTTCAGTGGATGGAGAACAATTGAGAAGAGAGGCTTCATTATGCACACTGTTAGGCTACCCTGCCCTCATTTTTCGTAGGTCAGGCTCTGCAGAGTTGGCAAGGAGTGGTGTGAAACACAGACCTCCCAACTCGTCAGCCTTGGTCCCTTCACCCAGGAAAGCATGGCGGGAAGAAGGATGCACAGGAATCTGTACGAGTTTCCTCTCCTATGCTAAAATTTAGTCTTTTTATTCTGACTGAATTACTAGGAAGACCTGCTCAAAAACAATTAGCAGTTAATTTTATGTTACATTTTGTTATTATTGTTGAAAGCAGTATTCTGTCTTTCATGTAGTCTGAGTGTTTTGGTTTGATTTGCCCTAATGGGTAGCAATGGTAATTAATGCTGATGCTTTCTGTCTGTAAGCTGTCAACCAATAACCAGGGAGAGTCCTAACAACATGTACATACATGTGATGAGGGGCTCTTGACTTAGCCGAGGAGAGTGTCATGCCAATTAAATTGCAGTGCTATTTCAGGGTCCTGTGTAGGCAGGTGGAACTTTGGGACTGCCCTGACAGGGCTGGAACATTAACAGTAATTATAATACACTAATAAAACCTGAAAAACAGCACAGACACCAGTTCTAGCTCCTTCTTGTAAAACAAGAATGACTTTTTTCTTTCTTCTCTGTGAAAAGGTTCCAGCATCCTTTTGAAGCACTTTCATTACATATCACAGCTGAGGTGTTCACAAGAGTTACACAACTCTTAGCAAGATTTGCAAGACAGGAAAATATGCTTGACTGTATTATTATTGACCGCTTTTCCCCCTGAGCAGTAAGCTAGAATTTAGGGCCATCATAGGTTTTCATGAGTACAGAAAATAAACAATAAAGGAGATCTTGGGTGCTGTCCTGCATATCTATAAAGAACTTTCCTGAGCATTTGTGTTCATCAGTGCCAGGGGAACAAATAGCGGTAGGCAGCCTCCCTACTCACAGAACGAGTCTCTTGCCAGGCAGCATTCTGCCAAAAAAGGGCTTATTCTTGCCTGTCCTCCCGGAGCCACAAAGGCGCTACTTTCTGAGGTGGTTACCTGGCTTTTGGGGCTTTCCTGATACTTATATCACACTTTCCTTTGCTGCCCGGCCACCATCCTGTGCAGCGCAGTGCTGTCTGTCTGTCTCCACACTCCCTGAAGGAGGAGAGTTCCTTTGCTGAGGGGACTGGCACACCAGCCCAAGCAGTGGAGTTACAGAGCTGCAGGAGAAAGGACCAGCCATTCCCTTTCAGCCTGCCCTGCTTGTGAATTAAACCCCAGTAGCTTAAGTCATCTGCACACCCACAGACTGAGAGCTGATGACATTTTACTCTTCATCATGAATGCTACTAGTAGCAGTAGCAGTAGCAGTAGCAGTAGTAGTAGTGGTGGTGTTGTGATAATCCTTTGAGTCCTGGATTTGACTGTGCTGCATATTGTATGAGACACAAGGGCAGAGCCTCTGCCTCAAAGAACTTGCAACAAAACGTGTTTGATTCCAACAGAAGACAAAACGCCTAGACTTTTTTTTCTTTTTTTTTAATCTCAAAGTTATCAGGCATGGAAGTGATTCATGATTTGCACCTGTATCATCTTGCAGTTTCATTTTACTCTTTTCTGTAAGAATAAACCTACTACATAAAACCTACAAGTTCTGCAATTTTCCTGGCTAATGCTAATATATGCTGAGATGTGTGGTTACATTTGTCATGTTTTGTTCACACCATGTATGAATCCAGTTCTCATCAGTAACAGTTTCTTCTCTTTACATGCTCTGATCTAAGAAAAACACTCTCTTTTCATTGTAGGAAAATATTTCCACTGCAGCACTTAGCCATAGCTGAAGCTTGCTGCATTTCTTAGTTCATCCAAAGTGAAGATTGATTTTCACTCTAGTTTGATTAATAGGAATTTAATATAATTCATCTCAATGAATTGCTGTGCTTAAACTATTTGTGCTAACTTTTTCAGATTCATTCTCAAATTAATGTGATGTGGATCCAAGTATTAATCACGCACATCCTTCATGTCTTGCCAGCAGTAGTCTGTAACTTACTGCATAGCAAGCGATTACATTACTAAAAAGAGTCATGAGCAGTCTGCATAGCCATTACTCTAAAAAATAGGTAGTTAATTTTATTTTTAAAGCCAGAAGTGATAGTTCATGTGGAGGGCACAGGAAAGAAAGAAATGCTGAGGAAATGAAGCAAATTAAGTTTAGATGTATTGTTCTTCAGGAAACAAAGATAGTTAGTCTTCAGGCAGTGTGCTTTCTGTGTAAGTATTTGAGCTACAGCTAATAGTGGCAGCAGGGACTGACTGCTCACATGAGAGTTGTGCCTGGTCGTGCTCTGCTCAGAGCAGCCCCTCCAGGAAGAAGCCCACAGGGGACCGTGGGACCGGCCCTGGCCGAACCTGAGACACTGCCGATCTTATCAGACCTGTCTGGGGAACAGTGGTCATTGCTCAGAAAGTTCACTGATTTTTTGCAGGCAGAGAGATCTGTCTTATGTCAGGGAGAGGGCCACCTGAGCGTGGCCATCCTTTGGGAAGCGCCATGCGCCTGCCAGGCAAGGCAGCCCTTGCAAGGACGGGTGATCGATATGGGAATGGAGAGAGGCCGGATTCCAGCTGGGGGGCTGCATCGAGCACATACGAGGGAACCAGGCAAGACACATTGACCCAGACCTGTAAAAAACAGTCCAAGCATGATTTAAGAACCTCAGTGGACACATATGCCAACAGAAAAGAGCATATCCTATATCCTTTTTTTTTAACCTTCTCAGACCACTGTACAACCTTGTTTCAGCATACTTTGTAGGAACTGTTCCGACATGGTGTGTGAAAAAGATATAACTGCTTTGCCCTGTGTGATGAGCAGAAAAAATGAAATGGCAAAAAAAAATCAGTGCTTCAAGTTAATCCTATAAGAATCCTTTGACCTACCCTATCAATAGTCCTGTATTTTCATGAGCACCAAACTGCACTGTAAATATTGAAACAGAACTACAGAACTAGAGGCCCATGTTCTGGCAATTGGCTTGGGAATGTTTTCCAGCAATAGAAGATGGTGCACTGGATGGCTATGAAACACACTCCTCTGGTCCAGAGGGGCACTCTGAGTCCCCAAGACAGACACAGAGTGCACAGTCTTCTGCTTGCTGAATGGATGAAATATCACTTTAAAGAGACAAGTCAGTCCTAAAAACATTGCTTCTAGTCCAGGTAATTAACTTCAAAAACATCTGCAGAAGTGAAGGGGAAGCAATATTTTCCTGTGGCCGCTGATGACAACTGGTGCTTTGCTATCACTGCTGTGACCTCAGATTTCTTGTGTAGCTGCTGTTGCTCCACGAGGAGCATTCTGCAGGCATAACATCGCCCTCCTGCTCCTTCTGGGCCTCCTGGGTGCTGGGGACACGGTGGAAGCGGATGGACATCAGATCCTCTTGGAAGAGGAATGGTATTGTCCTACACCAGCTGGAGAATGGACACAACACATTTCTCTCCACCATCTGCTCACCAGCAACTCCAAGCCACAATCTCTCATTGTATGTTTGCAACCTCATCTGAACTGCAGGCGGGAACCAGTTCCCAACTTCACTCCATTTAGATCCATGTGTCTTTTTGTTATTTGAACAAAATAAAGTAAAGCTGTCTTCCTGCAAAGAGGCCACGCCAGTATCCTGGGTACCCTACCAAAAATATCTCTGCTGCTTACAACACTTGTCCTTCCCAAAGGAGTGAGTTCAGAGCTGGGTGTCACTTAAGGAGTGAGCAACTGGGAGACCTGGGCAAGCCTTAGAAAAGTTTGATTGAAAGTGAAAGAAATCATCCAAACTGGAGCTCCAAGTTACTGTCTTTTCACAGCCTTTCTCGTCCGTCTGAAACAAGTTGCTTGTTTCACTTCTAGAAAATGTCAGATTAACAGCTTTTGAAAGTTGTTTTTTTTTTTTTTTACATAGTACTTTTCAGAGTGCTGGTATAATAGATTTTTTACAGTTCTGTGAAGGTTGTTTATTCCACTCGTCTCATTTACAAAAGTTTAAAATCCCTGTCACTGAGATGCTGAACAAACCCAGCAAGAGCTGGGCATTTTTGGTTCACTTTGCCCTCTTATAGCTTAGCATTAACATTTGTCTCTGTCTGCTTAGATGCAAAATGCTGGTCAACTGTGCAACATTATCTCATTTGTCTCACAGGCAAGCTGCAAAGTGCTGCAGTTCTTCCACCAGTACATGCTGGGCTGCAACTACTTCTGGATGCTCTGCGAAGGCATTTACCTTCACACGTTAATTGTGGTGGCAGTGTTTGCTGAGGAGCAGCGTTTGCACTGGTATTACCTCTTGGGCTGGGGTATGTATGGTAGGATCTATAGCAATTTAGCTGAAAGAAATGCTTCAGTTTTGTTAAGCAAAGCTTTGGGAGAGAAATAGATTTATATCCAAACGCATCTTTTGTCTGAACAAAACTTGTCTAGTTTTGTCACTTCATGTGCAAAAATATTAAACTGTGACAGTACCTGTAAAACTATATTTATTCTGGAATGAACAAGAGGAAAATCAGCATCTATGTCTCCCAAAGTGAAAAAACACGACACATACATAGAGGAACCAGAATTTCTCTGGAAATTAATCCAATATTGGATATCCTTTGGCAGATGTTATTTTAAAGGAGAAGATACCATTTTACCCACACAGTAGATAATGAGATAAGGAGTAGATAATGTCTCTGCTTTTATTTTGTCTAACAACAGTGATCTCTAAAGCATTTCAAAGAACCATACAGTTGTCAATTAAGCAAATCTCAATGATATTCTATGAGAGAAGTCACAAATCCACACACTATGCAAATTATATGTAGTTACAAGCATACTGCCCAAGAAACCATGACTAAATCTGGTCCTTCATCTTCAAATATGCAGATCTCTTCTGTTTTCACTGGGGGAGACCTTGCCTTTTAATTAGTAACAGCAACAGATATTTATCCTTTGGACTGCTTGGTCCAGTAAAAGGCCATATAAATACAACCAGTATGTTAGAGTGGAGTACAATCTCTTTCACATTTAAATCACTATTGTAAATCCAGTCCACATCAGTGTTGACTGGAAATCATTACCAATAGCTTTTTCCCAGGTTGGGAACTGTGAATTTCTGGTCTCATTCCAATTTCTGGTGAACCAGGCCCTGTATCTCAAAACCCACTGGTGCAGCTAAGGTGGATCTTTGTCCATCAACCCACTGCACTCAGGGATGTTCACTTGCACTTATCTCTTGCAATCCCAGACTGAAGCAGGTATAATTTACTCTGTATTTTCCATCCTCTTTGCAAATGTCATACCTGTTCAACATTATTTCATTTACAGCAGGAAAATAAAAAACATCCCTCCTGCTTCGACAGAGGAGAATTAGGAATTAATTAGATGGGAGAAAAATGACCTGGTTCTGAATGTTCTGAAGAACTTTAAAACCTTGACTTCAACTGCTAGTTAGGCATCTAATACCAGGTCTTAAATAGTTGGTAACAACAAAGTAGAAAGTTGTACCTCCACTATTTGGATTTTTCGTTTAAGATCCTGGTAATTTATTTTCCTCTTACAGCACAAGACTTAGTACTCTCTGGATACCTACATTAGATACATAGAAAATTAAGCACAGTTTTCTATTTTATACGGAGCATAATGCCAGAGAACCGTATCCAAGTATGTAAGAAATTGTCTTTTTTTTTTTTTTTTTTTTTAAATGAGAATGANTTATTAAAAAATTTTTTTTTTTTTTTTTTTTTTTTTTTTTTAAATGAGAATGGCATTTTTTTCTGAGACAAGAGGGAGCTTTCATGGTCTTGGAATGAAAATTCTATGGAACATCACCAGCTGTTAAAAACCTTCCTGAAGAACCATAAATTGAGTTAAGGTTTCTGGACACTTTCTGTCAATCCAAATAGCTGAGCCCTTGTGGAGCAAGCAACTGTGCTATTGGAAAGTTTTTATAGATCAGAATATTTGAATATACAAAGTCTGGTAGGGCTCCGCTTTTGAAATGGAAGCTCTACCTGAAGAGTAGTTTTAAACACTTCCTTCCAGATAAAACTGTTGCTATTTTCATGTCTTGCAGCATAAGCCTTCCTGAAGTACTCTCATTCTATATTGAATTATACAGGAGAAAAATGGGCATTATCATATTTTTTTAAGTGACATTCACTTTAGCCAGTGCAATTTAATGTAACTGGGACAGCTGGCCTGCCATTAAAGCTTACAAGCTAGCTGAAATATTGTAGCAAACACTAGCATCATGGTGGGTAATTTAGTGAAGATGACTGATAAAATGCTTATCAGTATCTGCAGCACCCTAAAAGTAAATAGAGTGGTGGCTGTGGGAATGACATAATGATATTCTGAGAGAGAAAAGGTTAATAAAAAAGGATACAACTCTGACTATGAAGTCTACAGTCTTATTAATGAAACGAAATGGATACTGCCACACAAAAGTAATCATTAGCACCTTCTAACTAAAGTAGAAGTCATTATTAGCAATATGATCTAATTAGGACTACCTGGCCACCCTTTAAGTTTTTAAGTTTGCCTAAATCAGTGTAATTACACTGTTTCCAGATGCAGTACTCACATGATCTAACTTTAAACGTACAGGTGACATCTTCTCTGGCAACTGCTGCTGGGAATGTCCTTTTTCATTTGTTATTGTTTCAGCAGGTCAGGAAATCACCCTTATGCAGGGCAAGAAAACAGCATCAGATGGGTACATCCAGCTACAGTCTATCTGGCTGCTTCAGGCAGCTTCATCCACATAAAAGTGAAAAGTGATTCATTTATTTGGACAGTGCTGAAGCAAATTACCTTCTCAATACAACTGGAAATACAATTAAGCATAATTGCCAGATTTTTTTTTGTTTGTTTATAGAAGATCTGGCATGACCTCAAGGGATATGTCATACCTTTTCTTGTGGTGGCTGGGGTGGGACCCTTTCTACATTGCTCACTGCTCATGACTTGTAGGTAGGACCCCTACATGTCATGTTGGGCCACCAAGACCCAACAGGCCTTCTTGGTGCTCCCCTTCTCATTGCTCAGTGCCTTCTGGCCCTTTACAAGGGAAAAGTAACATCTGGCTGTATGGACCAGCCTGCAGCTGGAAATTTGAGCCATAGATGGTCAAGAGTTTCTTACCCTGTAACTGATTAATGAAAACTTTCCATCGTGTTCTTCAGATTTGCATGTGAATTTGTTGAGCCAAATATTCTAGGCTAATGCATTTACCAGGAGAAAAAGGTCCTGTGGCATCATGTGGTGCACTCTACTCACAATACTCCAGGCCAGAGCTTTCAGATGAAGACTATTTGCTATTGCAGAGTGGTCCCTTAAAAATGCATTTCAGTCTATGCTGTCTGTCAACAAAACTGTCTCAGGCTTGCTCCATTTCCAAAGAAAAGGATTTTCTCAAACTGTCTGTCACATAAGGTCACCCTGAGGTTGGAAGCTCCTTTCTTTCTGTTCTGAGCTTTTTGTTTTTCTACCATTCATTATCACTCTAAAAAGTCATTCTGTGGTCAGAAGCCAAGTAATGCTTTTCTAACAATATATAAAAGAGAAGGCAATCCGCTTTGTTCTCCCATAGCTGCACTGTCCTCCCAAGTTAAACTGCAGTAAGAACTTATTTTGGCAGTAGAGCAAATAGCTGTTGCTTAGAGATACCTGGAAACCAAAGAGTGTCCTATTTACATACTTTTTTGACCTCAGTCTCACTCCAGCATTGGCTGGCCTGTGCTCTGCAGTAATAATACTCGAGAATTTGGCTAAGGGATCTCTGCCTCATCTAAAAGTGTTTATGAAATCACTAACACCCAAAGAAACAAGAAGCCACGTTCCTCCCTCTGTAACTAATCACTGTATCAGCAGGACATTTTCACATGTTTTTCTTGTAACTACAGAATACCCACAGCTCAGAACAAACATGCATAGTTTATAGGGAACAGGCAGCAGTAACACCAAAGGTGTCCGCAAAGCTCTCTGAAAAGAACAGACAAGGCGGTAGATGATCTCCATCTGTCTGTGTATGTAGGATTATACAAGGTGGGGTCAGTATTTTAGCATGGGTTCCCCTATTCCAGGTTTCTAGCCTAATGGAAAGGGAGACTACATACAAGCAAGCTGAAGGAAGATGGACAGAAGTGGGACACACTGCCATTCCTATAATGCCAGGGTGGAAACAAGCATTTAATGGCATGAAGCTGCAACAGGGGACGTTCAGGCTGGATGTTAGGAAAAGGTTCTTCACTGAGAGGGTGGTCGGGCACTGGGACAGGCTCCCCAGGAAAGTGGTCACGGCACCGAGCCTGCCGGAGTTCCAGAAGCATTTGGACAACGCTCTCAGACACATGGTCTGATTTTTTGGGTGGTCCTGTGTGGAGCCAGGATTTGGACTCAACGATCCTTGTGGGTCCCTTCCAACAAAGGAAATGTGATTCTATGATTCTGTGATTTGAGTGTTCGGTATATTAAGCACGGCATGTTCACAAGCCTTTGGCCTGGTGCAGATTTGCTCTCTTCAGCTCCCTGTCAGCACAGTGGCTTCCCCTGATGTGCCAGGTGGGCTTCACAGATAAAGCAGGAGATGTGGAGTTATAGTATCCCCAGCTCCCCTCCTTACTGAGATAAACCTGCATGGGATGTGCTTGATGGCACAGGGGATGGGAATCTGCAGAAGGTATCCCAGATCCCCACTCCTACGAAGGTCCTGGCTCCACACATTTTCTCTTGCCATGGACCTCCAAAAAGCAACTCCTCGCTCTGTTGTTTATTGCTTCATAATCTGGTGTGCAAGTTAATATGCATCTCTCTTGCTCAATCCTGATTTACATGGTTTTAACAAGTATCCCTGGTTTCCCAAGGGAATACCCCATTGAAAACCAAATGATCCTGCCTCCATCTCACACGGCTTGCTCACACCCCCTCCTGCACAAGCCACAGTAGCACAGGGGAGCCTGGAAGGAGCTTTGTGGAGCCCCAGGAGAGCATGGCCCATGGATTTGGCTTCTTCTGTTGTCCTGCCTGGAGCATTATTCCCTTGTGCATCGCACCATGCTAAGGGCCCTGAGCACAGTGGGATTGCAGTTCTTTTGTGTAAGCTGGGATTTCATGTATATGTGTTTTATGGACAAGAGATGTTGTTAGTGTGAGTGACACATGAACTTCAAACCAAAAACATTGAGCCTGACCTATACCTTTAATCATTTCAGGGTTCCCTTTAGTGCCAGCATCTATTCATGCAGCTGCAAGAGCCAAATACTTCAATGACAAGTGAGTAGCATGTCTGGTTTTGAAGGAATTTAGCATTATTTAATTGTGTAACACATTTTATTTAAGTAAATAATAACTTCTAATGGTGTATTTCTCCTCCAGCTGCTGGATGAGTGTTGACACTTACTTGCTTTATATTGTTCATGGACCAGTAATGGCAGCTTTATTGGTAAGAATATTATTTGCTATCAACAGTTTAACAATTATTTTAGAAATGCTGCTAATGTGTAGAGAATAGAAATTTCTGAACTTCAAGTATTCTGATCAAAATGTGAAAGCAGTTACTGATTTTCTCTGTTCAGGACAGGTTCTCAATACTTTTCATAAACCAGTCCTGCAAAGGGACCTCCCAAAACATAATCAGATTTTGAAGCAAACTGAGCCACTAACTGTTTTTGAAAATCAGGGCGGTCACTCAACTCCATTGTAACTTTTTTGTGACAAATGTACTGCATTTAGGTGACATCAATAAGGTGTTTAACTATGCCTTCACTGGGGTGAATGGAGTGCAAGCTGGTCATTCAGTGATAGTTTTACTGGTTGCTGCACGGGTATGGTCCAACGGTAGGGCCAGGAAAGGGACTGGGCTGGGCTGTGCGAGCAGGAGCAGCACAGGACGAGATTCAAGGCACAACTCAGCAACGCATACACATATAGCATGTTCTATGCCAGTGGTGATGGTTGGCATGGTAACGCCAACCTTCCTGAAAGGTGCAGAAAGGGTTTAATTCAACCAAGGTCCCAAACTCATCACAGTGTATCGCCCAAGATGCACTTTCAGGTTTCAAGTTTCCACTTGTTTGCAAACATCTGCGTGGATATACCTGCAGTAATGGCCAAGGAGATCAAACAGCAGGGCAGTGAATACTGAGAACACCTCTGAATAAAGAAATAACCCTCTGTCTAGTAGCCGAAAAACCTGAAAATCTTTCTACCCTTTCTTGAGAAGCGACCTTGCACATCAGCATTACAAAGAAGCCGATTCCTCCCTGCCATGTTTAGTCTGCCATGCCTGCAGGATCACATCTGCTGTGGGTTTACTGGTTTGGTCTTGAATGATTCTGCTGTCATAATGCCAACTTCTAGGAGAGGCCATTCAACCTCTATTCTTATCACCAAGCTCCAAGCCTGTACATCTTAGCCGCAAAGAAAAGAGGAGAGGCTGGTTTTATGCAACTGTTTTTAAAATAAGACATTATAATTTCTGGCTTGTTCTTATGCCATTTCCAGTTTTATTTTTCTCATGAAGATGTCAGTGTTCACAGAATGCCCTGCTTGATTTGCTACAAGAATCTGATAGTGATATCGTGACTCAGAAGAGCTAAGGATTTTTACCTTTGCTGAGTCTTTTTTCCACCTTTCATAGTTACTTCAAGAAATTCTAAAACTGAAGGTTAAGCAGAGTGAGTGAAGTCAGAGGAAGATGGAGAATAAGGTTTAGATTTAATGCTGAATGAGACCTCAGAAGTCATTTATTATTCCCTTTTCCAGTAGAACACAAATGTAAAATAGCTGAAAGGTCTCTCAGTAGCTAAAAGTTATGAAATGCTTTACTAAACCTTACCAATTTATGGTTTATTGTTCTGAAAGATCCAAGTGAGATTTCTCATTTATTTATGGATTTGGGGCTATTGAAATATCTATGTTAGTTATGCAATAAGAGGATACTTATTTTAAAAAATCATCCGGAGAAAACTCTACTGAAGTTCAGAAGCACATGTGCCAGATAATAGTGTAACAGAGTGGGAAAGAGTGACCTAGTTACACTCTAGAGAAAGTCTATGATACATATGATGCCCACTGGGCTCATTATTGGCCCGTGTTTGCCATCCATGTTCCTTCACAGGCTGTCAGCACATCCCATGAGGAACTGTGAAGCCAGGGTCAAGAGCAGGCGTCCATGTGCTAAGCACCCACAGCTGGAATCAGATTTCCAGAAATGACACAGGAAATCAGAGACTGAGCTACTCAGAATAGCTGACCAAAATGGTCAGGGGCAAAACTTTCTCAATTATTTGGCATTTCTTCCCTGATCCAGCTCGTTTTAACTTTTACCTGTGGGCATTGTACTGTGGGATCCCTACAGTCACGTGGAGGCAAGGGTAAACCTAGATTTTTCTCAAGAACAGACTGGCCACTTTGCTCATACAAGCCTGAAGTAATGGCCCGTGTAAGCCAGAGCATGTTCCTCAGAGAATGTGCATGCCCCTGTAGGCTCCATATGTCCAGNTGACCTCCAGAGTCAGAAGAGAGAAGTGGTTACTCTGGGGACACCACCCTGTTCCACCCTGTTAAAACTTTAGACATAAATATGAGATGTTTTGTTGGAAATCCTGAATTTGACCACATCAATGTCAAAACACTCAGTGCTTTCTAGAACCGATCCCTGCCTGTCCCAAACATCCCTTCAGAGAGGTCCCCAGGAAAGCATGTAGAGCAGCTTAGTGTCTGTTTTCTGAAGATATTCAGGTACTTTCCAAGGCCTGATTCCCAAGAGGGTGCCCATTATGAGCTATGATGAAGCTAGAAAGTTGCATTTTAAAGCCATTTATGTGTTCTGTATTTTTAGTTTTGAATGTCTGTTTAATTGGAATCCTTTCACCTATAATGGCTTTGCTTTACAGGTCAATTTTTTCTTTTTGCTTAACATTGTCCGAGTTTTGGTGACGAAGCTAAGAGATACACACCGTGCTGAGTCCAATATGTATATGAAAGCTGTCAGAGCCACATTAATCCTGGTGCCCTTACTAGGAATTCAGTTTGTTATTATTCCCTGGAGACCAGAAAACCGACTTGCTGGAGAAATATATGATTACATCATGCATATATTAATGCATTACCAGGTATGTTATATAGCAGCAACTTCAGCTTAGGTGAGGTGCTTGCTGTTAAGCTAATTTAGCCAAAGATGCTGATGCTAGTTGTTTTGCACTGAAACTGAGAGTGACTGTGGTTTTGCAATTCTTTTCTAACCACTTTCACGTTGCTGGATTATTTGCTTCAGCACAAGTAGCATCACTGTATAAAGAACAACCAGGAGGTAAAGGAAACAATGAAAAATGAAACAAAAATGATCAAATGACACTATTTCTGAACTAAGTAGAGAAAACTGAGATCACAGGGGGCTTTTATGTTCAAAGCACTATTTCTGCTGAAGTGCTGAAATTGACTGAAACTGGCGTTGTGAGGTTAATATTAAAATTAGCTGTGTATGCAAACTATTGTACAGAGGGAATGCCAATACACAGAAGATTGAGACAATGAAGCTTCATCCAGGAGTTAAAATTCCATTATTAAATAGTTTAAATTAAAATATAACACTGACATTTTGATTTCATAAATGCTTTGAAAATACATCATCATTCAATAGGGCTGTTTTTTTGTTTGTATGTTTGTTTTTATTTAAAAAAAATTCTAAATGACTTCAAATGCTTGGTTATCTGGCTTACTCTCTGTAACATCCAGTCCTGTACTGACTAGGAAAGACAGATTTCTAACACATTTGTGAGTAGTGGACAACATGGACGAGCACACTGACCCACTTCTTGTTTCCTTTCATGCAGAAGCTAAATGCAGAAGTTATTTTAATGTTGTAGTAAGTAAACAACGCTAAAAAAAAAAAATCAGTGATGTTTTTCTCTTAAATGAGGTGATAAATAATGCTACCAAAATCTATGCATCCTGTCATCTGAGATTATATTTTCTGCTTATCACCCTTATACCTTCAAAATTGCAGGTGTGCATAATACTGTATGCATAGAATAATTGAGGTGATAGGTCTGTCTGTTTTTGCAGTATCTGCCATCTTATTTGTGGTGGTTTTACCCTGCTGGGCAGCTGAACTCCACCACAACAGCTCTCTCACTCCCCATC
>VXAA01004252.1:492200-535200 GCA_013399115.1 Anseranas semipalmata
ACCCCCCCACCCCCAATTCACCTGTTATTTTTTTTCCTTTTTCTGACTACTAATACCTGTTTTCACATCATCTCCATCCATACTGATGCTGCATGTACAAATCCACTTATCCTAACACACACTTCAATTTAAAGCCTTCCTGGCACAGCTGGGTTTCCCTTGTCTGACACTTTTAACTGGGTAACTGCACTCTGACAAATGAGTGGCAGCATGTAGGACAACTCCTCTGCCTTCTCTTCAGCAAAGCCTGTATCAGGGGGCTACTTCACTGTAAGCAAGACTTCTACCTTACATACCACTTAGTTTTCCTTCTCCAGGCCTCTCATGAAAAAATAACTTGATAGCCAGAATAGATCATCTAGAAATGCCAGTAATATGGAAGAAAATGGTAAAATATGTTGAAAAGACAAAAATCAATGTCATAACATAATTGAGAACTAGGAGGAGGTTAGGTGAAATTTTCATGATGCAGACAAAGTAGACTAAAGATTTTGTCTTGCATCTCTCAAGTCCAAACTTCCAAACAATGCAAAAGNTCTCTAAACTCTTTTCCTTTTCTTCCTTTTAGGGCTTACTCGTGGCAACTATATTCTGCTTCTTCAATGGTGAGGTAAGCATGTGAAACGCAGCAAGTGAACAAAACTTAAAAAATAGTCACTTTGATGTTTATTGGTACCAAAATGAAGTATGTCGAGGTACAAACTTTGAAAGCACAGAAAGTCATTTTTCAGTCTGTATATACAAGCAGCACTGCATTTTTGAAAGCTCTGTGTGGAGTGTGACCTGAATGTCTCTGAGCAGGTGAGTCAGGAGAGTTACCATTACAAAGCCAATGGCACCAAATGCAGCACAGACATGGGACTCTCCCCCTACCATCTGCAATATCACACAAGGTCAAAGTAAAGGATTAAAACACTGTACTTCCCCTCCTCTTCCATATTTAACATGACAGAGGTACTGTCCCCAGTAGCACTGCCAGAGCAGAGGAGCCTGCAAGGCTGCAATTACTTTCCCTCCTTTGAGGATTAGCACTGGCCTTTTTAAGGTCAGTGTTTCTCAAGTTGTGATTAAGAAATAAAAAGGCATAAGTCAAAGATGTCTCCCCTTCTCCTTCAGCTGAATCAATATTTTATATACTTACAAATGGTTTTATGTCCACTTCACTATGTTGTTTTTATCAAAATAGCTATTTAAAACATGTCAATAACCATTTAAATTCCTACAGTAAGCCATTTTCCAAAGAGGGTGAGCAGAAAAATGCTTTTTCAGTACACCAGGAGCATTTAGCTATAGTGAAATAAACTACCACATTATCCTAGAAAAGCTAGGAAGTTAATTTCGAATCCAGAGCAGATTAATTGGATACAGAACAAGATTTGTGATGCTAACACTCAGTATGTCACCCTAAAGAGATATTCATGCTTCTGTTTATCCCTGTATATTATTAGCAAGTACCAAATTCCCAGTAACGATGTGACCATGGTGATGTTTTGATAGTGACTTGAAGCAAGTGATCTTATTGATAAGGTGCTACCAGCTGGTTTGCTAACTTTGAGGATGGCAGAGATTATTAAATTCTGCAATCTCTTGTTGACATCACTATACTTTTTCTTCTGGCTGGCTCACTGTGTAAAGGTACAGAGAAATGCAATAGTAGAAAAGATGAGAGGCCTCCTGCTGAAATTCTGTAGCATGGCTTCTCCGGAGACATAAAAATTGGCAAAACATAAGCAGTTAATGGCACCAGAACCTAAAATGATAGCTTTAAAGATCATGTTACAGAAGGTCGCGCTTTCATTTCAGAGATGGGCCCAATTAAGCAAAGTTGGAGACGTGCAACTCTTTTTCCATATCGCACGTCTGTCCCCAGAACCTGCAGGCTACCACCACATTTCTTGCCCTTCCTTGCTGTCATCACTTTCTGGCACAGTCCAGTCTCTTTGCCCTGCAGATACAGAAAGACTTCTTGTTCCCTCTGGTAGGGAGGAACTGGCATGAAGAAACAAGTGACCAACCAGGCAGTTTCTGAAACATTGTCTCCCCGTAGGAATGACTGCAGAGCTATGTACAGGCAGTGTTCCAGTATGTCCTCACTTGCCTCCAAACAAATGTGTTACCCCACAGATCCCAGTCTTCAGCATTGCTTTCTTCTTCCTTCATTCCCCCCAGGGTCATCTTCAAGTTTTTCAGATCAGATTTTGCAAAAAATACTTGCTTTATATTTTAAAGCTTTAGGGTAAAAGGTCAATTATTCTGTAATTCTCCAACTCTAATGAGAACATATGGATTTGTGCCAAGATTAAAGGCTGTAGCAGTGCTAAAATGAAGAAAAGCAAAATGAAAATGCACTGAAAACTTAGAATATCATAAAGACTGTTTGTTTCTTAGATGTTTTTAATCATATATCTCTAATTCCAAAGTACTATTGGCAAAGCCACAATGTCAGAAAAACATATCCACCTTTACAACTCCAGTAATACAATTTTCAAGTTACCCAATAATAAATATACCTGGAGCATCTGCTTAGTCCACACACGCACACACACACACAAAAGACCTCTTCGTTGTGAAAGGCCCTGAGCTGGACATCCACTTTTGATACTCAAATTGTCAGTGAGGTATCACTGAGGGGATGCATCTGGAAAGGACAGAGCCCAAAATGAGAAAAAAAAGAAATATGATTCTGAAACGTGGCTTCCACTTTTGTACTCTATTGCTCCCATAAGTAGTCACATGGATGGCTTACCTACTTCTGGGTAGCTCCAGACTGCATGAAGGATTAATGACTCCTCGATGGAGTGGCTGGTCCGAAACATTCATCAGGGTCAGGCAGTAAGAACAAACAACCCTGGGGATTCAGGTTTCCCAGCCATATTGACTGTGATTTTTATTGGTGCCTGGGTTCTTTTCACCACTACACCAGTTTTCAGAATTGTTGTATCTGCTGCAGACATGCAGGCTGTCTAACACGGCCAATGACAGAGATGTTGGGAAGCCCTCTCATTATGTTCTTATAGGAAATGTTAGTCACTAGACAAGGGAAGCTTTTTTAGAATTTCCCGTTAAGGTGGGCAGAGAGCCAAAGCTGACGCCTCTCTCATATAGCTTCAGACAGTTTGGTGCTACTTGCATCACCACATTATCAATAAATATGAAACAAGTTCATGTACTAGTGTAGCTGTGCTGGGCTGTGCCAGAAGAGGGAATGAAAGGATTATGACCCCTTTCTTCCAAGTCCATTTATTCCTGCAGACAGACAAGGTACAGATATATTGAGCACAAAACCTACAGAGGAGCAGCAGCAACAGGCTAACACTAAGATGGCATTAGGCACTTCCAAAGGGATGACTGATCTGAGTTTGGCTGTCCCAGAGAACTAAACTAATTCTCCCGTCTTTTGCTATGTGCCGTATGACATAGGCCAAAGCCACAATCTGGTTTTCAGTCATGGCAGCAGATTGTTTCTGTGCTGCTGTATACATCTGCTGCCACAGAGCTGAGTGGTTTGTCATGAGAAAATTCCATGTGGGCCAAGGGGCAGTGTGAGCATTCAGCTCCGCTGCAGGTGCGTCCCACAGAGGAGCAGGGGATTGCGGCACACAGGGGCTTCCTGAGCTGGGGAAACCCCAGGGGGGCACAGAGACCTGCCAGCAGCCAGCAGCCCTCGATGAGCCATGGGCAGAGCCAGGTGTAACAGCGGCACCCCAACGCCCACCAAAGGCAGCCCTGGGGAGCGCTGCGACCAGAGCGGGCAAACAGGGCTGGCATGGCAATTCATGTGGCAGGGCTCCTCGTTGAAGGTGGATTCCAGCGGCCGAGTGGGAGACTTGAAGCACACATAACCAGGCACCGTTCTGTGACCGTCCGAGTGCAGCAAACAGGGGCAGCGAACAGATGCAGCAGTTTGCACAGCAGTTCACGCAGAAGGACGCAAGAAGGCCCCTTCATCTCCAGCCTTGCTTGCGTACACTCCCTCAGGTATGGCTTTGACATGTGGCAGAGCTCATTCCCTGGTAGCTGTTGGAGTTGCTGCATCAGCTGTGTCAGAGGCTTCCACTGAGACAGACTTTCTGGCAATGGATGCAGCTCTGCAGGTTGCAGGTTGGAGGGAGTGCCTGGGGCCTCTCTGTGAAGCTGGGGCTGACAGTCATCTCTTCTGCAGAAGGTGTGTTGGTGGTGGTGAGTTATGTCACCAGGTCAAGGAGGTATGGGAGAAAGTTGGCAGGCTGCATAGCATCCGTGAAGATGAGCAAGAGATAGATAGGATATTCTTGGAGACCCTACAGCTTCAGGAGTCTCAACCCTCCATTGTAGTGGAGATGCAGGTGGGCTCTTTGCGGAGTGAAACAGTAAGTCATAAGTCTGTAGAAGATGTAGGAGACCTGCATGGATGAACAAGGAACTCCTGACAAAACTCAAACATAAGCAGGAGGCATACAGGAGATGGAAGCGGGGCAGGCCACTTGGGGTGAATATAGAGATGTTGTCAGAGTATGCAGAAATGTGAAGAGGAAGGCCAAGGCCCATTTGGAATTAAATCTGGCTAGGAATGTCACGGACAACAAGAAGGATTTCTTCAAATACACCAATAACAAAAGGAAAACTAGGGAAAATGTGGGCCTGCTACTGAACGCAGCAGGGACCCTGGTGATGGAGGATGCAGAGAAGGCAGAGATACTGAATGCCTTCTTTGCTTTAGTCTTCACTGACAAGACTAGCCCTCAGGAATCCCTCACCCAGGAGACCAGGGAGAAAGTCTGGAGAAAGGAATATTTTCCCTTGGTTGAGGAGGATTGGGTTAGAGGTCATTTAGGCAAACCTGACATCCACTAGTCTATGGGTCCTGATGGGATGCACCCTGAGTGCTGAGGGTGCTGATGGACATCATTGCTAGGCCACTGTCCATCATCTTTGAAAGGTCATGGCAATCAGGAGAGGTGCCTGAGGACTGGAAGAAAGCCAATATCACCCCAGTCTTCAAAAAGGGTAAGAAGGAGGACCCAAAGAACTACAGGCCAGTCAACCTCACCTCCATCCCTGGAAATGTGGTGGAACAGCTCATCCTTGAGGCCATCTCTAAGCACGTAGAAGACAAGAAGGTGATCGGGAGTAGCCAGCATGGATTCACCAAAGGGGAATAATGCTTAACCAACCTGATTGCCTTCTATGATAGGACAACTGGCTGGATAGATGAAGGGAGAGCAATGGATGTTGTCTACCATGACTTCAGCAAGGCTTTTGACACTGTCTCCCATGATAGGCAAGCTCATAGGCAAGCTCAGGAAGTGTGGGCTGGAGGAGTGGATGGTGAGGTGGATTGAGAACTGGCTGAACGGCAGAGCTCAGAGAGTTGTGATCAGTGGCACAGAGTCTAGTTGGACACCTGTAAGTAGCAGTGTCCCCCAGGGGTCAATACTGGGTCCAGTCATGTTCAACGTATTCATCAGTGACTTGGATGAAGGGATAGAGTGCCTCCTCAGCAAATTTGCTGATGATACAAAGCTGGGAGTAGTGGCTGATACCCTAGTGTTGTGCTACCATTCAGAAGGATCTCGACAGGCTGGAGAGATGGACAGCGAGGAACCTCTTGAAATTCAATAAAGGCAAGTGCAGGGTCCTGCACCTGGGGAGGAATAACCCCATGCACCAGTACTGGCTGGGGGCTGGGTGAACAACAAGTTGACCATGAGCCAGCATTGTGCCCTTGTGGCCATGAAGGCCAATGGTATTCTGGGGTGCATTAAGAAGAGCATTGTCAGCAGGCCGAGGGAGGTGATCCTCCCCCTCTGCTCAGCCCTGGTGAGGCCACACCTGGAGTATTGTGTCCAGTTCTGGGCTCCCCAGTACAAAAGGGACATGGAGCTCCTGGAGCGAGTCTAGAGGACTACTAAAATAGGGGCCAAAGCATCTCTCATATGAGGAAAGGCTGAGGGAGCTGATTCTGCTCATCCTGGAGCAGAGGCTCAGGACAGATCTGATCAATGTGTATAGGTTTTTGAAGGGAGGATGAGGCCAGACTCTTCCCTGTGGTGCCCAGAGATAGGACGAGAGGCAACAGACACAAACTGAAACACAGGAAGTTCTGTCTGAATGTGAGGAAAAACTTCTTTACTGTGAGGGTGACAGAGCACTGGAACATGTTGTGGAGTCTCCTTCCTTGGAGATATTCAAAAGCCATCTGGACACAATCCTGGGATATGTGCTCTAGGGGACCCTTCTTGAACAGGGAGGTTGGACTGGATGNAACTGAAACACAGGAAGTTCTGTCTGAATGTGAGGAAAAACTTCTTTACTGTGAGGGTGACAGAGCACTGGAACATGTTGTGGAGTCTCCTTCCTTGGAGATATTCAAAAGCCATCTGGACACAATCCTGGGATATGTGCTCTAGGGGACCCTTCTTGAACAGGGAGGTTGGACTGGATGATCTCCAGAGGTCCCTTCCAACCTCAACCATTCTGTGATTCTGTGATTGATTTTAATACCACAGGAGACTGGATACTCAGGGATTTACTTTTTTTTCTATGGCAATATTTAACTTCAAGGCTGAAATACGTGAAATTCAGCCAGGACAAACAGTGCTAAACTCAGTATCACCTGACAGTGCTTTATATTGCATTTATTGCATGCTACGTCACCAGCCTCACTTTATTACCATAAGCCTATCTATAGAAAGAAATGTAAAAATACTAATAAGAAGCTGTACCAATGCCTGCATTCATGTAGAAGAACACATAAACAATGGACTTTCCTAGAACTTTTAAATGATAGATCTTCTCGTGAATTTTCATATAAAATCTCAGTGTCCAGCAGCACTGTGGTTTCTCTGTCCAATAACAACAGTGTTGTGCAGATGATATAAGGTCTTTTCAATAGTCTGCTCACCAGACCATATTTCCAGGCCTGAGACTACTTCTAGACTGCAAGGCTGGCCAACAGAGTGGAAAGTCTGTTTGGAAAAAAAACAGCCATGTGCCAAAGAGGCATGAATGGATAATGGAGAACAGAAAAACCTTTACAGTATTGAAGAGCAGAAAAAAAAAAAAGAAAAGAAAAGAAAAAGAAAATCAGGCTCTTCGTTTCTCTAGGCTTCTCTTTCCTTCATCTGCAATCACAGAGTAAAGCGTGGCAGGAGCCTCTGTGGTCGTTAATGCATTATGGCTGTGCATGTGATTTTCAGTAATACTGCTTACACATTTTAAATCCATGCATGAACAGTTTTAGTTGGCACTGAACTATGATCATCTGAGATCCTTGGAACTGGGGCAGAAATCTAGATTAACACATTGTTTTACTCAAGTGCAGCAGCTCATACAGCCTGCTAGCCATTTTCAGCTAGACTCTTGTAAGGGCCAGAACTTCAGAGGAGAATAAAAACACAGCTGCTTTGACCAGGTGCTCTCACTGCTCCGTGGAGCCTTTTAACCCATACTAATGGCACTTCTAGTCATGGGCTGGACTGGAAGGGATGTGCCTGTTCTCCCAGACCATCCATATAATTTCACTGTTACTCTCTTCTGAGAACAAAACTGTGTCTCGTGGCAGGCTTTGCAAGACTGAGTGGCTTTGTTCTTCCCTCTTCAGTTAACCATGGTATCTCCAGGCCTGTGGTTGCCCTGATGGTCCATCAGGCTCTGGTTCAATGTGAGCAGTTTGAGAGCTCAGCAGGAGCTCGTCACCTCCACAGTGGCTTTTCTCCCCACAAAAGAACAATCAAAGCCTTTCCGTCGATCCTGGGGTCTGTGCAGGGTGCAGGGGAAGAGGAACTAGGGGAGGAACAGGAGGGCTGTAAGTGCGCGGTATTGCCACACGCACTAAAGACACTGAGATTTATCTGAGCAGATGAAATCCTGTGAAATGCAGACACACTCCACTCTAGGCATAGGGGCAGAGGCGATGGCCAGAGGTGCGCAACAGCTGAGGGTGTTAATGGCCATGGTGGTGGTGGATGGAAACGGCTGCTGTGTGCACCCCAGATGGCTGCATCACCTGGGGCGTTAGCCCCACTATGATACTGGGGAAATTCACTGACTTGATCCTTCTGAAGATTTCTTCTGCCAGTCCCTCCCCATAGCTGCTAGGGCGACCAGTTCTCAATATTCATATGGAGCACTGTAATGTTAAAAAGGCAATTTTAAAGAGTCTAAAATCCATACAGGTTTTACATCCTGTACTTCCTTAACATGTGCTACAACTGCATTACTCTTTCATGCAGTTAATTCTTTCTCACTAACAAACTTTGATGAGAGTGTGATACAAAACCTCTGTGCCTGCAGCCATTTCACTTTAAATCTTGATATTAGCATAATAAGCTCTGTTCACAGCCCTGGTAATTAAAGTTCCTTTGTAACCATATGCTTTTTCTGTGCTTGATATCTGATTAATCTACATTGACCATTTGTTTTCTTTATGTGTTAGGAGAAGGTAAATAGGAATATATTTCTCTAGATGATAAGAACTCTTAACTACTTTGCCTTGAGCTAAATGATAGCAAAAAAAGAGCTAGTATTGGAAACTGGTCATGGATATAGTGTTCAGTTATTTTTAAAGGACTAGTCCACCAAATGTTTGTTACTCAAGTAAGTAATCATACCAAAGTCAGTGCAACTACGTGCATGCGTAAAGATTTATAGCATCAATCTTCTTGCCCTGTTTTGTGCCTTGGCTTAAAAATAAAAAGCTGAAGCAATTGAAATATCCATTCTTGGCATGCTGCGTAGTCCCGCTGTACACTCAGTAAGTATCTCTGATTCACAGCAATTTCTTATGAAGCTTTGTCCTTATGTGACATGAAGCAGCTTTCTTGCAGGCAGCTGTGGGTGGGGAGTAGATAACAATTTTCCTATATACATATTAATGGAGTGATTAGGAGTGTGGAGATGTGGGAAATATTACAGTTGTTCAGACTTACCTACATGAATCAAAGGTACTGTTCTGTGCAGAGCCTAGGGAGTGACCTCAGACAGCTCCCCAAGCAAGAATGACATACAGTGCCTGCCGCGGCAGGAGCACGGGAGCTCTAGGACTCTGCCGAGTCTCAGTGCATCACCTGTGTTGTCCTACCTCTGGAGGGGTGGTAACTTACAGCACATTATTATGGCAAACTGCTCCTGTTCTCACATTTGGCTGGCTGGAATAGTTGAACTGAATGAACAGAGCCAGGGTTTGCCCACTCCCTGCTCGTGTCTCAGCACTTCCTTCAGGAAGGAGCTAGCAAGTGCCAGCACACCCAAACGTGCAACTGGAGAAGGGCTTTGTATTCCCTGGCAGAACTCAAGAGCTTAAGTCATAACCTAGTGCAGTATAAAACGTCACTCAATGTAAATGTTGAATCAAATGTTTTTCTCCTAGAAGATGAATGTGTAAAGGTTGAAATTCTCTGCTATGCAGACGGCTGTGGCCAGTGCTAATTTTTGCCAGTGCAGAATGTGTTTTTAAATTACCAGGACAAAATCTCTGTTTATCTGTATTAATCCACCAGCTCTTTCTCTCTAAAAGATTAGCCCTGGCAAGCTCTTGAAGTGTAATTATATTTTGCCATTCATGGCCAGTTTTACTCCAGGTTAAGTTTCTTCAAAGCATTTGCCATTTCAGTGGCATGGATCCAGGTGCAGCATGAGATGGATTTTGATATTCATCCCTTCCTCCTCTTCCCTCTTCTATCACAGCATCCTACTGTGTTCCCATGTGGCAATCTGTTGCACATTGGCCTCTTGTGGGAAGAGCTAGCACCTACCCTCTCTTCACAAGCAGCAACCACTGCAGAAATTGTAATTGCTGCCATAGAGTAGACAGGAAGGGACCTAAGACCAGGACCTGAGCAGC
Organism: Anseranas semipalmata; assembly: GCA_013399115.1. NCBI lineage: Eukaryota > Metazoa > Chordata > Aves > Anseriformes > Anseranatidae > Anseranas > Anseranas semipalmata. The sequence continues at coordinate 502,024 of VXAA01004252.1, forward strand.
AGCTTCTGCGCCTGGAGCTGTGAGGAGAGGGGAGAAGAGAGGCAGACTGAACCTGATGGAATTAGATCTGGAGCTGTTTCCTTTTTTTCCTTTTTTCTTTTTTTCCTACTTCCTGCAGCAAATTTTAAAATTGCTACAATTTTAGGAGTCTAGGTTATGCCTCACCCTAACTATGCATATCTTTAACAGGTACAAGGAGCTTTGAAAAGGCAATGGACGCAGTACAAAACCCAGTGGGGCCAAAGGCGCCGAGAGCACTGCTCCACCCGATCTACCTCCTACACTGCAACATCAATCACAGAGGTCCCCGTTTACCTGTACCATCATGACTCCAACAATGAGCAGCTAAATGGAAGATACGTAGATGACTCTGAACTTGTTGCATTGAAATCTGGAGAGACGTCTGCCTAGCCCAGCAGCAGCCACTGCAAACACACCATTTCACATCCTGCTTGTGAACAAAGAAGAGAAAAGGGTGGGAGTGCAGAAATCCAAGCCACTGCAGGAGAATGCAAGACCACGTGAATGGACACATCATATTCAAACCACATCAGCCTCTGACAGCAATGGCCTAGAGAAAGTCTGATGCAGAGGTGGAAATGTCACTTCTTCCTACTGAACATGGACCTACCCACCAGGCTACGCAATTCCCACACCTCCCGTCACTGGCCATATGATGTGACGATCCAGCAGTAGCAACGGTACCAGGGAGCCCACAGCAAATAGGAAAGAAAGAACCTGTACATGGCAATTGGAAACTTTCAGCACTTTTTGCTTTCAGTACTTTTCATTAACACTAGATTTTAAATATCAACTTTCACATGATGTAACTGGCTTGGAGTCCTTTACTTTTCCCCTTTTAAGGAAGTTGGTGACTTCTTAAAAGATTTTGCACATTGCAAGACAAATCAAACAGATGACAGAAAAAGACTAATTCCAAAGTATTCAAATCTTGATGATCTCCAATGGATATCGCAAAATACTACCATCCCATTAGCAGGTGCATAAAACAAGTGAAGGTAAAACAGTAGTTGTATAACAAGATCTCAGACACCCTCAACAAACCAGCTGTTTAGGCTGTCTCACACAAGTCCTGAAGGCATCTGAAAATAATTGCTGTTTAACAATACTAGTAGTTCAAGAGTATTTATTTATAGGAAAAATTGTCACCCTATTACTCTACCCAGAAACTCATCATTAAGGCACAATTCTTTCACTTTGAATAAACTGTGAAATTTGTTTGGAAATGATTATTTTCTTTAATAGCCACTCTGAGATGAATACTAAATGAATGCTTGCTTCTGTAATAAAATTATGATTATGGCAGTAAAGGATCCCAGGTAAGAAATAAGAAACTAATGTCATAGCACAGGAAACATCTATTTTTAGAATACTTGCTGTTCTGAGTCCCTTTCTGTTGAAGGTGACAATTTCATGTGTGAGTCTGTCACCAGGAAAGCAAGATGAACGTACAGTTTTGTGAGTAATAAGCACCTTTATCACACATTCAAAGCATCATTAGAGTCTCTATGTGATTACTGAGGCAAAAATCAGGTCAGGGAGAAGCTGATTTGCAGTTGGAAGTTACAGTACTGTCACTGCAGAAGTTCTGCAAATCACAAAAAAAAAAAAAAAAAGGTGAATTTCTCACATAAAGCTAAACAAAAAGAGTCTGCAAGCAGCAAAACCAGTGCCAAGGAAGTTTTGCAGGGATGTGACTCCTCTGGCATTTTGTGCATAAAATGTTTAATGAATATAATGTCATTCTTTCTTCCATCTCTGAAAAACTGTCCTGCAGATCTCCCTCTCCCTTGCCGTTTGTTTAGATGTACATGGGATATTTCAAATGCTAACAACTGCAAGGTACTCATCACAATCTTTAGCTTTGAAGGAAGTTGGAAAGTTATCAGTCCTCCTTTGTTTTCCCTGCTAATCCACTGCATCTGATGCTTCAAACCCAGCTTACTCAGGAAGACATGGTCAGAGGAGGAGGCAAATCGTCTCAAATGTCTAACTGCCATCCCTGACCTGGGAGCTGTAAAAATGCCTCCCTATGTGGCAGATGAATAGGAAGAGTTGGAATGCCATCTCTTAAACTGCAGCTGTATTCATATGATACTTCTTTCACAGGTGTAAAATTTCTTTCTTTCCTTCACTTGCTCACTGTGATTCCATCCATAATGATTTTTCTCCTTAGTACTGGAGGGGACTAAGTACATAAGGGACTTAAAATATTATGGGTTAGAATAGTCTTAAATCCAGATCTTGTCAGATAGTAAAGGAGAAAAGAAAAGCTGCAATAAAGTGCTTTAACTAAATGTCAATTCATTTGTAATTTTAAAGGTTACAGAGGCCCTAATCTTGCAGGTCATTCTGTGCCAAGGAAGGCCTGCAGGACAGCCTGTGTGCCACAGGGTAAAGTGCACTCTAGAGAGTCCCATGGGAAGAGAGCATAGGTAAATCCTGCCATAAACGTTGATAATCTAATTCAGATTCTATTGAGATTAGCAGGCAAATCACTGTTGATTTAGATGAGTGGTGAACAACTCTATTTAGCATTTAGGTGTGACTTACACAATACAGTTTGGTGTAGACCTCAAAAAAATGGAGAGAAATTCATTCCTAGTAATTTGGAACCATTTTTAAATAGTGTTCAGCTAGGCTCAGTTTTTCCTTCACTGACACAGCTAGACTATGACAAGAAGCTTTACTATTCATTGCAAATTTAAAGTGGAGATCTGCTGAACATGTCTACATACATGACACGCCATCTCACCGGAACAGTCCCTACCAGGGAAGAGTTCATGGCGGGTATGTGCGAACCCAGTGCTACGAGATGGGACCAAATCCTCATCACACATACATGAGGCAATGCCTCGCAGGAAAGGGGTGTGTTCCATTTGTGCCGCAGGCACACACACAGCCACTGCGCACCACCAAAGCTTCCTCCCCGCAGTGAGGAGCTGCCGAAGCTGTGACCACAGAACAAGAGAGGAGCATGGGAACAAGAAGTAACTGCCCACTGACAGTGTGATATCTACAAGAAAATACAACCCTGTGTATTCATTCAGGCCACACACCTATTCTTCAGACATCAAGGAATGCACAGGCAGTTATTTTTTATAACAGTATTCCACGTATTAATATTTCTGCATTTACCAATGAACAATGGGAAGTGGAGGATTTAGTCCCTGAAGACAAGGTGGCTCTACTATGAACGCTGTCTTTCTAAAGTTTTGAGGCACACTGTGCTTCCCAGGAGAGCTCCAGAAGGCATTCTTTGTTTCTAAAGACACAGATGAGCAGACTGTAAAAGAAGAGTGCGTAACACAGAGAATTTAATAATGATCATGTACACATAAGTACGAATTGTTTTACAGTCTATTATGTTCATGTGGATGTACAAAATTGAAATGCTTTGCCATTATACTGATTGTTTTCTTCATTCACCAGTCATTTTTTTCTTGCTCTGTTCAGCACAATGCTCTGAAATGCCAAATTTGGGATCTTGGTTTTAGGATCTCAGTTTTAGCTTCAGGTGGTGGAAACACTGAATGGTTATGTCAGTCTTTGTGGTGGCTTTGGTTTCAGTGAGGTGGTAATGATTCGCAGCCACTAAAAATTTGGTGTAACATGCATACTGAGTTTAGTGTTGGCATCATGCTGGGGCTTGCAGGAAAGGTTTGTTTTAAAGGTACTTAGTAATTTCTAATCCAAACATTTTTCTTTTTCCAATGGGAAATGCTTTCTTCATCTCAGAATGGTTTGAAGTGTTATCATTGCGCATATAAGGTATATTTCACTTCTGTGCTTTATAAATAGCACAATACACTAGTGACAGTAATATTGGGAATGCTGGTATGACCTGAATAATTACCATGTCTTGGCAGTAAGGAGTTCTGTCTTTAATACATTTCACAGGAACAGCAGAAATGCATAATTAATGTATCAGTGTATCAAAAAGAAAGAAAGGGAGACGATGCTTGGACCAGTGGCTTCAAGGTGTATTTTCAGAGGAAACAAGCCTTACATTAAGCAACACTGCAGTATCTATTTCCTCTCAAACACCACACCCAACACATGAAAACTCAGTCTAGTGAACAATTGCTCTGGCAGAAAGGTTTGTGCAGTTACTTTGTTTGAACAACTCAATCTATCAGAGAGGTGCTGGATGTTATTCTTCATTAGGTACAGAAACAGCAAAAAAGGAAAGACTTAGTGTGGCATGGGATGCTGAAAGAAAGCCTTGTTTTTTATTTGGTTTACTTAATAAATATGTTTTAGCTGAAATAAAAGAGCAACAAAGGTAGACGAGACAATTTTTTCCATATTAAAATTCTTAGTAATAGTGCTACCTTAATTAAAAGTCTGCCAGTATTTCCATTACAAAGTGCTCATGTGTTTATAACACAGCAACATAACTTTGTTTTGGGATGAAACCAACCACACAAGTGGAGTGAATTTCTATCCTCTTTTCCTGAATCCTGCTCCATCCTTTACCAACCTTAATAAACAAAATCTGAGCCATTTTTCAAGATGCAAATTCTGAACACTAACAATGTGGAGGCATCTGCATTTCCAGTCCTTTGAATTTTAAAAGTCAGATGCGTCTTCTTGAAGTTACATATGCATAGCTACTTGCTTAGTGCTCAAAAATATAAGCATTCGTAACCTAAAACTTATTTGCATTGAAACAGTAGTTGATCTCACGCCAATGAGAGTCTGTACAGGGTGTGAGCGTACCTGCTCTGCCCTCTGGCAGCAAGGAGGAGTGCATGGAAGACCTGAGCCTCAGCCCAGCCACATGCTCTTTGGACCCAGTCTTAGACCAATGAAAAAAAATGGGAGATTTTGCAGCTAATGGTAGTGGCAAACTGGGAATTATGCATTCCTGGGGCAGCTGGGCCTTTGTCCTTGTGCTTGCTCCAGGAACACCCACTTCAGAGGGACTGAGGACTTGCCTTCAGAAGGACTTGGCAAAATGAAGGCATGAGTCCTACACAGCAAGTCATTGGGCAGCAGTGAGGGAACATCAAACCTGCAGCTCAAAGCACAACCTTGGGAGGAAGCACATGATTAGCTCCTTAGTCAACTATCTCGTGAAATCTAAGTGCCCAGCCAGCCCTATGATTTAGGGAGGTGCCAGAGTTATGCTGCTTTGACAACTCCCATTCTTTGGCAGCTGTGGCAATTATGGTACCTGTAAGGTTTAATTTCAAAGTATCGCTTTCAAAAGCTGCATATCTTTCTGTGCAGCACAGTATTTTGCAGATACTTCCAGATGATTCACAAATCTATATTTAAGCACCCCTTTATTGAGCACTCAGAGCATCATTGAGAAAAAAGAAAAAAGAAAAAAGGAAAGAAAGTATTTCTCAGAGTTTCCAACATAGATCACTATGCTCCTCTTAGCTCAGTTCTTCTCAGGACAGCTGTTTTATCTGGTAAAATTAAGTGGTGAGAATGTCATTACTGAGCATGTCACACTGCTGCAGAAAAAGAAAGCATCACAGTAAGATGACTAACTAGGGTGTTGTATACGACTGTCCTGAAACACAGATAGGCACAGATACTGTTAGGGATGATTTAGACCTTGATCATCCTGCCTTGGCAGAGGGATGACCTGCCAATCTCCTATCAAGATGTATTTTCTATGATTTCATAACAGCAGAGGTGGGCACCGTGCTCTTGTTGGGGCAGGAAAGTGCTTAACTCTCCTTATACTCCGTCTGACATTTTCTTCAGAATCCAATTTTAGGACCTCACAAACCTATCTCTATAAGGAAAAACAATATCGAGTCTAAAGGGTATCAGACATCTACAGTGATTTTAAAAATCTAATTCCTTTCCTCTCATTGTGAGTAAATGCAACTTTAAGAAGTGACTGCTGGAGGTTACTTCATGTAATGTGTGATGTGCAGCAACGTGACTAGATGCAGCCTCTCCAATTCTAAGTGCTGGTGATCTTAGTTTGCATAAATGTGTTCAAAGAGATACAGCTCTTTCCCTCATCTGCATTTCTCTCCACCACCACAAGAAGTGTTAACTCTCCAATCTGTGCAACCTACAAATTTTCAGGAGGAACGTTGCTCCTGTAATGTTTGCAGTTTACATTGACTTGCTGTTGATCCAGGAATGGGAGGTGCAGATTTAAAACTAAGTTAGAGGTAAAATTCTGAGCACACAGATCAAGTATCTTTAGAACTACAATAAAATCATCTTTCTCTTTTTAACAGAATGTAATCATGTAACCTGAAAAAGCAACATCTAAAAGCTCTTGAGATGTTGATTGTTAGACAAAAGGCACAAAAAAAAAGCAAACGTTCTGGAAATTATAGGTAGCATACATACATATATGCATATATATGAATTACGTATATGAATATATGATATATATTCATATATGAATTTATATAAGAACTTCTGTTCAGGTAGAGTATGAACCCTAGTCCCCCCAAAATGCACAAAGCATAAGTGATGAACATAAGGGAGAGACTGCAGGGCAGAGAAGGTACATAGCCTCCCTTAACTACCTTAATGCTTCCAGGGACCCCATACTGAGCACAGGCATCCAGGGGCACCCATCTGCCCGCTCCTACGCTGGGCTGGTTGATGATGGGGGTGTCTGGGCTAAACGATGCTGGCTACACTGCGTTTCTCAGCTTGTTAAAATAACACTGAGCTGATGACAGAGGCTGGTCAGGAGGCAAGCAGAAATAATCTCTTTCCCAGCTGTATGTCTGCTCTCCAACAGGTAACCTCATTAATGTCACCAGCATAAGACCCGCTGTTGTGGCGAAGACTAACCTAAGATCAGACACTTCCCTGATATGGAAAACCTCTTATTTCACTGTAACACAGCAGTAATTCTCACTGACTTCAGCAGTGTAGCTAAGGACAAGCTTTCTTCCTTTTTGATTTTAGAGGTTGTCTAAAAATCTAGCAAACATTGAAAACACAGTGAAATATAGTCTCTCCTTCATATTTAACATGAAAGATCCTAATTCTTCAGTATTATGCTACATATGGACTACCTAAGGTAACAAGACACTATGTTTGAATTTCTGTATTTTTTTGGTAGTGAAATACCTGATCTCCATTTCCGCCATGTTTAAATGCTACATGTATTTGACAGACTTCACAAGTTACGTGACTATTAATATACATTTTTCGGTGTTATATTTGTAGATAAAGAGTCAAACAGTTGTTTTACACTGAAGGCTTAGCAAATAACAGCTTCTGGAAGACCAAAATAAAAAGAACAAAAAAAGGGTCTTCCCAGTCCATGCTGACTACATATAAAACCCTGTGAGGCTACAAGGTACCCCCTTGTAGCCTACTATCTGCCCTTATCTCCTAGAGATTTCTTTAGTTCTGAACAAACAAGGGCAGCGTATCTCAATGCAGATGGAGGCATTGGGCTGATCAACAGGATGTAGCACTGATAGGTGCTCCTGGGACGTGGCTGGTACAGAAGGAGATGTACAGCTCTTCACACGACCCCACTGCAAGGGGATCAACTTCTCCCAGTGTGTGCGTGTTTTTAAAGTGTAAGCCCTTTCTGAATACTGTCATAATTAACATCCCTTCTGAGAAGGACCTGAGCAAGTTCTGTGCCGTTTAAACAATCTGTGAAATAAGATCTGTGAAGAAAGGCCATATCTCTAGATTCAGAGGCTGTATTGCCAGCATAGGCTTCCACAGGGAAGAAAGTTGTCTAGAAGGCTATAAAGCATCTGCCTGTAATTAATTTAGTTCTATAAATGGTCAGAGCCCATATTCTGTTTCTTTCAGATTGTGTGGGCAGATTTATCAAGTTCAGGCCCACAATAAATGAACAGGAAATAGCTGAAGAAAAGATTTTTCTTATTGAATTATATTGTACTACAAGCTTTTTTATTTTACAAGCTTTTGTATTGTCTTTGGATGTATAGCAAATATTTAACTCCCAAGGATTTAGCCACCATGCTCACAATTGGCTCTCCAGCAACTGAAGGGAGGTGCCCCTCTGGCAGACGCTGTAGCTTTGAACTGGCAGTAATTCAGAGCATTCACAAGAATTATAGTATGAGTATGTCCAACACACACACACACACACACACACACACAAAGAAGTAGAAACTATCTATACTGCGGCCTTCACTTTCAAAAGAAGGGAGTGCAAGGATTTTTCATTTTATTCCTCTGCCGTATGATTTTTCCCTGATGAAAGACTCTTTGGGAAGTCAGAATTAGTAAGGATGTGGAAGGATAGCAGGTCCCTCCAGATGTGCCATCACCTACACAGCCACTGCCACATACGCAATGAACTGTTTGTCATGACTTGTCAGGTTTGGGAAAATGCCAGAAAAGAACCAGAGCATTTCCCCCTGATGGCTACAAGAGTTACTTGGTAACGATTGCTCTTTCTATAAGGATATCATAAACCAAGGTCTCTGTTCTTCATCTGTAAAGTTCATTTGTATTACATCACATGAGTACTATAATTCTTGAGTGCAGAAAGGTGCATCAATTACTAACAATGCACTTCAGCAGAAGAAATGAAGGCACTCAGGACAAAGAAACATTATATATATATTTTATTCTTAGCACACAATCTTTGTAAATCAGCAATAGACCTTCAGGAATCAAAACATACAAAATAAAATCCGGATATATTTTAAATGATTCCCTGTGCATATGAAAAGTTTTCTGGATTTTTTTTTTTAGTTTTGTATCTAGATAAAATATCACTGTGTGACAGGAAAGTTTTATGCAAGCAAGTTTTATTGGATTATGCTTGAAACGCATGGTTCACAAAACTGAAAAGGCTTGAAAATGTAGCAAGAATTTCTGTGTTGGCAGATCTGAGGGACAATCTAAAAGCCACAAATTTATTATTTATGACTGATATGAATGAAAACAGAATTCTATTTGAATTATCCCTTTGTTTTTATACACACTAGAAAGTTCATGTCTACTTTAGCATTTACTGCATAATGTGTTTTATGCCATAAAAAAACACTGATGATTTTCTACACCACACAATGTATATTTCTGATTATAAACCAATTTTTCTGCTGCATTGTGCACTGTACATAAGCTGAATATGGTTGTAAATAATTCTCCATATGTAGAAAACCTTCTTACAAAGAAATACTGACTGAAGGTGTGAGTGAAATCTCAAACTTACTGAAATCAACAGCAACAACTTACTGAGTTCTGTGGAAGCCAGGATTTCACCCTTTCCATCTCCTGTTTTATCAGTGATAACAGCTACGGACGGATCAGAGAGGAGACGCTTGGTACTGCCTCCCACTTCACACGCATGGGGGCTGCTGTCATCTTTTCAGATCATTCCCCTGAAAAACTGGGGAGACTGCTCAGAGAGCAGCACTGGGGGAAACATCACAGAAGTTAAGCCTTGCTCCAACAACATCTCCATCAGAGCAGATATGGGAGAAAAAAGCCCTGGTGGGGTTTTGGGTGCCCTGCAAAGCCTGGTCTGCTCTAGTCTGAGGATCAGGTGGGGTCTGTGCTGAGTTGGGCGTCAGTCCATTGCCCTCTCTTTGATTATTTCAAGTGCTGCATGAGAGTGTTTTACTTGCTATTTCTTTGGTGTAGAACTGAGCATTCGGGATATTTTGGCTTTGTGAGAGGCATATATTTTTGCAATAAAAAAAAAAAAAAAAAAGTCAGACTAACTTTATAACCCGTGGAATCTCTTCTTCTTTTAAGGCCCCAGCAAGGGCAAGGTAATCAGATATAGATAAATAAATAAATAAATAAGCAAGCTAGTAGCACAATAGCATTAAAGGTCATAGAAGTATCTATTAAAAATTAAGCAAAAATCTGTGGTTAAGACACTGGACTCCACGGACTCAGCAGACCTACATTTGGCTCATGTCCCTGCCACAGTCTTACTGTGTAGCCTTGAGAAAATTATTGTAAACAAAGTGCTAGCCTCACCAAATCCACTGAAACTACTACTGAAAGATTTAGGTTCCTACACTCAAAATTTAGACTTTTCCTCTAAGCATGTTTTCGTTGGTAAAAACTCCAACCTATCTAAAACTGCCTCTAAGTCACACTGGAAAAATATATTGTTCAGGTATTCCTAGGTAAATAAATGTGCCATGTAGGTGATGGGCAGCTCAGGCCAAAGTTCCCACAAAAGCCAGTGGGGAAAAGTTGCCCCTTTGTCCCCCAAACCTTGTATTCCACAGTGGTTGGCTGGGTTTCTGCTCTCTGGTGGGAATTTTATACCAAGATCTACTTCTTTGCAATCATGCTTATCATCATCCGTGAGCTAATTAAATTCTTCCCTCTGGTTAGTGAATATTTCAAAATATTCTAAACATTCTGAAGCATGCAAGGAAAAATGTTCAGCAGTTATTTCTGAGAGAGCCCTGTCATAGCGACCGCTCTAGTGTGCCATGATTCAGAGACTACACGCACATGTGCATTTAAACATGCATGTGTAATATAAACTACCTACATAGATTCTACACCTATGGTCCCAGTCACCCAACCAATGTTCAAGTGATGCAATTTCAAACTGTGCTGGGCGGGAAGAGGATTCAACTCTTGCACTTTACACAGTGCTCCAGAAAACAGTTTGCTGAAAGGCAGCTGCAAGGCCTGGCTAAATTGCACATAATTTTTAGGTGTCTCATGTGGTTGAGATATCAGAACCCTTCTCCATGAATTAGGCTCATCTATATATAAGTTTAAAAAAAACACCCATGAGAATATCAAATGCCTGTGATACATACAGTATTATCTACATGCTTTGCTAGCAACCTTTTGATGTTAATTTTCTAATTTTCTCAGTCTCCGTTATGAAACTGACTCTTTCTGGGCAACAAGGCAGCACTGAAAATCACCATGGGTACTATCAGTGACAAAGTCACCAAGAATGTTAACATCTCCTTAGTGTCCCAATAGCTCAATGAATACAACTCTGTTGGCACAAGTACAGAATAGACATAGGCAACATATCCCTACATAATATGTGAATGTCAGCAGTCCCCAGAAAGGCAAAACTCGAAAGCCCTTTCCCAGATTGGTTCTCCAACATTCAAAAATACCATTTCTTCTGCAGAATTCATTTTGGCAAAGGTGTTTGTCAGTCTGCCAGAAGAGATCTGCTTCTGAAGCAATCCAGCTGAGCTGCAGAAGTCAGCTAGCATAGGAAGACATTGGAAGAGAAAAATATGTCCTGGCCCAGAATAATTTATATTATTAAGAAATGTTTCACATTAGATGAACTATCACCAGTGAGCAATATACACAAATAACATTAGGCAACTATACACACATGACATAGTGGTGATCAAATGTATTCTAAGATTATTTTCATCTAGTCAAGGGACAAAATCTTTTGGTGGCACCTCCTGAATACAGCTGCATTATTCTGCTTAAGTTCTGAAGCTGCTCAGGGGAGGCTGGAGCGTTGCTACCCATCAGATTCCCAGGGCTGGCAAATGTACCTCAAAGACAAATGCTTTTTTGGCATTAAATACATCTCGCTCTTACTTAATGAAGTCTTCTGCATCTAAACGGTATCTGCAAAGAAAGAAGAGAAAAACCTTTTTTTTATTTTTTTGTATCCTCTGGAAAAATGACAAGACTAACAGGCTTAGGAGTTTAAGATAATTAAGATAATTATGATAATTAAGATAATTAAGAGTTACACTGTCTTGGAACCAGAAAGTCTTTTATCATCTGGGGAACAGATGGTCCCCAGAGGCTGCCGAGTGTCTGTCTTGGGAGGTGTGTTAAGGGCAGGTTAGACAAGCAAAATCTGAACAGATAGAGATGGACCTAACTGTCTTTGGTAATATTATGATAAATAATTACTTGCTACCAATATCCCATTTTCTATGGGTAAACTCCCTTCCAAGCCTCAAACACCTACTCAAATTTTGGAGTGTTGTTTTGTGTTTCTCCCAGCAGCAAAGCATTCATAATATTGCCCATCCCTACCAATATTTTTCATGATGCTGCTAGTAGCTCTGATTTGAAATACAGAATAATTGCTTGTGTGAATACAGTTTGCAAGCAACAGACGAAAGCGATTGCTCCATTTCCAAACTGAAATGCACTCTGCTCCACCCAGAATTTTTTTACAGTTTTCAGATATCTTTCTGAGATTCTTCTATCCCGTGAGACATTAGTGACTTTCAAAAATGGCTCTTGAACATGAATGAATTTTGTAAAGCCATAGACCACTAAAAATTTTTACTCATGTGAATTTGAAGGTAATAAGTGAGGGGTGGTTTGTGTTCAGACTGTTTGGAAGAGACATGAAAATTTACATAAAATCCTTTGCATGATGCAGCAGAGAAAACCAAGCTCTTCCAAAGTATTTTGGTACCATGAATTTCCAAACTTCATTTGAGGACGGGTGTAGCTTAGAAAATAGTCCCAGTGACCCTGTTAGGTCAAACGTCAGTACTCTTATCCCTCCTGAACACTATCTTATTTTCCCAGTGATATGTGACACACCACGAAAAGGTTGTCAGCATCATTGCAGAGTAATTACCGCCAAAGCAAGACTATGACCCTTAATGGTGCAGAAAAAAAGCACTGAATGTTTATGTAGTCTAATTTTAAAATAACCCACCAAATAAACCATCATAGCAGGATGATTTCATTACAAATCCACAGCTTCTTTTGTGACTACAGCTCTTTCCTCCTGCCCCCAAATATCTGCTTCACTTCTCTTCAAAGCCCAAACTCTTCCCTGTCATGAAAGTCTTCAAAAATTCCCACTGCTTCACGCTGGAGAGCCTCCATCCTTTTGCCTTTCCCAGGTTGATTTAACCAGGGACATTCTACTTGTCATTGAAAGTGCTGTTTTTCCTTCACTGGCAAGACATATGGCAGTAAAAGTCCTAGCTAATCTTCACCATCTTTCTTTGGGTTTGGAGTCCATCTACACCATTGGTGTGTTAGCTGGTAGTTATCCAGAACAGGCAAGGACCTCCACATTTTTCCAGTACATTTCTATTTTCTCAAAACCAAGCTGTGTTGGATGTAGCACCTTGGAAAACATATCTGAAGTCAATGGAGGTTTGCTATTTTTATTGTACTTCAAAAAACACAACTCATTGGATTCCTTGGAAAATGTTTCTCTCTTAGAAAATAGTAAAGCCAATTTTCAGTGTGGTCAAATTAAAAGCAGCTGAAATATTAAACCCCGATTTTCAGGATGGAAACTACAATAAGGAAAATACTGTGTTATGATTGATACTAAGAAGCAACAGGGATTACAGAGAAGCTGTGGTGGAATATGGTAGTAGAATATAGATGGTCTGGTTACATTTTGCAAAGAACTCAAAATGCAAAAATCATACCAGAATCAGACTTTGGACATATTTTCTTACAATATAATTTTTCGTTTCTTCATCTCCATTTTTCTGAAAGCTGTTATTGTCTTCCATATTCACTGCTATGGCTGACACCATTGAAGTGTGGTTTGAAAATGTCAGGATTTCTTGAGATCCTGCACATGAGAAGGTCACCTCATTTCTCAGGCTCCTTGCCAGTAGCATGTTCTTCTTTGCTTTGTATTTTTTTTCTGACATTGAAAGAAGGTATTGACAGTGAGGAACTGTCTCTTCCTGTTGACTTGGTTCTGGTTGCAGGTTCTCAAACCCCACAGAGAAGGTTTGTGTTTTTGTTTTTGTTTCTGATTTGTTTTGTGCTTGTTTTTGTTGTTGTTGCTGCTGCTTCTTCCTTGGTGATTGTTCTGGTCATATTTGGCTGTGGAGCAAAATGAGAAAGACAAAACTGTTACCTCACAGCCCAAACAACACAGATCAGAGTGGCCACAATATACTGAAACCAAACAGCGGGGGCCTTTCATCAAATTCTTGTGAGCTATGAGGAGTTTTCTGTTCCAATGGTTAATGCTGTAGATCTCAGAGAGTGACATGAGCACAGGTTCTTCTCTATAGAGATGATGTTCACTCCTTTAATTACAGCACCACAAAAAAAAAAAAAAAAAAGAAAAGAAAGAAGCTTTCTATTACAAAATACTTTTCTAGCTCTACTAGCCATATAATATATGCCGTGGGGCAGCATACTGTATGTTACGAGGTTACTTTCTTGGGCTTGGCAGGTACTGAGAACTGAAGCACCAACACCACTTCACTATGTGATGCACAGCCTATGCAGAGACTTTCTCACCAACCCTCATCACAAACAATCTGCCTAAAGCTGAGACAATCTCACTGAGCTAGCGAGATACAGAGGGATTTGTAATCTTCTGACAATCTGCCTGTAACTGGGCAAGCAGGAGTTAACATGTTTGAATTTACTTACCTTTAAAAACATGTGGGTTCCAAATGGAGCCTGTTTCCCATCAAAAAGCCAGACATGAGAGCTTTCAAAATCCCACTAGCACCACTGTCCAGAGACAATTTGGCTGGATGAAGATAGTGTTGAAAAGTTTGTGTTGATCTGTTTTTATTTTGTTTGAGATAGAAATATCTTTAAAGAACAGAGAAAACATTTCACACATCCAAACTTCTTTAGCAGAGTTACTCATGTTGTCTTTCAACTTAACTTCATGGTTTCTGGTCTTTCTACTGATGGCCAGTAAGAACAGAAAATTAAGTATTTTTTTGTACTCCTCCCAAATATGAGGATTACGACATCCTTCACTGCTCATCATTATATTCAGGTTCCATCTATGCTATAGAATAGAATAGAATAGAATAGAATAGAATAGAATAGAATAGAATACAATACAATACAATACAATACAATACAATACAATACCATAGTTCAGTTGGAAGGGACCTTCAAAGACCATCTAGTCTAACTGCCTGAGCACTTCAGGGCTAACCAAAAGTTAAAGCATATTATTGAGGGCGTTGTCCAAATGCCTCTTGAACACTGACAGGCATGGGGCATCATCTACCTCGCTAGGAAAGCTATGACTGGGACAATTGTAGTCTCTATTATGATTATTTCTTATTTAGATATTTCCATTGTCAAGAAATCCTACACAATGACTGGGAGTGATGTTACTTGGGTGCAGTAAGGCAAAACCAACAGCAGAGCTGTTGCTCCCTGAAGACCTCACATCCTGCCCACAGATACTCAATTTTCAGTCAAAGTGAACTGGAGACGACTTAGGCTGCTATGCAGCCAAGTACTCTCTGAATGAACAGAGGATTTGGGTTTGAGTTGACTAAAACTATGGTTTGATGTAATGAAGTTCTTTTCTATTAAAAATAACTGTCTGGCCACCCACCAGTGTTGGTTTTTTGTTTGTTTTGTTTGGGCTGTTCTTAATTGGCTTCTACCTTAACTTCAAGAAACTTTCAGCCTCTGCAGCCTTGCTTGCAGCCACTCTCCACCCCCTCCCTGCAGCTTGGTGTTTTTCTGCCTGATGTGATTTGTTTTATGAAAGTGCCAGCAAAGGTTAAACACTTCATTGACAAATTTCACTTCTTCATTAAGGAAACATTTTTTATTTTCTAAGATCTGTCACTTCCTAATTAATTCCTCTGACATTTTTTTTTCAGTGCCTCAGCCAAGGAAGTATAATCTTTAACGAATTAAAACGTGTCATATTTTCATCTTAGATTGGCAGGTATATTGACTATTTCTTTCTGATCTATGTTAATCTATGCCACCCTGCTTTTAGGCCAGAATGCTTATCTGGGAAGAACAGCAATCACTACTAACCAGACTAATGGTAATTTATGAAAGTACCTTAAGTGTTTCCTCTCTTCCCTCTCCCAGCTCAATAGCCATTTCTATGTGCCCAGGTTGAATTGTAGTATCTTGACCCTTTTTTCTGAAAATAAATAAATAAATAAATATCTGCAAATAGGTCCAAAAATGTGAGTTTTTTCCTTCATCTGTCTCAGCTATTTGACAAACTAGGTTGGGCACAAGCCTGTGAACAATTATATCAGCACAGTCAGGAAATGGTGGACTGCAATGCATGAAGGGAGGGGAAAAGGAAAGTTCCTGACATTGGCTTTTCTTCCAGAAAAATATGCAATATGGATCCACTTTTTCAGTTGAATTTCCTTCGTCCTGAAGGATGAACTGGTGAATATCCCTCTTCAGTTATGTGCTGGAAGAGAAAAACACACTTCACACTTCTCTTGCTTGGCAGCAAGAGAAGGACTAATTATCACCCATGGAAGCGAGATGGACTGGCAGAAGATGAGAGTGAGGAAAAGTGCAGGCTGAATTGAAACCTCTCCTTCTGTTGAGGTCCTCTGCTTGGAGCTTAATACTCTAATCCTCAACCTCAGCTTTTGAAGACGTTTTATCATCTAAGCATATGGGTTGCCCTGCAAAGGGGTGGGGGGTTCACAGGCTCTCAGCACTGAAATGACATATAGCAAAGAGAAAGAGAATACCTGTTACATGATCATCTGGAAGCTATGGCTAGAAATATATCAGCATAGAAATATGGAAACATATTTTTTCTCCATAAAAATAAAACGTGGACTTCCTGACATTTCTCAAAGCCTCTTTTCTATTTTTTTTTTCCAGTTGAAGACCCCAAGAAACCACTAGTATGAAGTCTGGAAACTGTCCAAGTTCATTCCTAACATGAATCTTCTACGGTTTATTGCAAAAGGCAATCTCCAGAATTTCATTATGACATGGAAACTTCATCAATTGTTCTAGTGACAGGTCTTTTGTTTATGTCTTTAGATCTACAGCTCAAAACAATTACAACTGCCAATTTGTGCAAAATAGGACTCACAAATGAAAAACTATAACTATATAGTTTCTGTAACACTGAGGCACAGGAGGGAATTTTACATCACTGCAGCTGGTGATTGAAACAATCAGGATCTATCAGGACTGAGAGGCTGAGACTCTGATAGTTTGACCCTCTTAATTATCCATTTCATTAATTGCCTGTCTGATGTTTGCTACTGTCTCCATTTTCAGGAGCTTCAATATCAAATTCTAGGCGGGTCCAAAACCCACTCTGAGGTTAACTGAAACAAGTCACCCTGTAACAACCATGTTATAAATTCACTGAAGAATCAAACAGACTGATAAGACCAAAACTAGTTCAGCCCCCAAGCACTGAAATCAAGGATATTGCTGGAAGGCCTCTAATAATTATTATTTCCATGTTGCCTACCCCTCCTTCTGCCAGATGTTCCTGCCCCCACAGCCAGTACAGTAATATATCCTTTCTTTTTTGTCAGCTTTAAATCAAAACGCTATCAATTTCAGGTCACAGGCTAAGCTGAAAGCACTTCTGCTGTTTCTGATAGGGGGACAGCATCCTTCAGCCCCCAGAATGATTGTCAGTGTTTTAAGTGATACTGAGAATAAGAGTACTCTATGAATTTTCTGTCAAATGAGGTTCAAGGAAACTGAAGCTATGTAGAGTAGTGTATTTCCTTGAGTCATTTTGCCACATGTACCAATAAGATAGAACAAAATGAGTAATTTTAGAAGCAAAAATCACCCTTTTTTGCTATATAATTACATTCAAAAACGGTAACAGAAAATGATGTTATATTGACATATTGTCAATCAATTTACGAAACTCAAAAACTCTTAATCCAATGCCAAAAAGCTAATAAAAAAAATTATTTTGGGGTATATGTCTCAAATCTCTCCAAAGTTATTGCAATGGAAATAACTCTTATAATTTCCTCAGAATAAATACTAGCAACTACTTTTATTCAGAAATCTTGTAACAGAAGCCAATAAATATTACTTTATGTCTGGTTCCAAATCATACAATATCCACCATGAAAATGTGCTTACCATGAAAATAAACAAAAAATGAAAATGCTTGTATAATTGCCTTGTGTGAGCACAGAAAATTTATTTGTGTAGGTTATATAAAGTAAAGAACAGGAATTTTTTTACTTTTTTTTTTTTTTTTCCCCAGAAGTTATTAGTGACTTTGGATAACTGCAATTAGGATGCTCAGATCTGGATTTACCTTAAAAGAGTTATGATTTTCCTTGGTCAAATCCTGAAGTCTGGGTGGGGTACGTCTGCTCTGAAGGCTGCCTCAAGGAAGCCACCAGGACTGCCTGTCTCTTTTTAATAATTTTGGCCAAACATTTTGCAAATGGAGTGGAAACAGCCCTCACTAAATTCCAGGAAGAATTTTGCTTTGGAGAAGGATACCCGAAGAGGGCGCTAGGGTAAGATAAATAAAAGAATGGCAGAGTGACCATCAGCCTCCCACCTAGGGAGAGGACCCTTGGCTGGAACTGTTCAAGCACCAGAATGTCCATCAGAAACCCAGGAGCTCCTAAACCAGGCAAAGCAAGGCTGAGATGCATTCCCGCAAGCCCCACTTCCCATGCAGCCCATAAAGCCAGCTGGCAACAGTGGCAGCTGCTCTCCACCTGGATCCTTGCTTTGCTGCATGTGGGGCAGGCGTTTCTGTGCTGTTCCTGGGCAGGTGGGAAGAGGCAATGGCGCTTCGGTCTAGTTGCTGAACCCTGGAGGGCTTTGCCACCTTATGCAACACTTTTGGCCACCCTCAGGGAAAAGCACCAGTAATACAACTGAGATCGTGGGAGAAAAATCCATATTGCAGCTTTTGCGAGGAAATAAAAACACACATAAAAATTAAAGTCTTTTATTTCATGGGCACGGCCTCAAAGCAGCAAGTCAGCAGAGCAGGAAGCAGACGTGTTCTAAAACAATCTGGGATAAATTGCTCATAGCAAAGAAATCCGCTTCAAACACATGAACAGGAGCCTTGCTTCCAAGCCTCCTTCCCTTTGCCCGTACCCACCTAGGCCTTTGGAGATGAATTTCCTAATGAACCGACCAAGGACACGGTAAGTGAATATTCTGCTTGCTGGAGGTGGTTAGATTAGGGTCCAAGCTCTACATCTGCACTGCGATCTGCTGAGTACAGTTAGGAAAAAAAGAAATAAAGAAGAAAAGGCTTGGACAGCAGCACTGCAATTGAGGGGAAAGTCATGTCTACCAGGAACTCAAAGCTTCATTAAAACAGAGCAGAGCAAGCAGGTTCCCTTCTTCAAGGGGAAGATTCTCTTCTTCAGGGGGAATCTCAGAGTTCATCTGAACACATTAGAGCAGGGAGCAGCACTAGCTGGACGATGGCCAGACTGGTGTGCGCAGCCTTACGCAATATAAGGCAGACAGCTAGCAGGAAGTAGTCCTGAGGGGGCAAAAGTGAGAACCTCTAAAAATCCATGGGACGGATGAGAAGGGAAGGGAAAAGCAAGGTAGGAGATCCTTGCTCAGCTACAGAGCCGTGCCTCCTGCAGCAGAGTCGCACTACGCCACATAGGCCCGTGAAGAAACCAGCGGTGGCCTCCAGCTCTTCGCAGTCCATGGTCATTTGGCAGCTGCTGGTGGCTCAGCTGGGCCCTGCGGGGACAGCACGGAGCCTGGCAGCATCTGCCTGGCCCCGATGCATGCTGCATGGGCCACCAGGCCTCCTGCTTCAGGGCCGCACTGGAAGAAGCAGAGGAAACAGCTTGGTCCTCTTCCCGGTGGGGTGTGAAGCCATCCAAAGTGACAAGGTCCCCGCTGGGAAGGTTTAGAAGCTGAGCAAGTGGGCTTAAAGCTAAAGCTTGAAGAATTAAGTAATAAAAGCAATGAGTTCTCTGGACTAACTCAGCAATGCTTAATACATAAAACTTCATTCTGCTGTTGCAGCTTTATTTAATAAGAGAAACACGTAACATCTGTCATCTGACAGCAGATAGGAGGTACCTGTGAGGTACAACATCCCCCCAGGATCCTAGTGGTGTTTCTTGAAATCTCCAGGGTTCTCTTGGATCCACCTAGGACAAATACCTCCTCATAAACTTGGCAGCATTCTTGGAGCCAGTGACACAGAGTGCATTTGATATAAAATGTGAGTAAAAAAACAGATGGATGAGGTGATCAAATTGTCAGCGCAGTTTTCTTTTTCAGACATGACAAGAACACCCACATGTGGATGATTCTGCAGAGGATATACTACCCTGTCTTCAACAGAAAAGGTATACATCTGCTTTTGTAATCATCTGATTTTCTTTTTATCAAAGAGAAGCAGCACTTCTGCACCAGTATAATTTTTTTTCCAATGCTATTTAACATTACTTCAAGAGATCAATTATTCTCAAGAAACCCTTGACTATTTTCACCCTACCTCTAAGAAATATGAACAAGTAATCCCTTGTGAGGGACATGACAAAAATAGATGACTAGGCAAAGAGAAACATACACTGTTGGAGGTTTCACTTGGCCAGGCACTGTGAGGGCTTAAGAATGATGCTTTGCCATGTCCATGTCCCTCTTTTCCAATAGCAGTGACTGTAACTGCAACACCCAGCACCACAGGGCTCAACACCAGTGAGACCCCACTTCTGCTGCTTCTGTAGCCGTGTCCCCTGCTAATGCCACTACTTTCACACACTCTGTTTTTCCAAGGAATCTTGGAAAAGGCAGCTCTGTAGGTTCATGAAGATCATGGGGCAATTCTGCAGAGATTGTAATATAAGCAGGCTTAGAGGGGAATAATTTGAGGGAGATGCAACTCCTCTCCCAGGTTATGCTTTAAGCAGAATTAGAACATACAGCAGATGGCATCACAACAGTCTTAACTGCAGGCAGTTTCTCCCAGTTTCACTCAGTCTGTGCTTGGGGACACAGAATTTTCCTTTTGCTAATTAATTTACATTTGTATTTGTTCAGAGGACACCAGAAAAAGGGCATAAAATTCCTTTTTTCTTCGGCTTCATATTCAATGGCTCATTTCATTCCTATTCTGTTGTAGCTCACAGCACAGGATAGCATATCTTGTGGTGCCTATGCGAGGAGCACACCACACCAGGATAAAAGCCTTAATAACTGTTCCGTAACCAACAAGATAAATGAAAAACAAAGGGTGTTTTAAGGACAGTTACAGTTTTCCCTAAAGCTTTGCAAATTTGATACACTTCACAAAAGTTACCGAAGCTAGGGAAAGTTTACTGTCTTTAGATCGTTTATAGATAAACTCGATGACAAGGTGTAGGAAAAATGTTTCGGTTTTCTGACTCTGCAGTCAGCCACGTGGACAGATCCTTAGGACTGAAATAACTCTGCAAGTGCAGAACTGCATTGCTTTTGGATCTAGTATGTCCTTAGGCAACAATCAGCTCTCCATTTTTCCACTGCCTTCAAAGAACGCATTGACAGGCAGAAAGCGGCAATTTTAATTAATGAGGCGAGGGAAAAAGCTGTTGATTTTGTCTCCAAGAAATTTTCCCAAATGGCTATGTTACTTGGTCAGTGAAAGATATTATTGCAGACTGTGGTACAAAAGCCTGGCACATTTACCAGCTGTGACCAGGAAGGCTCTAGCAACCAACTGCACCGTTGGGCATCTTCCAGCTTCCTGAGCTGCTTAAACACTGTAATGGCAGATCCCTTGGTGCAGCGAGACTCTTTCTCACTGTAAGGAAAAAAGACACAGCTACAATCTTTAACCTAAGTAACATGTAAGGAATTATGGCAGAAGACAATGAACAACCAACATAAATTGGGTATGTTGGGTAACAGTTTACACCATACAGATTAGACAGGTTGTTACCTGCATTCAATACCTAATTGCACACTACTTCATAAATAATGTTAATGGATATTCTCCTTATACTTTGCAAGGATGAGGTGTAGGATTCCACCTCAGGGGTAGCCACTCCGGGCACCTGGGTGGTGTCTGCCCTCCGAGTCAGCTTACGTCCCCCTGCTTCAGGGCTTTGTTAATCAGTGGAGGGTCAGCATCTCTGGAGAGCTGTTCAGAAACCACACAAGGCTCTAAGCAGGAAGCCAATATACAATCCAATGTTCAGTGATGTACAGGTAATTTACACACCTCTACGTGCAGTGATATATCCCTGTATGTTTCTGTCTTACTCGTACTATGTGTACTCGATGCAGTGAATTTGAAACAAGGACCTTGTTGTTAAAGGAGATCCAAGGCTGAGACGGGACTGGCATAAGGGAAGAAACAAATCTGTTTGCTGGTTGTTTTTATTTTATTTACCTAAAGAAAAAGTAACTAATGAAAAAGATTCCAATAACTTGACTTCTTCCTTTCAAAACCCACCCCGTTCAGTTCTTCATTCAGTGTGCCTGAAGTCCCAGGTTTGAAATCTGTTCTGGCTAGAAAAAGAAGGTGCTTATTTACAAGGTATTAAAATAAAATTGCTTTGTTCAAATAAACAATCTAGTGGTCATTAAGAACTCGTTTATTTTTTTTTTTTTCCTGTTTAAAGTTTAGCTAAGTGCTTTCCCAAGTGTTTCACTGAAGCAAGGCCTTAATTATTATTTTGCAAAACACTGTGCTTATTCTGTAGAATGTACTGATTTTCCCTGCATAGAGGTACCAGGGGACATGGTTTAGTGATGGGACTTGATAGGTCAGGTTGATGGTTGGACTTTGTGATTGTGAAGGTCTTTTCCAACCTAGATAATTCTGTGATTTTATGAAATGAAAGAAACTGATCACACCCTGAAGTATTTTCTTAGTCCAAGGAGGAGCTAAGTTCTCCCTGACTTCAACTGTGACATGCAATTAAACATATATACAGCAGGGCTTTTAGGATTTGGCCAATTACACTTGTGTGACCTCTGGCCATTGGCTCAGTCCTTATGGTTCAAGCAAAATGTTCACTAAAGTTAATAGAAAAAAAAAAAAAAAAAAGACTTAGGCAGACAAAGGACCTCTGGAATTGTCCAAAGATTCCTCTGGGAAATCTTGAGGGACTTTTCGAGAAATATGTCTTGTTCAGAGCTTTTTGACAGTGATCATAATGGTGAGAAGTATCTTTTTTCAGCATCATGTTGTCACAAGCTATTCAGTGAAATGAGGGACTACTTTAGGTACCTAACGTTTGCAGAGCAGAAATTCTATATAACAATGAGGAAAAATAAAACATCCAACAATCTTCTAGAGCTGCTTACTCTAGCAAATATTTTTTCTTATAAAAACAGGTTGAAAGGTTGAAAGCTGATGTAAAAAACAGCATTTATTAATTTCATTTTCTCGCCATATTTTGAAATGCTTGGAAGGAATAAGGCATTTAAAAATGTAGGGGGAAAGAAATTTCATGTAGCTCTAATTTGTTGTAAGAAATTTTTCACTGTTCCCTCCATCTCTGAGCCAACTAATGCATTTTGCTTATTTTTCATTAGTTCTGCCTTCTCTCTTCAGCTCCATCAGTTAAACTGTGAACATCACGAAGATGATAATTATTTGCTTATAACTGCTTCCTCCTGAACGCAGCCGTTTGACAGGACACCCACTCTAGGTTGGACTTCTCTAACACAGTGAGCTCATTCCTGTGCTTGCACATAAGAAGCTGTGTTATTCCCTACCTGTCAGGGCTGATACAGGATGCCCTACCCACACAACTGCCTCGGCTACAAAATTAAATTTTGTGCCCTTATTCACCGTGAGCCATGCTCTTCTCAGCAGCAGCCAGACGACTGGCTATTTTGTCAGTATTTTAATGCACTGTCAAATAAAAATGTTGGCTTGGAAATTCCCCGAGGCCAGCCCCTGCTTTCACCAATATGCAATCCAGGCAAGTCCTTCATGGCAGCAAAAGTGCCAGTCGGGGCCCATAACTCATCCCACTCTCTCTGTACCCTGCGGCTCCCACGCGAGCACAATGCTCACTTTTTTGTAGCTCTTACTGCAGCTGTCAAAACAGTGCAGACAGCATACAGACAGCAGCAAGTCATTGCCTAATTTTGTCCTTGTCATTTTACAGTATATACAGTCTGATGGCCACCAACTCTTTAAAATTCATTTTCCTAAGCATGTTTTCACAAATGTTGAAGACAGCCTGCTGATTTACTGTCATTGCTCATTTTTCAATAATTCTTGCCTCTCAGAAACCAAAGTGTGGCAATGCAGAGCAGGAAGTGTCTAGTCTGATAGATTTCCTTATATATATTTACATCTCAAAGGCAACGGTGAAACTTGAAAAAAAAAAAAAAAACGTTCAAAGTGCTGGTCCTTTATGCAGAACAAGAATCCATCGGCCCTTGCTGCAGTGAATAAAAATGCTCCACTCAGATCTTTTTGATTTACATCATCCTTCCAGATATGAGAGAAGCATAGGTGAGATTTATCTTCAATTCAGCTCCCTGTTCACTTTGTTTTGTATCTAGTCTAAGCTAATCACCTAGATTTCATTCACTGTTAGTGATGGGAGAAAGTGAAAAGATGTTTCTAGAGGTTACTCATGGCCTCTGACCTCACATGGTTAAAATTTTGTTTTTAATTTAAATTTTTATTTTCTAAAATTGTGAAATCAGCATTTGTTTCCTCAATCCCTTTTGAAATCACCAGCCTCAGTTTATGTCCTGTGGTTTAAGAAGAATTTATATTCAAGCTCATCACAGTCCACAGATCTTTAGTTTCTCAAGCAAAGAAAACCTTGCACCTACTCCTCTTCCATGGACACAGCTCCTGATTCTATACCTTCTTCAGCCGTGTCTTACCCTGAAAAGTTACAGTCACTTGCCCTCTCTCAGTCTGTCATCTGCTTCCAGGTTGCTGTCATAGCACTTGTTCTGGATGTCTTCTTGCATCTCTCACCCTTTCTCTGCATCCTCTGTCATGTCTGTATGCACTCACACACAGAGTAAAGCTAACCAAAATGTGATTTACCTTTATATTCAGTGTCAGGTCCCTAAAGCAATCTGTTCAATCAGCTGCCTGAGCCTCTGCTTGAACCTTCATGAAGCTAAGCTTCAGATGGTGGCTTCCCATTACAATTATCACTAAACAAGAAGCAGGTAATAGTTCTATTGTTTGCCCTGGAAGTCATTTGCCCTATCCAACAACTTTAGTGAAGTGATTTAAAAGATTATCCTACAGTAATACAGTATTTAAAAAAAAAGAAAAAGAAAAAAGAAAAAAAAGAAAAAAGAAAAAAGAAAAAAAGTAAAAAAGTAAAAAGAAAAATGTTTCTGAACAAAATGGAAGAGAGAGAGAGGAATTTGAAAAGTGATAGTGAGCATATGTTACATTTTAACTGAACATATGGTACATCTATAGGTTGCTATGTTTGGTATCATATGCATTTAGTTCAGTTGAAATCACAACATCCTAAAACTATATTTTAATGTTGGCACATGAAAACAGCGATTGTCAAAGATGACAATAATTTACAGATACCGACGAATTAAAAACCTCATTGCCAAAGTAATTTCACAGAAATCTCTGTATTTCCAGTAAAACTTCCTGATTGCCTAAAACCCCAAATGATGTCTAGAAAAAGAGAGCAGGTCTATTGCTCATTGCACAAGACAAATGTAATGCTAAGTTAGATACCCTGGTATGCCTTTGGCCAGCTGCTGCCCCTCCAGAAATGCATGGCTTTTCTGTAGATCCTATGTCCCCTCTGCCAGTGCCGGTCAGACATCTCAGACACGTTGGGCCTCTGAGGTAATACAAATTCCTCTCATTAGACATCTGATTAATGCCTTTAAGTCATGGGTCTTTTTTTTTTTTTTTTCTACATGGAATTTCCATCCTATAATACATCTTTTCCTCAGCCTCCTACTGTACTGCTTGACACAAAGCACCTTAGTTTTGTCCTATATTCTGCCCCCATGGTAAAGGGGTCACGGGTCATAATTCTGCTTAAGGTGCAAAAGTGGGGCATTAGTGTTGTATGTTGCATGCACAACGATAAAAGAACAGCCTTGCCAGATCACCCCTCTACCTAACCTCACCTTTATGGAAGGTAGCAAACTGCATTTAATTTAATATACTGAGCCAACAACTTGAGACTCATCTGATAAGAAGACTTGCCTCTGAAAGCAAAGCATAAGGAACTGTGGGATTCAACTTTTAGGAGTGTCTACCTACACAAATGCTTGTACAAGGTGCTCAAGTGTGAGGTCTATAGCCAGAAATGAAGACTTACAGCAGCAAGAGGACTGAACACAAAGAGTGAAGTAAGTCAACAAGGCTCCAAGGTAGGTTCCTAGGAATCATCAGGCTGATGATTGGAGAGGAGCCACGAGCTAACGCAGCATATAAGAGCCGGTAATCCTTGCCAGATATCACACTGTAGTGATTTATGTAGAAATTTTCTAAAAGTATTTTTCCCCAATATTTAATCATAAGGTAGCCACGAGGTTTCAAAAGCATTCAAAACTCTTGGATAAGGCACCTACCCTCTTTGGGTAATTCTACTTGCAGTAGAAAAATACTTATCTATCAGTCAAGGTTTTTAATCAAAGGCAGTTACATGACAGTCGTGTATAATTGGTAGTTCTAATTGGTAGCTACCAATAATTTTACTTCTTCATGTAACACCCTGGATATTCTTTAGCTCCTGGTATGACTTAACAGTTAACAATAATATCTAGTAACTTCTGCTCTCATCAGTTTATACCAATAAAACATACAAATGAATTTGAACTAGAAATGATTCCACTTTTGAGCTAGCAGTGATTCACTTTCAACCCAAGCTGCCTCTTACCAGCCTTACTTTTCAACAAAGAGGCCTGTAACTTGAAAGAACAGCATCTTAAAATATCAAAACCTGAAATATTAGACCTTCCTCTGAAGTTACAAGCCAGACACAAAATTTTTGACTGGCATGGTAATGAAGAGAACTCCTCCACATTTTCCTTGAACTAGTGCTTCTAATCCACCAGTTAGCTCTTCTTTGCCAGTCAAAAAATATCACCCTTGTAACATGGCTTTGGTATTCACTAGAGAGAGAGAAACAGAGAGAAAGATAAGAGTTTGGTTGGGCCTTTCTTGGAAGGCAGGAGTTCTTAGGTAGGTAATCGACCCTGTAAGCAGCCATACAAACCACACTGAAACCAGTTAGGAGAATATCCTAAAGTACCATTAAAGAAAAAGTAGCTGCTTTTCAGAGGTATAAGAGATAAGGTTCATGGACTGAATGTGAGTATCTGATGCTCAGAAAATACAATCAAATACAACCAGAATATCAATTTAAGAGTCAAGGGCAAAACTATGATTTTTTTTAATGTATGACTTTCTACACAACGTAGACCACAGAATTACCTTCATTTTTTTCTGCATCAGGACAACTTACTCTGAAACAAAGCTATAAACATGTTTTTGGACAGGCAACCAATCTTGCTGTAGAGCCTTCCAGTGGGAAAATGTGCCACATCCTTTAATGTTCTGACAGCTTGTACACTCAGAGGTCTTGTCCTTCTCTGTCAACAAGTAGGCAAACAAATTCTACTAAATAGAGACATAAATTCTAACAAGCAATATGTTAGAGGGAAATTGGAAGAGCTAGAATAGATTTTGCTGAGCAAACAATAAGAAGTATGAACACTGCAGGAATGATGCATGTCTGCTGGTACAGAATGATGTAGGTGCCTGGGGAAATTAGGGGTTTCAGGGAATACTGCTGAGAGGATAAATTATTTTCTAGCATAGAGATATTCCCACTGGGCCCATTCCTATTCCGTATATTCCTCAGAGGGATCAGTACGTTGCCAAGAATTCTGAAGGAGTCAAAGTATTAAAGAGCTAGAATTAAAATGCCCACATTAGACACTAAAGTTAGGAATCACCAGCCTTTCAAGGAGGCACATGGTGCTTACAAAGTGATTCAGAGCACCAATAACACCAGCAGAGAGAGGGAGGAGTCTCTAAAAGGGCATACAGGAAAATAATGTTGGGTACCAGGCAGCAGTTGGCACAGTCCTGACTGAGCAACCACCCTTCACAGGTAATTAAGCCCTTCAGCCATGTGGTGTTCCCCATTTGGATATATTCTGAAGGTAGACCTGGCCCAAGCATGCTGGCTGTCCTGAAGTTGGGCCTGGCTTTGCCTTTTTCAAGAAATACGCTAAGGATCTAAGCTTTCTCACTGGAATTGAGAAAACAAGAATTAAGTCCCCCTTCTGAGAAAGACAGGCTGGAAATGCTTGTGTTGGAAAGAGGATCGCTAAAGAGACATCTGATATAAATATTTAAAATGTTGAGCAGCAGAAAAAGTTAATCTGGTCTTCCATTCTTCTGGTCTGAAGATGTAAGAGCCAAGAAATCAAAAGGCAACATGTTCAAATCCGTTTAAAAGGATGCTTTCTCACATTTACTTAACTAAAATGTTGGGACTCCTTGCCATAATGAGACAAAAAATTAACTAAAAAGCAAAAAAAAAAAAAAAAAAAAAAAAAAAAAAAAAAAGAGATTTTATAAAAAAAAAAAAAAAAAAAAAAAAAAAAAAGGAGTATTTATAGAGATAACAGATTATCAGAGTTTTGGTAGATAATGTTAAGTCACTTTCAAAGAAATACTAAATCCATCAACATTATTTCACATTCACATAGGGAAACCTGTTTTCCCACAGAGCTAGTGTCACTCACACTTCTCAGAAATAGAGTATGTGTAAATTGTACCACAGGAGTCTGTATGAATATCTTCATTCTGCATCAAGAAAACAATGCCTATATTTCCATTTTACTTCAAGCAGTGTGTCATTTTTTCTTGATTTTTCCTTTTAACTGCTCCTGGACATGAAAAGCAACTACAAAGTTTCTATGGAAGTGTTCCAGAAAACAACGGACATACTTTTGGTCAGCTCACCAAGTTTCACTTGTTTTCTCTGTTCTTCCCAGCTCCACAATGAGACAGATCAGTGCCCACAAGTGCTCTCAAGGAGGTTTTGACAGTGGTGTGACTCAAAATTTGGTGGCATTGTCAAGATGCTTCATCTTCCATCCCTCACTAGTTAATATTTCATAATCATGGCACTAGACAGGCTTCAAAGATGCACAAATCTCCACACAGCTTTCATCCCAAGGAAAGCCTCAGCCCCAGTAGCACAAGCTCTCAGATTTCTAATTCTGTTAATCGGTTGCTAACAGCTTTGGGTCTGGGCCAAAATCATTTATGTCAACAGAGAATGGCCCCACAACGACTGTCATAGTGTTTGGAGCAGGATTTTTTCTATGCTTTAATATTGCTAACATTTGCAAAAAAAAAATAAAAAAATGCTGGAACAGAGCAGACAAAATCTGTGGATCCATAAAATTTTGAGTTTATAGTGAATACACAAATTAAGTTTGATATAAGTTATGACTGTTGTAACTCATGCAGTTTCTTCACTCCATTTTTTCCTTAACATTTATAGCAACTATGAATGTTATGACTCATAAAAATTGTCAATTATTTTTATTACAGTGTTTAAAATTTAATAGTTGATACGCTGACAAAAACATTTCTATTTACAACAGTATCTGCAAAACTGTGAGCAGTGCAATGTTCTAGGTAAATACATATTGTTTTTCTTTAAATGACAATACATTAGCATTTCTTCAGGCATAATGAAATATGAAATAAGTAAGAAATATATCAACATTATTAGTATGAGTAACAAAAGCAAACATTGATTATCAAGCATGCTAAAGTTCTTTGATCTCCACTTTAAGCATCTAAGTTCAAAGTGTAGAACCTGAAAACCTGAAGATACATCATGACTAAATGCTGTATTTTTGGCAGTAAATGACTTTAATGGTTTAAGTTTTCTCCAGTCTTTATGTGCACAGTAACCCAGTAGCTAGAACACTAAACTTTCTCCATGCCTCGGGGCTATGAATCATACAGGACAGAAAAACCTCTAAAAATTAAAGGCTATGGTCATGATCTTACATCCTTTCTGTCCACCCAGCTCTGGATATTTTATTCCAATTGAAATGACACAATTTTTGTGTCTAACTTTGAAATAGGACCTCTGCCACCAGCTTCTGTGTAACTCACATCAGGATGATTTCTGATGCTGATTTTAGCAGCTACAGAAGCAAACCAGATTTGAAGCCCATCAAAGCCAAAGGAATAACTCCTGTTGATTTATTCACACTTTGGACCTGGTCCTTATTCATTCACTTTCAGCAACTTCAGAACATGGATTATGGGCTGTGTCCGACTGTTTTAGGCAAGTTGGCTTTAGTTTTGTGCTGAGTCTGTAATTCATACTGCAGAAGTAGATGGGTTTTACTATATTTAGATTGTTCAGAGTGATGTCATTTAGCTTTGATTTTATGTTAAATGTATTTAATATCTCTTTGTTTGGTCTGTAATCTGACAGCTGCTATTTGAGCAAAACCCAGTGAAAAATGTTCAGCCTGATATTAGAGACACCTGTAAATCAGCATTCCAAAAATCTCCTTGGAAATAAAGACTCGCAATGCACCACAAAGCAAATCAAACTCCAGATAGATAGAAACAGTAGGTCCCATTATTGAAATTACATCTCCTGATTTTCCTACTCTTTTATGCATTTTTTCCACCCAGGTGCAGAACTATCCTTAAAAAGGCCATCAGACACCTTTTTTGCTTTCCTGCTTTCCTCTGTCAGCAGTGGGACACACCTCTGTTCCACACAAGATGCATTTGCATTCACATTCCCCATTGGGATGGTGTTGCCCTGAACTTCTCAAATCTACAACAACCACAGCTATGCAAAACCAAGCTAATCCCTGTGTAACCTCCTAAAATATGAACAAAAAAAGGTCCTGTTCCTTTTTTGCTCACCATATTAATGAAAAAAAAAAAAAAAAAAAATTTATGAACCTTCCACAAGAAAGAAAGGCTATAGATATTTGTTCAATTCACAAGGAAAGAGGATCAGGCAAAGGGGTCAGAAAGAGCCACAGTAAAATGACTGCAAATGTAAAGAAAGTGAGTAAACTTCTGGCAAATACAGGGATTCAGAGCAAAGCAACAAACTGACCACTAATATAATAAATGATGCAAATTAAAAAAACTGTCGCAGAAATTGTGATCCAAGTTGCCATATAACAGCAGTGCATGTTTACAGACTGGGGCAGGTGTTTCATTTGCTGGGTTAATCTCACCCATAATTGCAACCTGAGACACCAGGGCCTCATTTTTCCTGTTGCCTGAAAAAAATAGATGAGGAAAGTGTTAAGACTGCTTCAACTTCTGATGTGAAATGAAAAGCTTTTAACTGTGTATGTGACTGACAGGCTGTAAATGACAACAACCAACATAAAGCAAAGGGGAAGGATTCATTGGTTATGCAGTACGAGATGAGAAATAGTCCTGTTTTGCAGAAATTAGCTCTCTGACTTCTAGCTAAATCAAAGAAGGTTACATTTCTATATCTGGGAAGTGACCTTAGAAAATTGTTATCAAAATGCTGTGTGTAAGTCCATTCCCCATGGTAAGCACTTTAATGGAAGCTACTATTAGAGGACAGGGGAAAGACTGAGGGCCTGACTCTGACGCTACTTGCTCTCATTTTGGCTTTATAGGATCTCCACCTGATTTTTATCCATAATGACTTCAATCAGGTCTTTGCCTATATACTACTTCTTCCTACTATATTGGGAACCCTTTTGCCATTTTTATCCACATTATAAAACAGTAACAGCCTACCTCCTTTAGTATTATTAGACTTGTAAATTTGTCTATAAAACTGCTCTTCTCTAACAGAGCCCATTTTCTCTGAAATGTGGCTATTTGCACAGGTCCAGATCCCAATGGGAACAGAAGGATGCACAAAAGAAATCTGCCATTTGTCAGCACTAAAATTCTTCAAACCACCTCTTACGTGTTCTGTAACCCCACAGGCCCCCGATACCATCCTATGGAGATCATGGGCATTATCTTACAGTTGATGAGCTTCAGCTCACAGGGGGTCTCACAGTGCCTAACCCTTATATCCACACCATTTGTCCTTTCTTCTCTAGGTGTTTTAGGATGTCTAATGGCCTGAGAGCAAGGCATCAGCAGCAACACATGCACATATGAATCCTTGGTTTGAAGCAGGTTGAATGGGGATGCATTCTCACCTGACCAAGAAGCTGCTGTCTGTTCTGCAGGGTTGATCTCTGGTAAATAACTGTATGCTTCTCTATACAATGCATGTTTATATCAGAATCCTCTAATACATGCAACATTGCACTTGTTCATCATGAATGAGAAAACTGGGGTTCAGTATGTCACTCCAGGAGAGATCCACAGCAAAAAGATGCAGAAGCCAGCACAAGCTGGCCCCAGGGTTTAACATCAGAGTCCAGCCCTTTTATGGGACGTTTCAATCCTGACTGTGCAAGATCTGTTGGGCAATGAGGGTTCCTATAAGCACTATGGGACGTTGCACAGATAAAACCCATAATACAGAACTAGGGAAGCCACTCTGCCCAGCATTGCCTAAGATCCGGGCCACTGTCTTTGGTTTTGTTCACTTTTGCCTCCTGACTTATGCTAGTTCACAGGTTTACCTGTGTTAAATATAGTAGTGTTTTATATTGCCAACATATTTTGCAGTGAAGGGTTTTGAAGATCAATCATTAGATAACATTTTCTCACTTAAACTACACCCTGATTCAACAAAGTACCTAAATAAATATCTGAAGTTAATTGCTTGAACAGTTCCATTTCTTTCAGCACAAAGTCAAAAGATTTGAAGCATACACTTCAGCTCTTTGTGGTTAAGTGCAAATGAGTTTCACAAGTGCTCCTTCTCTGCTGGTGGATATTGGAGCTACTCCTTTTTATACTGAAGATTTGTTTTATATATAAAATGGAAATGGAGGGAAAATGTAGTAATATCTTATAATGAGGGAAACAGCATGATATTAAATATTCAAATTTTATACAAATGTATATGCTGGGAGCACTTACAAAGCGTCAAAAATAGTTTGGAAATACTTCATACTTTTGCATTTTTATCTTACAAGTGACCATATTTTTATTTGAGAAATAAGCAGATATATGAAGCTGTATTATATCTTAGCATAAGGAAGGTTTTTGGGGGCATTATATCCCCACAAATCTGCTGCTTAGGTTTTTTGTTTGATGTCTTTGCCATGCCTGGGCTCCCAGGGTTGGTTTCTGTCATGGGAGGTTCCAACCTGAAACCCAGCAAGAGTTGCATCGCTAACAGAAACATAAAACTTATTATGGACGGTCTGCTCCCAATTTCTTTACTTTTGGTGAACATACATGAAACACTGAAACAATGTGTCAGGGAAAGGGAACCAAAAAGGTAAGCATCCCTTTACCTGCAGAAAATGAATCAACCTCCTTTACAGTGGTGATTTGGATGGTGGAGAGGGAAATAGGAACCAATTGCAAGACGGCAGTATTCACAAGAGCTTGATCTAGGGCTGTTGCTGTATTAACACTCTGTATTACTCCCATTAGTGAAGCAGTGAGCAGAATCATAGAATCATAGA
>VXAA01004266.1:0-19968 GCA_013399115.1 Anseranas semipalmata
CTGCCTGGCAGAGAAGGATCTGGTAGTATCAGATGATAGTCGGCTGAATAGGAGCCAGCACGTGTGCTCAGGTGGCCAAGAAGGCCAACAGCATCCTGGCTTGTATCAGAAACAGTGTGGTCAGCCGGACTAGGGAAGTATGGAGGTGCTGGAGCGTGTCCAAAGAAGGGCAATGAAGCTGGTGAGGGGTCTGGAGAACAAGTCTTCTGAGGAGCAGCTGAGGGAGCTGGGGTNGAGCTGGGGTTGTTTAGCCTGGAGAAGAGGAGGCTCAGGTGTGACCTTATTGCTCTCTACAGTTACGTAAAAGGAGGCTGTAGCCAGGTGGAGATTGTTCTCTTCTCCCAAGTGCCATGTAATAGGACAAGAGGAAATGGGCTGAAGTTGCCCCAGGGGAGGTTTAGGTTGGATATTAGGAAAAACTTCTTCACCGAAAGGGTTGTGAGACATTGGAACAGGCTGCCCAGGGAAGTGGTTGAGTCACTGTCCCTGGAGGGCTTCAAAAAACATGTAGATGTAGAGCTTAGTGATATGGTTTAATGGTGGACTTGGTGGTGTTAGGTTATAGGTTGGACTGGATGATCTTGGAGGTCTTTTCCAACCTAAATGTTTCTGTGAGTCTGTGAGTCTGTGATTCTGTGATTTAATCTTCAGAAAAGTATTATTAACTGGTCTTAGGTACTAAATTATTTAACAAAGTTTATTACCAAATGTTTTTTCAGAGGAGATACAGTCCATTGGAAAATAATTCAAAAGCATATTGAATAGCCATGTGCACATGGGAAGTGTAAAATTTGCATTCTGTAAAAATTTTTTATTTCATATACATTTTTGTTTTAGTTTGTTTGATTTAACCAGAAGTTAAACTTTGATTCAACCAAAAGAAAAAGAAAAGAAAAGAAAGGAAAGGAAAGGAAAGGAAAGGAAAGGAAAGGAAAGGAAAGGAAAGGAAAGGAAAGGAAAGGAAAGGAAAGGAAAGGGAAAAGGAAAGGAAAGGGAAAAGGAAAGGAAAGGAAAGGAAAGGAAAGGAAAGGAAAGGAAAGGAAAGGAAGGAAGGAAGGAAGGAAGGAAGGAAGGAAGGAAGGAAGGAAGGAAGGAAGGAAGGAAGGAAGGAAGGAAAGAAAGAAAGAAAGAAAGAAAGAAAGAAAGAAAGAAAGAAAGAAAGAAATCCCGTTCATAAAGCAACAATAATATAATCATTTTAACCTATTGTGCTGATTTATTACCCTAGGTAAAAGATTTACTCCAGTTATTCCAGGTTTTTGGCTCCCACTATTATAGTAGATCTGATAGCCTCCTTATGTTTTCCAGTGTTTGCTGCTATTTTTATTACAGAATGAGTGATTTATTTTCATTATAAATGTAGTTGGATGTCCTTTCTACAGATAAACTCTCTCCAGCTATATGAATATTCTCAACATGTAATTTAATATACCCAAGGTGCATTTGAACACCCATGATTGCAAAAAAGAAGCATTATTTTTACTTAAAGCACGCAATTTATCAACTAGTATTTTTAAATTAGTTATTTAAAAAAATGATTTAATATTAAGAGCAAAATGACAAAAACAAACAAACGAACAAAAACAAAGCAACAACAACAAAAACTGAAACCATACTCACACACACACACACACACACACACAAAAAAAAAAAAGGTTATATCCTAATCTCTTCAACAACACTAAAAGCCTGGAACATGTTTTCTCTGTCAAAACAAGGAGTTATATTAAAGGAATAATAGTAAACAGTAGCTGTTTACCAATACATTCAAAAGATGAAATTTGTTTCCTGATGCATGGTTCTCAGGGAAGGTGACAGTAAGTGACCAGTTTATCTTCCTCCCTGATGTTTATCTTTTAAATCTAGAGAATCACTAGTTTTCTAATTCATCTGTTTATCTTTAAACTCTGTTATAGTCCAGTATGAGGACCAATTTTAAAATCAAGCTTGTCTTTTAAAAGTTTGTTTGATTGATTGATTTATTTAAGACTGTCTTTGTACAAATCATTACACAAAGCATTTGTACAAAGTTGTGTTAATTTTCTCCATCTCCCCCCATAAATGATGTGTAAGGATTTTATAGTAACTCATTAAAACATATAAAAACCATAATACATAGATTTCCTATGAATGAGTTTAAATAGACCTTAGTGTGTGTAATAATATTATTGTCTGGTCTCATAAAAGTGTCTCAACAGAGCAACTTAAAATTGCTTGTATCTGATTTTGCTATTTTCATCTCATATTTTTGCCTGAATTCCTGTATTATGCATAATAATTTGTAAGTAGTTCATTGAGGTTATCTTAGTGCAAAACTGATTCAATAAAAAATCTGGAAGTTTAAAGCCCAGTTTTCACGGTGAAAGGCAGGAAACCTTGAGATAAATTTGTTGGTGCATTTATGGAAACATTAGATGCCTCAGAATGCAAAGATAGCTTTCTAAGTTATTGAGTATATCAGCGTTCTTGCAAATGCCAAGCAGAGGTCAATAGTGAATGCTGAGAATAAGCGTGACTTTTAAATGATTCCTAAGCATAGCCTCATGTATGCTTATATGGGGTATTCTCACTCTACTAGTAGTTTTTTTTTGCTAGTTTTTCTTTCTCACTTCCTAAGTGAGCACTAAATGCTCATTTAACATAATAATAATAATAAAAAATCTTGTGTAGTATATGTGCTCATTTCTACTATAAAAAATAAGGAATGATGTTTCTCTTCTATTGAAGAGAAACAATGCACAGTTTAAGTCTGGAACAATTATTATTCATAAAGATAAGTCATTTGACCACCCCACCCCACCCCTCGGGTACTCTAGATGAACATTCTGCAATGAAAGGCCTGAACATTTTGTGAAGAACATGGGAGACCATTCTTGCTTATTTGTTTTCCTACATTACAAATAATTTTTTGTCTTCCCAGGAGTGTCATGAAGATCAGATTGTCAGTAGCATTGCTTCCACTACCCTGTGCCTATCTGGTCCCCAGGAAAAGTAAATAAATAAATAAGATTGTCCTTTTATTATTGTTATTGTTATTGTTATTGTTATTGTTATTGTTATTGTTATTGTTATTATTATTATTATAATTATTTATGTTTAATTTGATTGTCATCTCCTCAGTAATACACTTGCAAAAATAATCTTAAAATTAAAAGGGAAAAAGAACTTGTTAGAAGAACAATACAATGATGAGTTAGTGGGACAAAACTCTGAACAGAGAACATAATTTTTTCCCTTAACAATACACATCAGCAAAGCGTTCTGCTATATAGTTTAAGAACACATATCCCTAAAGGCATTGTTCATAACTAGTTAGAAAAATGTAGTCAAAATCTGACATGTCCTCAATTTTTTAAAGGCAAAATGTTATTTTTAAATATAAGTCAATGTGATACAACAGATATCTTCTTTGTGTCAAAACAATATGGAGCAAAATGACAGACACCTATATGAACAATTTTTCATAAATGCCAAAACAACTCAATTAATTAATTGTTATTGTTTCAATTAACTGAAACACATCCAGGAAAGACAAACACATGTTTACATGTCACATAAAAAAGCAATCAGCATTTATGTTTAGCTTTTTTATAAAAGAGAAATAGAGCTGTTCAGAATTTGTGCATTGTCCTGTAAAAAAAGCAACGATAGCTAGATTTTTATTTAAATACATTCCTCTCTTCAAATACTTGGCAACTTTGTGTACTCACTCCTTACTTTTCAAAAATGAAATAGAAGCCTATACTGTAAGCATCATTATGTATTTCAAAATTATTTATGAAAAGAATAGCTCTTTAGAATCTAACCATTATTGAGGAAAAATGAGTTACATCAGCTCTTAGCATTGTCAAATTGTATTAGGAATAAGAGAATAGTGAGCTTCTGTTCTAGGAAGTACATGGGTAATAAAACATCTAAATATTCCTTTTATCTCATTCTCTTATTGCTTTGAAAGTTCAGGTGAAAAGTTCTGCTAATTAACTAACTTTACTTTATGGGTTAATGTTGAAGATTTTGGTACTATCATATATGAACAGTATAGGGCAATGACCCACCATAAAACCTGACAGTGAACACGAATATGTTTCAGTTTTAAAAAGAGGTAAGAATACTAGAGCTATTCATGGGAAAGTCTTGTATGTCCTTTCCAGAGTACAGGTCTAACTCTGCATCACTGAGTGCTCAGATGATAACTCTGAGGAAGTTTTAGGGTCAGATATATGATAAATAAGATAAAAAATGTGTATAAACAATTGAATAATTGTTGGCAATGTAACTTTGCTTTGCTTTCTACTTCTGTCTTGTCTGATTCATTTGAAATGGGAGCTTAGTATCTGATTCTGCTGTACTCATTGTCTGAGCCTGCATAGAGTCAAAGGAGGGGGATTTGATGTCTGGACCTTAAACTTTTGTTTATTTCTCTGGAATCTGTGTGGGAGAGATAGTAGATGACCATACAGATGATCTTGAGAAATTAAACATATGAAATTTGTAAATTTCAGTTTTGGTTTGTGAAATTTTTGTATTCTTATTAGTATGTGTATTTTTCTCCATGTTCTTTATGTTAAAAAAATTCAAAAGGCAATATTAGTATTCATATGTATTATGGTGTTATTTGTTAAATACTACCAGTATTTTTAAAAAGTAGCTGCAACCTTAAAGAAGTCACTATAGCTCACCATCACTATAGAAGGGAGAAGAAAAGGTAGGACTGTGATTTTAAAGAGTAAAATATTCCCAGAAGAAGGAAACAGATGTTGACACAGTCTTAGAGAGAATCTAACCAGGGACTCAAGAAAGCTGCTATGTGTCTAGACGCTAAGCTAGAGTATCATTTCTCCCATACTCACAACTTATATTTAAAGTTATGGGAGAAGCAATATTTCTTAAGGCTTTGC
Organism: Anseranas semipalmata; assembly: GCA_013399115.1. Classification (NCBI taxonomy): domain Eukaryota; kingdom Metazoa; phylum Chordata; class Aves; order Anseriformes; family Anseranatidae; genus Anseranas; species Anseranas semipalmata. The sequence goes on from VXAA01004266.1 coordinate 4,899, forward strand.
ACATGAGTATGCTTACTTTACATTTAGTGTTAATATGTTGGAAATAGTTAATAGTTAATTCATCCTGTGTTGTAACTGGCTATATTAAGGAAGCATAAGAAAGAGCACTCAGCTATCATTCTTTAAAGACACTTTACAACTGCAGAATCTGATGAAGAGGAAGGAGAGAGAGAAATTAATAAAGAAACTTCAAAATTCAGAAATTAAACCATGCATAGAGTGCAGAAGAATGGTGGAGTAATTCCTGAGTTCCTCTCAACTTTGCCTAGAGTATATACCAGAACAAAGGGGAAAGTAAGGCACTGGAATATGTACACCTGTGTTTTGTTATTTTGCTGTCTTCTCAAGCAACTAAAAGAATCATAATTTGGGAAGTTAGCAGAAGCTTGGGACCACTTGTAAAACACAATGTCAACTTTTCCTCAGTTGCTACATCTTGATGTGAATTATATAGTTCATCAAGCCAGCATTCTGGGAAAGGATTTTTGGGTAGCATAGTGTCTGTGGAGGGAGTCATGAAAAAGATCTAAAACAGTTGATTGCCCTTTATAGATAGCCTCGCTGAGATTTATTTTGTATAACTTTAGAAGTCTGTATAAGAGTCATCTGGATTCCCTTCATAGCTCATTCACTGAAAGAGATACTTCTAGGTTAATGTGACCTGATTAGCCATCTCCCATTCATCTGTGCCTGGGAGGAAGGGACAAAGCAAAGTAAGGAAACAGGATACTGTAGGTCACATTCTAGGTTAATGAATTTGGGCTTCAGACAGGACTCGGAGAACTTTGTGGAATGTCACTGACCAAAAGGTTTTCTCTGAAAGATTAAGGCAGTCAGCATTCCCTTTGGTGCATTTGGCAGAAAGAATAATGATAGACTCTTGAGAAAATCACTGAGTCTTGTGCTATAAACTTTATAAGATCACCTCTTTATAAAATAAGATATTGTGATTCAATGATTCAGGAACACTTATAGACATGATGTGGTTGGCATTTTATTTGAAACACAGATTTCAAAAGTATTTGATTAAAGACAAAATACTATACTTGATACGGTTATAAAATTATTCAGTTTCATATTTATCATGATTTTTCTTGGAATTGTGGGGTTAAAATAAATTAAACTAAATATCTTTGCTGTACTGCTGGGATTTTATTTTATTTTATTTTTTACTAAAAGTCTTTGTAACCAATGACAGTGGCAATTAGAAAATTCTCAAAACAGTTTCAGTAATAAGACTCATTATCTTTTTTGAGATAATGTAATTCCCTATGGCACTAGAAATATGAAATAAAACCACACTTTTTTTCTAGATTTTGTTATGAGAGAGAAACTATTTCTCCAATTTCCTATCCTATGATCCCTGTCTTCTTTCACTCTTCTCCATTATTTCTCAGTCCTATCCCACTAAAAATTTGGGGCAATGTTTTCCATTTTCCCTGAAGTTGATTATATCTGGTTATAGTAAATTTTTTATGTCAAAGACAAAATAAGGTCAATTCAAGCAGTGTTTGTACAATTAGGTTCTTGACGTGGAATCCTAGATCCTGGTCTCCTGATAGCCTATGTAGGAAGGAATTTCTCATAGTTCCTTGCCATAAGTGTGCCTGAGGAAACAGAAAGAGATGTAGCTGTGGAATACAGGAAGGAGAGAGATAAAATTGATGATGAAAGCACTGATATGTATCTATTGGAGAATGTGGGATCACAACATGACCAAAGAGGCTTGTATGAGCTCAAAAACATTTCCATATCTGGCAGTTTAAATTTGATATAAAAGATTCTGGCCACAAATCTCTTGATTCTTTAACTACCGGCACAGGCAAGATGCTGAGGTTTATGGTAGGAAACAAAAAAACTGCAGGATACCCTAAAATATTTTCTTAAATTTAGGTGATACCTAATATCTGAGTAGAGAGGGAAGGTGCACCTGTGTGTTTCTCTGTGAAGACAATATATGCTGGGGCTGTCGTGTTAGCATTCTAATAGAAATGTAACAGCAGTCTAAAGCGGCAAAGCATTTACCTCTTGGAAGCAAATAGAAACCCTGGCTTCCCATGGTTCACTGTCACACAACTTAGGAATTTAGAATAAAAATGAATACTGTGATTAATGTGTGTAAATGAGTGAAATGCATTGTCTTGTGATCTGACTAAATGATTTACTAGTCCCTCTAGCCTTAGATTTTAAGACTCTATTAAAGTTGTTGGTCCAGCCAGTCCAGTGTGCTGTTTCCAACAATAACAAATTATTAATGTCTTCAGAAAGAAGAATAGTTAACTCAAGCCAAATGTAACAAGATATATATTATTCTATTTATGTACCTGGAAAAAAATATCCCTTTTTCAGCTCCAGTAGGAAAGTGCTTTTTTCTGTTGGTTCAAGAAAACCAGTTAGTTTTAGTTTAGTAAGTTATCGTTTAATACATGTTATTGCTCCAAACACGGTTAAAATGACCTTTGAAAAGAGAATTTCATAGTATTATATTTCATCTGTGTTGCTTTAATATATTGTTTATATTGTCTTTTATGTATGTATTATTTTCTTAATTTACTAGTCTTTTACAATACCTCACAGTACTGTATGAAAAAAAAAAAAAAGAAAAACAAAAAATCAATATCATATGACTTACATACTTTGACTATGAACTTTGAACACTAACAGGTATTGAAGAAGAGTTGATGATATCCTCTTCACTTCTGTAACATCTACCAGCACTGGATCTCCAAGTGCTGTACAGGACTTGTGAATTCATCCTGTGAAAGCTGTAGGAGATTGATTATAAGGTTCACTTCACCTACCATCAAAATACAGCAAGTCCTCAAAAACACGTATGAACATTACATAACAAATTGAATCAACAAGTCAGGAAGAATAACATATCCAACTGAAACACCATAAAATGTAGGTAGGCAGAATATAATTACCCAAACTGGAACAAAGCCATGACAGCAGGAACTGGTCTAATGAAGTGTACCATGTACTATGTACTATTAGTTTCCTGATTCTCAATTCTGTGTGCTCATACAAACAATGACACAACAGGTGGCACTGTGCACATTACCAACAAGGGCTTAAGGACAAATAAGTGTCTGCCATTGAAATTCAAAGTCAAGTACAGGGAAAAGGGCACAAGAATCTTACATTTCCTACCTTAAGTAGCACAAATTTTGTTATCACATTATTTTTAACTGTATCTCAGTAGCTTTGAGTTGTCTATAAATATTAAAACTTTCCTGTGTCAGGCACCACACTAAACTTTTAAGGATGGAATTCATAACATCTAACTTCAGCCATCTGAAGTATAGTCACTAGACTTAACTACTTTTTTTGCTCAATAAAGATATAACCCTCTCTCCCTCTCTCTCTTGAGTCCCTCATTAAAGAAGCTGAATATCTTACACAAGATACATAATATTTAGATAGCTATCATTGAATAACTGCCTCCTGTGGGGCTAATCTCTCCTGAAGACCTTGCAATCTAAATTAAAAATAAATAAATAAATGAAAGAAAGAAAGAAAGAAAGAAAGAAAGAAAGAAAGAAAGAAAGAAAGAAGAAAGAAGGAGAAGCAGAAGAAAGAAGGAGAAGAAGGAGGGAAGGGAAGGGAAGGGAAGGGAAGGGAAGGGAAGGNAAGAATGTGGAGGACCCCACAATGGAGCAGGTGAATCTGGCCTGAAGGAGGCAGCTGCAGCCCATGGAGAGCAGGAGCAGACTCTGGGCCAGAACTGCAGCCCATAGAGGAGCCACACAGGAGCAGGTAGTCTGGCAAGAGCTGCCACCCATGGGGTCCATGCTGGACCAGTCCACTCACGAAGGACTGCACCCTGTGTTATTGACCCATATTGGAGGAGTTCTTGAAGAACTGCAGTCTGTGGAAAACCTGGTGGTCTCCTCCACAGGCTGCAGGGGAACTTCTGCTTCTGCAACTGGAGCACCTCCTCCTCCTCCTTCTTCATTGACCTTAGTGTCTGCAGGGTTGTTTTGCTCTACATTTTCTTAAACATCTCTCCCATCTGCTATTGTACAGCAGATTTTTCCCTTTCTTAAATACACTATTGCAGAGGTACAACAAGCATCACTCATTGGCTCAGCTCTGGCCAGTGATGGGTCCCTTTTGGAGCCAGCTGGAACCGGCTCTTATCTAACATGGGGCAGCTTCTGGACTCTTCTCACAGAGGCCACCCCTGCAGCCTCCCTACCCCCCACAGCCCCTACCTCACTACCAGAATCTTGACACATAACTTTACTTGAACACTTAAATCATCCCCTTTTATGGGTTGCTATTGCATTTCAAGGAGAGACAGACTTACCAGTATTGTTTTTTGTAATATAGGCAAACTATTATGTTTTTCTGTCTGCTTGTTGAATATGAGGAAATTCATGTGCTGGCTCTTTCCCAGGAAGCACAGGGACTAGAAACACATGAGCTTTCACTGTTAAACCTGTTTTTAAAGGACAGCTTCATTGTTTCTAATAACTTCATTTTTAATAATACATCACAGTGGTAATAAAACATGTACAGTATATGTGTGTCCTGGAACTCATAGACTCAGGATCCTTACTTTTCAAATGCAAACTGCTGCTTAGTATTTAATATGAAATGTTTGTTTATCTTAGTACTGTGCTCACTGGGCAGAAATCCATATCAAAACTAAAAAAGAAAAAAAACAGGTAAATGTAATGTTCACCTTTTTTGTGAAGATTAAAAAATGAATTAATATGACATTGGTAACATTTAAAACAAGAACTAAACTAAACTAATAACAGAACTTATTTTAAACAGAAGTTCATTTATGCCCCAAATCCTGACTGTGATTCATAGATGGTAAAAGTCATACCACTAATGGTCATAGAACATGTACTAGCACCTCTACTTGTAATGTAATTTTCACATAGCAATGGAACTTTACTTCAGTTTTAACAGATTTTCATTTCAGAAAGACCTTTTTGTACAATTAATTGACAAATATTCTAGAATGATAGTTCTTCTCCCTCTGTGACCCCCCGCATTACAGAAGGTGGTGTTAGATAAACAACGCAAGAATGGATAAACACTGTTTGTAATTAAATAACAATAAATCTACTATTGCAGTTCAGTGTTATGATATGGGTCACTGGGGCATTTCTATATTTGCTTAATTGTTTAATGTGAATGTATTGACATGATAAATTCCTTGGGCATACAGACAGAAGGTGTTCAAGGACTTTCTATGTCAGTGAGTCATCAAATATTTAAGATATTTATGTAATAAAAGGACTGATTTATGAAATAAAAGAACAGATTCCATACAAATATTTTAATCATAAAACACATAAAGATGTTTAATACAGTGGCATTGCAAACATGGAATTCATCCATATATTATAAAAAATCCAAAAGGTTGATCTTGCATTTCCTTTTCACCAGTCTTTATCTATATAGGGAATTCCTGACTTCCTGTATATCTCATTTTATTACTTACTTGGTTTTCATTGTTGATTTTTAGGGGAGAAAGCACCACATATGCTATCTCAAATAAAAAAACTACTATAGTTTTAATCCAAATACTATAAAAAATCATTACTTTTGGTGTAATAGTCAATTAAATAGTTATGTGAAATATTTTCTATATTATTTATTTATTTATTGTTATAGAAGTTGACCTGTAAAAAAAAGGAAGGCCCAAAAAGTTTAACTGTCCTGATGGCATTTAGATTTCTCAGTCCTAGCTTTGACATCTAAAGTTTCTTCATTTTTCAAATGAAATAATTTAAATGGGAGGCCAGATGTTCTCAGTGTCACTTCAGAATCACAGAATCACAGAATAGTTGAGGTTGGAAGGGACCTCTGGAGGTCATATAGTCCAACCCCCCTGCTCAAGCAGGGACACCTAGATTGATTACAATCAATGAAGACAGATAAGCAATCCAGAGGATGATTCAGCACACTAAATTATCCTCTCTAGGTGTGTATTAGTTTCCACTGATTATAGAAAAAGTCTAAAGTGATCGTGCTTCTAGTCTGGGTGCTTCAATGAGGCACATAAAGTTTTGTAGGGTAAATCTAAGTCTTTACGTGTGTTTGTCTTTAGATATAGATGACAGCACATTTTTGAAAGACAAGTTACACTTTTCTTATGCATTGAGAGACCAAAAAGCCTCAAAAAGATCAAAGATCCGTAAAATACCTACAAATTAATTGTGTGTCTATTTCTAGTACCCCAAACTTAGATATTTTCTTAAGTACCAAATGCTGTTGGTTTATTCTCTGGTTCATCAGCTTAATGATAAGAATTTTAAAATGATTGGTTATTGGAGGTGTGGGAACTATTTCTTGCATGAATAGTGAGTTAATCAGGTGTTTTGTTGTTGTTGTTGATTTAGAATTTTTGTTCTTCACTGATACATTCAGGATTCAGTAAACCCAACATATTCCAATTCCTATGTACTATTCATTCCTCTGAGGTGAAAGAAAAAACTTTAATTTCAAATTACTGATTTTCAATTATAAAGTATTTAGTAAAAATAGTCAATAACAAATTCTCACTGGTGTGAACCAACAAAACTCCAGTTTAAGTTACTACTAAGAATGCAACCTACAGGTGTCTCATATATTTTTCGTTTTCATCACAACTATTAACAAGATCAATATAAAAAAAATAGTTGTAACAAGTAAGCACTGAAGTAACAGCATCCTAGGAAAGCAAAACGTGGAATAAGGATCCATATGAAGGACAACAGGGTCACATATGTGAAAATCATATGCCATTTTTTGTAACTTGTTTGATCTAGAGCATAGAACATATTTTAGCCTTAGAAGCTTGCAATTGTTCAGTTAGCTTTTAATTTTGAAAAATAAATACATAAATAACTGGCAGATAATTTGGAAATGAAAAAAAAAAACAACTATGATTAACTACAGCGGACTGAATATGAATAGCTGAAAATAAAGCAAAGTAAACACAAATGCTGAAACTTTTGATGAATTGAACATACAAATGGGACCTTTTGCTCTGACATGCATGGGATAAATCAATGTGTTCTGAAGGACTTTGCTGACATCATTGCAAGATCACTCTTTGTCATCTTTGGAAGACACAGTTATCCTGGTGACGTGAATTATGAAAATCTCACACCCATCTCCAAGAGAGGCAAGAAGGAGAACCAAGGAGGCTGATGAGCCTTCAGTACCTAGGCGTTCCTTAAGCATTAATATTGGACTTGATGCTGCTTACCATCTTTATAAACAGCCTGAATATCAGAATTCATCAGGAGGTCTGCAGAAGTCATTAAACTGGCAGGAGCAGTTGATATTTCAATGGGTAGGGTTCGTGTTTAAAATGATCTTGACAAGCTGTAGGAAAGGAGCTCACCAATAACTGAATGGAAAAGTAGCAAAACTGGTATTTCAATGAAATAAGGAAAGTAAGTGACATAGTGAAACTAATGGATGAGGAAAAAAATGTTTACCGTGTCATTCTGTGGGGATGTAAAAGAGCACTATTACATTCCTGAACTACAAGGGAAAGAATGTTGAAGTATTTAAAATGTCAAATGATGAGAGCATTTTTGAATGAATGGGAAAAGTGTATCTTTGAAAAGGAACCAGAAGTTATAGAAAAAATACTGGACTAAATGATCAAGAATGTTAGATAACATTCAAATTATTTACCTGTGTGATAGACAGCATGAATATAAACTCTGCTCTAGTTTGGAGTTCTGGGGGAATATTAAGATCCATGTTTAAACAATGATGAATTTGGATTAATGCATAAATATATGCATGAATGTAGAAGATATTTTAACAGGGTAAAAAAGATAATTTTTCAATGGTTGGAGAGAAAGAAGAGGATTCTTTGAAGAACATGTTTTAAGAACTGTTCGTGGAAGGAACTGGAATGAACACAGTAATGGAAACAAAAATGGGTTATATTTCAATAAGAACATATTTAACAAGGCTGAAGGTGGCTAGCCATGAAGAGAAAGGATGGAGTACTTGAAATTATTTAGGAAGTAATCACTAAAACAAGAAATGACTTTGGACAGAGTAATTTGGTTAAAGTATAAGGTATAGATAGAATCTGCTTCTGCAAAGAAAGCGGATATTATTGATGAAAAGAAAATCAATATGGATGTAATGACAAAGCATTCAGAAATTTAAGAAGAATTTCAGAAGAGAAAGATATAGATTCAAATGTGAGTTTTTAAGATGGCAAAGAGTATAACATGTTTTCAGTTTGAGGAGAGAGACTCATTGGAACAAGTGTGATGGTGTACTCTCCCTGGTGTATTCCAACCCCTACTTCCCCAAGACGAACAAGGAGAAATGTGACTGGTGTTACAGGGACAGGATTAGGAGTTTTAAGTAGTACAGATGTTTATGTACTCATAAATAAAATAAGAACAACAAGTGATTTAGACAAATTAGAAAATCCATTGCACTCTTCTGTATTATCATTGGGAACTAACCAATGGCTTTTATCTGATATACTGCCTCAATGGGAAAGAATTAATAAAAGGGACCACAAGTGGATTATAAATGCACCTAGTAATGCCCCGGGTAATGTTTCTCTAACTATTAGTTGTATCCAAGCTCAACTGTGGATGCAATCTGTGGTAGCAGCAATTATAAGAGAAAGTAAAGGTGGTATCTTACCCACTGAAATTTGAAAGGTAATTTGGGATAATGCCACTAAATTTGAAAGGGAATTCCAGTCCTGGTGGCACTTAGTCAATTTTACTTGTAACCTCATCAACAATAAGGCCACAACTTTTGTCTTAACAATACACAATGCTTTGGTATACACCATATACACAGTCACTTCGCTAGTATTAAATCACAATTGAACCGTACTCTATCCATTAGAACATAGAGTGTGGGACCAATGAAGTGGAAACAATTGGCAGACAGTTGATGTTAACACGTATATTGTGTGGGAACAGGAAAGATTTATTTGTGAGAGTAATCCTATCAAAGCCCAAGATATTTTACTTGACCCTGAATAAAATGTTTGTCATTTTGAAGTACATCCCAATAAAACCCCTGAAACTGTACTGGTATATATTGGAAAGGGAGGTGCTTGCATGAGAACCCTTTGTGATGTTATATTTGTAGATAACACTAGTGTAAATACAAGTAATCACTTAAATATTTGTGTTTGTAACTTTACTGGAATTATGGGACATGACTTTAATTATTCAGGTCCTGTTGCATCTTATCAGTTATTGCAATCTAATCATACATTGATTTAAGATTTATTGCCTACCCACATCTGAATGAATCTTACCTTGATAAAGAAATTACTACAACACAATGATGTGTGCCAACTGCTAGAACGTGCCCAAAAACTCTAATCACCATTCATCATGATACTGAAGAAATACACCATGTCCTGGAAAGAAGTTAACAATATTTATTGTGTGTTGAGAAAGACAAGTAGAAGAAAGGAAATGTGAATCTGAGAAACAAAAAGGGAAGAGTGGCTGGAATAAGTTACAGGATTTGGTTAAGTTAGAGAAGTAGGAATATTGAGAGAAAAAGATGTCAAATTAGAAGAAGAAAACAAACACATGGTGAAAAAAATCAGCCTTTCATAATTTCTAACAGAGATCCCATTCATCATTGGATTTTATGTAAAAGAGATTGACATTAATGTTCAAAACTGAAAAGACTAGCTGGAAGGATGTCTATTCAACACAGTTGTAGATGTCTTGTGTGATTCAAGACGCCATACACTCCACTATTGAATCACATCCACATATGGGCACAATATTTTCAAGCACAGTAAGAGGAGGATTTCTGAGAATGATGAAGTCTTGCTCCAGTGATATTGCCTCTGCTAATGATTGCTTGGTTCTTTACTTTTCTTGAAGATTATAGGTGTTTAACATCTCTACAGGGAGAGTTCTACAGCTGTGAATGTATTCTGAGTATTATCAAGATCTTCTGACAAGGAAGTAGTGTTTTGGTATAATGTTGAATATAGGTTTCATGGAACTGATCTCAAAAAATAAAAATAAAAATAAAACAAACAAACAAACAAACAAACCAAACCAAAAAAAAAAAAAAAACTGAAGAATTCATACAATTCATTAAAATTCATTCTTCATTTCTTCTGTGGTATTTTTCATAAAGTAAGTTCTGCGTTCAAGTACATGCCAGAAGTCAGCAACTCCTGTTTCGTATAAAATGTTGCTTTATCGGGGAGTATAGTGATAGGACAAGGAGTAATTGTTTTACACTAAAAAAGGGTAGGTTTAGATTAGATATAAGGAAAAAATTATTCATGATGAGGGTGGTAAGGCACTGGAACAGGTTGCCCGGAGAAGTTGTTAATGTCCCATCCTTGGAATTGTTCAAGGCCAGGTTGGATGGGGCTTTGAGCAACCTGGTCTAGTGGAAGGTGTCCCTGCCTATGGCAGTGGGGGTTGGAACTAGATGAACTTTAAGGTCCCTTCCAACCCAAACAATTCTGTGATTCTATGATTACCTCTACACAAAAAGAAGGTGTAAAGACAGTTAGAAAGGAAACATGACTTAATCCTCTAGCATTCATACCATCTGCAAGAGTTGAGTAACCATGATTATTATATGCATAGTGGATATTGCTCAAGGACAAGAATTAAGGCTGAGTTACCATGAACATAACTCTGAACTTCCTAGTTTTCAGTTTTGTGTTTCTCTAGATACAAAGTTCCCAAATGATGTACAGTGACACAAACAATATTTTTTTGTTCGTTAGTTTTGCATTTAAAAAAATTTAGAGGATGGACTTTGTGAATAAAAGTGTTCATTCACATAACTAAAAATGTAGCCCATCCAGGGCAAGGAATATCACTGTATGTGTGCTTTATTAGGTCAACATATGGTGCATGTAAATGAGATGCAGTGTTATTATTATTATTATCATTACTTGTTGCTCCTTCTTTAAGGCTTTGAGTCCTGCAATTATACTTGACAATAGAGATAAAACAATACTCATTTTAAAGATTCATTAACTTGAAAGGAACTATAGTAATTATATCCATGGCAAATGTGTTTCTTCTTCTTCCAAGTAATGGCAGTTCTAGATGACTTTGTTTTATTCTTCAAACCCTAATTTCTGTTTTTAGAAATACCATCTGTGTTGTCATTGCACAGGCCACATTTGGCATCTTTCACTGCTTTCTGCTTAGAAGTCAGTGAGCTGAAAGGAGCTTGAACAGGCAGGCAAAGGATCCAAGGACAGTGATTAGAAAAGCAAGGAAGACTAAAGGAGTGTTTATGTGGAACTGGGGGAGGAGGGGAATCTTCTTAGAACAGAGCTGGAGTTGTAGAGCCTTTTTCCAGTGACACCACAAGTGCCGGACTGATGCTGTTATGCAGGAAGGTGAATGCAATAGTTAAGTTGCAATGGTAATGGCTGCATCATCCTATTAAATCGTAAGGCCTTCAGACTCATACTCAGATAATGATGTTACAGCTACAGTTATAGTTTATTTATTTAACCAAGGGCAAAGTTGTTGAGACACGGTTTCTTTTTAAAGGAAACCTGACAAGGTAGGTGCCGGTAATGGCATAGGACAAATGAACTTCTTCGCTAGCCAAGTACAGTACAAAATAAAACACAGCTCAGGAGGACGGAGTGTGTGCTCTTAAGAGGAAACATAACCAATGAAATGAAATACCTACTGAGCATTAATAAACCCATTAGTGAACATTAATAAAATAAAAAGGTTCACTCCTTTACAGCCCCAGGAGTCAGCAGCTCCAGTCTCTGTGAACTATTTAGTGGGGCTGGAAGAATGATTTGAGGGGGAGAGCTGGGAAAAGAGTAAATCAAAAGGTACATTTTAGCTAATGGGCAGGGACTGAATATAGCTAAGGGCTGAATCAGCTGAAGTGAAGGTTGAAATGAGTCTATGAGGAAATTAATAATTCTGTATACACAGAAGTGTTTCAATAGCATGCAGTAAATAATGCCTAAGGACACACACTGAACAGTAAGGAAGAAACAAATCACTGAATAGCTGCATTCCCCGGAGCCATTGCCTCTCCTGCCTGGATCGGGCAAGGGTGAGGTAGAGAAAACGGTAATTAAAGAACACATCAGAATGAGACAGTAGCAAGACTGTGAGGTTCCTTACTGGGGGTTCCCACCCCAATCTATCAGTCTGCCAAATCCTGACTGGATTTCCACCATGTTAGACTTACTGTTTTCTCTTTTCTTTATTTCTCTTTGTCTGTTCTCAGCCTCTTTGATCTTTTCGGTGATCTTTCCAGAGTTTCTCTCTCCTACCATCTAAATTAGGCACATCTTCTCGTCCTTTCCAAATCCAGCTGCATGCAGTTCTAAGGGACCACATATATATTTGCTGATTGCTTCTCCAGCATCCTGTCTATTCTCTGTTCAAGACTGTTGTGGTTTAACCCGGCAGGCAGCCTACCACCACACAGCTGTTCGCTCACTCCCCTCCAGTGGAATGGGGGAGATAATGAGAAAAAAAGTAAAACTCATGGATTGAGATAAAGATAGTTTAATAGGACAGAGAAGGAAGGGAATAATTATAACATTAATTATAATATACAAAACAAATGATGCACAATGAAGCTGCTCACCACCCACTGACCAATGCCCAGCCAGTCCCTGAGCAGCAGCAGCCCCACAGCCTCCCGTTGGCCCTCTGGACAACTCCCCACCAGTTTTATTGTTCAGCATGACACCATGTGGTATGGAACATCCCTTTGGCCAGTTTGGGTCAGCTGTCCTGGTTCTGACCCCTCCCAGCTTCTTGTGCACCCCCAGCCTCCTCACTAGCAGGGCAGTCTGAAAAAAGCTGAAAAGTCCTTGGCTCTGTGTAAGCACTGCTCTGCAACAACTAAAACATCAGGGTGTTATCAACATTATTCTCATGCTAAATCCAAAACACAGCACCATACCAGATACTAGGAAGAAAATTAACTCTACAGCAGCTAAAACCAGGACAATATCAACCACTTATTCTATAACATCTACATCACACTTAGGTCCCATGCTTTGCAATGCATTCCAATTAATCATCACCTTTCCTGTCTTTTGATACATACGCACAGATATAAATCTGGACATAGCAATAGGAACATGCTGGTTTCAACATCCCAAGGATATTCAAAGTTCTCAAGAGCTATTGTAACTAGCCTGAAGGAGAAAATGAAGGTGAAGGAGAAAGGGAAGGTGGAGGAGTGGGGGAAAGCATTATTCCTAGTCTCTCCCATAGATTTGTTCTCTGAGGAGAAAAGGTGAAGAGTGTAATCATTAATAGTTTCCGAGGGATGGTTCCTGAAGGACGAAAATGATGCCAGTGCTGAGTACAAATACCAGATTAGGTTCACGACTGGTAATTTTTCATTTCATAAGCCAGTGTTACACAATACAGGAAAATGATAACCTTAAACCACACCCCTGAGATGATAAGCAGCACAACAGGGAGAATAGACAGCAAGATGTGACATAAACACAATTCTGAGAACAAGCACAACTACCCTGAGAGCAAAAAGATCAACTTTGTGACCAGCAACTACTAAACTAATATAATGCTTATAACAAATTTGTTTTAACACACTCAGGTCAGTTCTGTTGTTCTCTCAACCATTTGAGCCCCACTTTGGGCACCAAAAGGACTGTTGTGGTTTAACCCGGCAGGCAGCTCAGCACCACACAGCCATTTGCTTACTCTTCCCCACCCCCAGAGTGGGATGGGGGAAGAGAATCAGAAAAAGGGTAAAACTCATAGATTGAGATAAAGACAGTTTAATAGCTTCTTGTGCACCCCCAGCCTCCTCACTGGCAGGACAGTATGAGAAGCTGAAAAGTCCTTGACTTAGTGTAAGCACTGCTCAGCAACAACTAAAACATCAGTGTGTTATCAGCATTATTCTCATCCTGAATGCGAAACATAGCACCATACCAGCTACTAGGAAGAAAATTAACTCTATCTCAGCCAAAACCAGGACAGGATCATATAAGAAATTGAAGAGAACTCTGTTCTGTGAACGAGTTCTGTTCCCCTGCTGCGAGCAGCCTGGTCTAGTGGGAGGTGTCCGTGCCCATGGCAGGGGGGTTGGAACTGGATGATCTTTAAGGTCCCTTCCAACCCAAACCATTCTATGATTTATGATCTATAACAGAAAACGAGGCATTAATAATTTTCCAGAAAGCAATTTTCTTTCTTGTACTCTTAAAGTGTAAAGTTTCAATATGTTAAGAAGCACTTTCTTGTCGGGGTCACATTGTGTTTCTTAGAATCATAGAATATTCCAAGTTGGAAGGGACCCACAAGGTATCTTGTGGTATTTCTTGTATGCCAGTAATGACTGTTCTGCCTCAATAAGGGAATCATAGACTTATATAATCATGGAATGGTTTAGGTTGGAAGGGACTTTAAAGATCTAACCTACCTGCCATGGTCAGGGACACCTCCCACTAGACCAGGTTGCTCAAAGCCCCATCCAACCTGGCCTTGAACACTTACTTCCAAGGATGAGGCATCCATGACTTTCTCTGGGCAACCTGTTCTTACAGGTAGTAAGGTTGCCTTACCACCCTCATCATGAAGAATTTCTTCCTTATATCTAATCTAAACCTACCCTTTTCTAGTTTAAAAGCATTCCTCTTTGTTCTGTCACTACACTCCCTGATAAAGATTCTCTCCCCATCTTTCCTGGAGGTCCCCTTTAAATACTGGAAGGCCTCTATGTGATCTCCCCAAAGCCTTCTCTTCTCTCGGCTAAATAACCCCAGCTTTCTTAGTCTGTCTTCATAGGAGAGGTGCTCCAGCCCTCTGATCATCCTCACGGCCCTTCTCTGGACCTGCTCTAACAGGCCTTTCTTATGCTGCAAGCCCCAGAGCTGAACACGGGGGACAAATCTGGGACATATATGGGTACCTAGAGAAGTTATGAACAACAAGGTCTTGAAAAAAGTTTAGAACAAATGAAGAAAATTAGTGTTTTTTGTTTGTTTGTTTGTTTGTTTGTTTATTTGTTTCCTGAATTAGGTTATATTTGGAATTTCCATTTTCTGGGGGGTAGAGAAGAAAATATGATGAAAATATGTCTTTATCAAAAAAAA
>VXAA01004269.1:4843-47178 GCA_013399115.1 Anseranas semipalmata
CCCTTTATTTATTCTTGTTTGTAAACGACCCTGCGGCGCTGAGGACCGGGCTGAGCAAGCGGCCCAGCTCGGAGCTGAGCTCTGCTGTCTTCCCCCTCGCCCGCTTCCTTCTCCCCGCACGTCTCCATCCCCACCCCCTTCCCGGGGTGCAGGCGCTGCTCCGGTGCTGCCGGTTCGCCTCCATCCTGCCCGCGCAGGCTTCTTCGGCGGCAGGGCTTAGGGCGCTGCTGCAGCCCCGTGTTTCTCCCCGCTTCTCCTTCGCCTTCCTTCCCTCCCATCGTCCCGAGCCGTCCCGGCCCTCTGTTGTCTCCCGGGCCTAGGCTTCGGCAGCCCTTCACCGTTTCCCCGCTGCCCGCGGGCCGTGCCGGTCTCCCGGTGGCGGCCGGGGGAGCGCGGTCCCGCGGGCTGTAGCCGAGGCCTCCGCCCGGGCGAACGAGGAGGGAGCGGGTCCTTTGGTGAGCGGTGCGCTGCTTCTCCTGGCTGCTGGCCCGCAAACAGGATCCTCTTTGGGCCAGGCTTTCTGAAGCCGTCGGGGAAGTGTGGCCTTCGTTGTTGAGCCGTTGACACTCACCGATCGTGTAGCTGAAGACTTTCTCTCAACAAGCTGCTGCGGTTTTGTAACCCTGTTAGGCCTGTTCCTTCTCTCTTCCCTCCGATTGCTGCGGTTTGTCTGTACACCTATGACTGGTCCCTTCCATTTTCTTTGTTTTTTTTTTTCCCTAGTGATGATCAGGGCAAGCAGGAATTAGAAGCTGCTTGAAACAGAAATTAAATGTGCGTTGTCCTCGCTCCATCACCATTTGCTTTTTTTTTTTTTTTTAATTTTGCAGAGATTTTTTTGTTCTCTCTTTAAGAGTTGCTTTAGAAGAACACCTGAACATCCTTTTGGTGACTTATTCTGACGAACCAATGATAGCAGCTTTTCAGTTATATAAGGTTGTTGCCTGAAGAAACGAGCACTGAATTTTTAAAAGAGCAGAGTCATATTCAATAATTATTTTTACAGAAATATTCTTCCCCTTTTGTAATGTTACTTTAAAAAAAAAAAAAAGGAAAGAAAAGAAAAGACAACCAAAAAAACCCAGTCCCCAGGCTGAATGTGTTGTACCTGGCTGTGCAGTGACTGCTGCTGGTTCTTCAGGTGAGGTAAATAGAATCTGGTGTTAGTTGCTGGACAAAGATGGCTATATACCTACGCTCTTTTCGGATAAATAAACTAATCTCTGAAAGGAAAGCCAGCCAACTCTGAGAAAGTTGAGTGTAAGGATTCTTTGTTGTTCATTTTTTAAAATTTGTTACTTCAGCCTCTCATTTACAGTAATATTTATATATTTTTTAATTATTTTCTTGCTTATATTTCAATGGCTCTTTTTTGATTGAACTTTTCATGTTAGGTTCCTCCACAGAATGTTTATATTAGGTTCTGTGATGGATCTATTGTTAGTGTTAAAAAAACTGATATAGCTGCTTAGTTTCAGTATTTCTGCATACCTTCTCCTGCCAAATGTAGAAGTAAAATTAATGTTTTGACAGTATGTGGAGCATGAGAAGTCCTACATAGCAGTTTCCCTGACTGTTATTTCTCAGCTGGCTTATGCCTTTTTTTGGAGGCGGAAAATTTACCTGTTGGAAAGAACTGCTGACCCCGCTGAGTTTTCATTTGGAAAACTTACATTCTTTCCCTAATACTGGAATTTCTGAATCAGTCTAGCAAGTGGCACTGTTTTATTTAATGTTCTTTTTGAAGCATAACTGAACAGAATAGCAGATACTTGATTCATTTATAGCTTTTTTTATTGTTCTAATTAAGAACATTTCTAAGCAGTTCTTTTTTTATTTCACTAATGGATTTTTTTTATTGTTGATGGTGCTATTTAACTGTTTGAGATAAATATATAAGGCTGCAACATTTTATATTTCATAAAATTAAACATGTAAATTTGGGGGGGGTTCAGTGCTTAATCTGCTGTTCCAGTTGGACAGAACTCTTATGCACTGAATGTCTTAGTGTTTCAGTTTCCTATGTGCAGGCACCTGGAATGGAGAGAGTGTGGCCTAAGAATTCAATGGGAGAAAGAACCACAAAAAGGCGGGGGTGGGAGCATAAAGAACCTGCTTTCCTCAAAATCCACACAGATGAGATTTCTGAGTACCTGACTTCGTTCTCCCCACCTCCCTCAATATTCAGTTTAAATACTAACTAATGTAATGTTTAAAGGGGGCTTAAGTTTAGTCTAAGTCCTTTTCTATCCATATAGATGCATATCATCCCCAAAACACTTTCAATAAAGTTCTTGGAAGTAGTGATAAAGTCTGATAACAAGACAAAGGTACATATTGAATCAGTAGTAGCCAAAAAATTCTTTAAAACTTTATATGGAAGATTAATTAAAAAGTCTTTCCCTGTTTTACTTGTTACTTGTGAAGAAAAAAGAAATCATATATGAATAATGATAGTTGACTTATTTTTTAATTTTTAGTTTTAATAAAAGTTAATGATATCAAGAATTATTCTGTTTAAAATAAAGCTTGTTTTAGCAGTGTTCAGATGATGTCCATGTATATGCTTGCCTCTAGTTTGCAATTTTAAAATCATACCGTCATTTAATATGAAGAGGAAATTTAGGATAATCTTGGAAGTAATTTCCAGTGAGGTTGCATAAGCTACACTGTTTAAAAACAAGTATTTATAAAGTGTTGGGTAAGATCATTGTAGAAGTTTTTTATTATTATTATTGAGCTCCCTCATTTCTTTGCTGACCATTTTTTTCCAAAGCAAATGTTAATCAGATATGCTCAGACTAATTAACATTTGCTCTGTTTTTGTATAATTTTGCTTCAACTTTGGCAAGTTCTGTATTAAGAATGTGTCTGGTGGAACAGAAGAAATACCCCCCGCCCCCAGCGTGGTGATTTAATGGAAGGAAGTTGACGGTCTAACTAGAAATATAATGGGCATGCTAGATTTAAGTTTATGGACTTGAAGAAGGAAAAAGATTTTAAGTCATGTTTCTATCCAATGACTTGAGTTTTAGAAAAGTTACAGGATTTTATCACCATCAAGTGTTCATTGTAAGCAGGTTAGACAAATGAGGCTTTTTATCTTTTATTGTCGTTAGGTGACAGGCAACTTTGTAAGGATTTGGATCTTATTTCCTTTCATATTTGTCCAGTTATTTGTAACAACAGATTGTTCATCTGGTGCACGTTCTGTGATGCAACTTGATTAAAAGCTTTCCCAGAGCAATGAAAAAGTTGCAGTATGTACAGACCTGAACTTGCTCCACTTGCAATTTTGATCAATTATTTTATTTTTTGAGCTTCTGATAGTGTTTGATTTCTGTAATCTTAAAAGTTTACTAGTTTTCTACCAACATTAATGGGCTGTTTGTCTAAATAGATAAAACTTTATGTCAGAGTAAAGGCAGAACTCCATTTTAGAACTCCAGGTTGGTTGTCTTCCTTGATTCTAGTGTGGTGCCTCTTCCTGCCCTCTACAGAATCTCAGTGATCTCAGTCTAATACAGCACTTGAACACGATAACATTTTGCATGTGAGCCATCTTGTTGAAGGAAGTGTGTGTAGTTCATACATATGCAAGCAGCTTTTGGATCAGCTAAATTGTGAATGTGTCTTGTATGCAAAAAAAATTCTTTTTCATGACAAAAATACTTAATTTATGTTCCAATGTTAGTTACCTAAACCTGATCAACCTTGAGATCCTTTTTTTGATTCAGACACCTTCTGTATTGGCAATCTGCCACCTCAGTGGCAAGGAAGGCACACTGCTTTGCATACTTCTTGAAATACAGGCGTGACAGTCTGCTTACGCTCAGTAGTTCTGCATTAGCTTGGAGACTGCTATGATCATGCTGTGGTTTCTAATGACAAACATGGGAAAGGAGACTTTATGGAAGTTGATGGTGGTTTTTTTTTTGTTTTTTTTTTGCTTAATCAAACTTAATAAATTCTAGATTGTTACCTGGACAAAAGAGTGACTACAGAACCCTTCCCTGAACAGGTTTATATTCGAGCCTTAGTGAGAAGATAAACTTACAAAAAGTTTATTGCTGAAGCTACCTTTTTTTTTTTTTTTTTTTGAGCAGTATCATTGATAAATGCATAAAGCTTGTTGATGTTGGTAACTTTTTAAATATGTTTACAAGATAGCACAGCTTAAGTTTCTGTATGAAGAAACTCTTATTATGTATACATATATTACGTGTTAAAATATTTATAGAAGAATAGCTAATTAAGGGATTACTTTTTAGTATAGAGTTACAGATCATAGTATTAAGCAAAAGTGTAACTTGTGAGCTTAAAGGAAAGTTGGTTGGTTCCTGTCAGAGCAGTGGTTTAGAAAGTAATCTTGTCTCATTTTATGGAGAGATGCTACTAAACTGACAGTTTCATCCAGTGAATGTAGGCTGCTATTAAATTTCTGCTTCTTTTTTGGCTGCTTGTGCTTTTCTGTCCCTTTATGAAGGTGGACTTCATTTATTTGTGGAGTGTTTTGGCAAGATTTTTGTGAAGTCTGAGCTATCTTTTGCCAGCTTAATGGTGTTGCTAGGCTACTTGATGTGCCCCCCCCCAGCAGTTGGTACTTCTCAAGATGAAGTACCAAGATTTCTTCCCAACTGAAATTGGATGATTGCATATTTTTTTTCTTCTCATTTTACTTTCCATGCTTTGCTATAGAAAGCCTAATGTAAGCCTAATCAGCTCTTCTTATTTAGTCTCACTTTAAATTTTGATAGCCTTGTAACAAACCCTTTCTGTCACACTCTGAAATGGTGAGGCCTGAGGCAAGGTAAAATGTGACAAAAGTGAGGACAGAAGAGTCATGTAAAAACCATTTTTGTCTTCTTTTCTTGTTGTCCTCCTCATACCCTCTGATGATAGGTGGAAACCTAAAAATACTTTTGCAATTCTGCTCTACATAAAACTGTTTTGAATGCTTTTTTAAAAAAATTAACCGTATTGGAAAGTAGCATTTCTCTTGAAGGGTACGAGGAAGATAAATGGCAGGTATAACTTGCATCAACTATGTGGTTGAAACAGTTGTACCAATATGGATGAAAAGCATTGACATGACTGACATTTTGCTCAGCTGGCTGATCTAATGTGGTTGGTCGGTTATTCAGTGCCTAGGTTTATGTGATCATTAGGTAATGGTAGGAGGGGGCATATCCTGTCCATCCCACTTTGTTCCATGTTGTTCTTTCTGGAATAAACAAGGTAGGAATGATGGAAAATACTGTTCAGCGCTCCCTCTAAATGATTCTAGCTCTGCAGTTCTTAACCAGAGAATCAGTAGCCGAAGCAGCAGTCTTTAGATTGTGTTTTCCTGCAGTAATTTATTTGGCTCCAAGTTTCACTTCTTGGTGAATCATTAATCCAATTTCCCAATATGTACTTGAGGAAGTCACCATATCTTATTCTGAGGAAGCACACTTATGATTTTTTTTTTCCCCTTTTACCACGGGAGAAGTGTTATTGACAAACGTATTTGTTTTGAAAGGGAAGATTGATCAGAAGAATATTAGGTAGTTAGCTGACTGTCTCTTTCCTACAGACTGTAGTGACAGCAAATCTAGATGGTTTGAAATGGTCACAGTGAGTATCAGCCTGTAAGTCTGTAACGGGGAGAGTGGTGACTGAACAGTTGCATAACAGAGCAGAAGACATGAACATGCATACTGTCAAGTGTGAGATTGTTGTGGGGTGAGAAGCTGAGTATAAAAAAATGCAGTCTGATCTGTGGCCCTCAAATGACTGAGGATCTTTAGAACAAAAAGATAAGTAAACATTGAGGATCCAGAGAGAAATAGTCGTTTATTCTCTCTTAAGCAGTAAAATTCATTTCTGGGGTAAATACAGAGCTAAGATCAGAATATCTAAATTGCTTAAGGACTAGTACAGAATTGAGGGATTTGAATGCTTTGGATAATAGAGGTGTCTATTTGCTGCTGTTAAAGATGATATACTAAGAAACAATGTTAACTATAATGTTCTTGTTAATATTACAGAATGGATATAAATTGTTTATGAAGAACAACCGGGTCTGTCTATGATATAGACTAAGACATATCTTTCCTTATAGGGAAATAGAGGAGGAAAATTCTTTAAAATCTCCCTTTGTGACACCTTGAAGCTCTGAATCTCTTAATCCCTACCTGTAGTCTTGCTGATATAAATCTTACTAGGTACTTTTTCAGTGTCATCCTTAAGACCTTAAACTCTTCCAGATTATTGTGATTCCCTTAGTCTCTCCTTTTGAAGCACTGTAGGAGATATAACTAGGTGATCTATGTTGCATCAGAAGATGAGATGTAATTGCCTGCCAATGACAGACACAGTATGCAACTGCTAACAGGTAATCTTTCTTTAGCTGCAGTTTACATCTACAGTTACTTTGCTTGAGGAAGTTTGAAATGTATAAGAACTTATGCTGTCACCTCTGTCACTCCCCTTCTAAAGTTACATGTGTGTGAGCACAGCCCTTAAAGGGCTTAAACAACTAGTTCTGAAAGGACTTAACCTACATGAAATGATGTAACTCTTGCTTTTGGCAACTTAATGCGGACTCATTGTTATAACTGATACTATTAGAAAGACTGGGGGTGGTGTCATAAGATGCTTCAGTTGAACAGATAAGGATGTTGAGCTAATTTTTTCATTATATGGGAGTTACTGAGTCCTTAGTATTTTTGGCACCTCCCAACACTTCTAGATTGTGCAGTATCTGATTTATGTTTTTTTGTTTGTTCTTGTTTTTTTTTTTTCTTTGCTTTGTTTTTGTTTCCAACCTTATTGTTCAAGAATTGATCTTTCAAATGTAAAAAGAGTATGGACAATACAGTATCCTCATTAAGGAGCGACTGGGGAAGGTGAATTCTTTGTCTTTTTATTGAAGGATCTGTTCTAAATCTGAGCGATGTCCCATTAAGTGCTTTTCTGTATTGCTGATCACTTTTACTAGGGAGGGGAGTGGAAATAACTCCCAGGGAAATTGGGAATTATTGCAGGAGATGAAGTGTAAAAGGAAGAATTAAGGAGGGCTATCGAACAATGAAGAGTGCAAAATTAGAGGAGAGGTAATTAAAAAGCATGTTAGTGGCTGTAAAAGGATTTTTTTTTTAATAGTGAACAGTGAATTTCAGATGTAAAAATAAAACACCAAATAAAATTTAGTAATACCAAAGTGCCCATCCTTCCTTCTATTTCTGTGGCAGTCTTGTAGCTAGATCAGCAGATAGCTGGTTTAATAAGGGTAACCTGTAACGTAGACCTGCTGTGGTCCACATCACAGCCAAGCTTTGAATGTGGCCTTTATTGATAAGTTTAGAGTGCCTGTCATCCCAGTAGGTGACGTTCTGCATGTATCCTGTGTCCTTTTCACTGAGGTAAAGGGGAAAAGGTAGTGTAGCTGTAATGCTTGTTAGTAACAGGTCTTTCAAGTTACATTTCTGGTGGATTTATTGTCTTGACGTGTGAGGAAAGAGTCCTCTGAAAAGGACTTCAGTCTGGAGTGCTGAAGAATTCAACTACGAAAGAAAATGCAAATCTGGACTTACACAGAATAATAAATAAATTGAGAAAAATATTGTAAGGACAGGCAGGAGGAGAAATGGTGAAAATAAGAATGAAATGTAACACTTGTGGGAGGGTAACTTGCTATGTGTTTTTTCCATTAAGAGTTTTGCACATTTTTTGTGACATTATACATGTATATAGCACACATTTCCGTAGTTTTTTTATAGCTGAGCTCCCTAGAAATGCTGTACACTAAAATGTGAGGAAATCCTAACCTGCTCTTTGTTTGCTTGTTTTCCTAGTTTTTCTCTTGTGTGCATTATCATACAAGAAAACAAAAAAAACTCCTGTCTTTTATTGGATTGCTTTGAACTGCAGTATTACACGTCTTGTTTTTTGTGGATTAAGTTGTGTGCAAGGAAAACAGGATAACAATGAGGAAGAGAAAGTAGGAAGAAAAATTTGTCTTGCATATATCTATGTGCATGTATTATGCGAGTAAGTATGTGCATAGATAGATTTTGACTGGAAATCTTTGGCCATGCTGATGAACTGAGTGTCTTAGTTATAATGTGTAGGAGTGGAATTGGGGATATTTAATATTGAGAAGTACATAGTTGTTACTAGGGGGAAAATCAGTTATTGATATCAATATTTTTAATATATTTGTGCTAATTAGCTTTTTAGTTCATCTATGTATCTTACAAAGAATAAAAATCTGAAAGGGGAGGAGGGTAGCTTTGAAAATACAGTAAAACACTGAGAACTCAGTAAGCTCATTGTTAGACCGTAGACACTTATACAGTTTTAAAGCTTTTTTTTAAAGAAAGTTGTTTTATAAAGTAGTTTCTTGCACTTTACCTGCTGGCTTTTCAATTTGGTAGATAACATCTGAACTCCAGCAGAGTTTTATAATCCCCACGTGCTTAAATATACTAAATGTTCTTTTTCCATTAAGGTTAATGTTCGTGAAGAAATTGAAGAGTTTTTTCCAAGAATGTGGAAGATAAATCAAGATAAAAGAAGGCTAATGAAAAGTATTAAAGATCAGAAAATTAAAATTGAATGGGGGAAAAAATTGAACAGAAGATTGGTCAGATAGAAGCACTTGAATGTTTTTTTAAGGCTATAATGAATTGTTTGAATTGGGGAAGAATACACGAAGTATGAAAAATGAAAAACTCAATGAAGAATGAAGAGAAGTAGAAAGCAAGAGTGAAGTAGAATTAAAAGAATCTGGAAGAATGAATGGGTCCTAGGTTAAGTAAATGTATGGTTTATGTTCCAGTGTCTGTATGATCAAGTTGTAGATGAATTTGCATGATTACTTAGTTAATAGAGAATTGGTGATCTGGTTCAAGCAGGGATCTATTTGAGGAAAGCATACAATATTAACAGTGGGTTAGCAAAATGAAATTTGTTCTGGAGGGTATTGCCTAACCATTTGTTTTTCAGGAGCAATCAATGTAATAGAATTACTGTACGTTAAATGTTAGGAGTTAGGCATTTGTACAACCAATACCATTTGTAATACTGTCTTTTTTGTTAGGAGTCTCGCTCCCAGTCAAAATCTCCAGCTGGGAGTCCTGCTCGTGTAAAATCGGAGAGCAGGTCAGGATCTCGCAGTCCATCAAGAGCTTCCAAACATTCTGAATCGCACTCTAGGTCAAGATCAAAATCAAGGTATGTCTGGGAAGTAGTTCAAGTTGATTCAGTATTATTGCTTATGTCTGTTCCTTTCCTTACATTGCTGAGATATTTTTTTTTCCCTTGTAAAAATTATAAACCTTTTGGAATGTATTAAGAAGGCTGTGTTAACTTGCATGTTGGTGGATGTATAGGTGGACAAAGCTAGGGAAAGATTCCATAAGTAGTAAAGCACGTGTATTTATAGAGAAAGTAATATAATGGAAGCAGTAGCGTAGAAATCATTACCAAAGTGAATAGATCTAACTACTCCAGAAGAGAGGGAAGAGATTATGGCTCAGTTCTGTAAAAGCTCATGTCTCCTTCCCCCAAAATCTTTTTCAGGGGAACTCTTGTGTAGACCCATCCTTTAGGAAAGAAAGAAAACTCAAGTGAGAACTACAGCAACAGTAGTCTCGGTTGGATAAAAGAATAAGCTCTGTAACTATTGGAAATGTCAGAAGACACTTCTTGGGGCAGTTCTTGACATTCTTTCACTGGGATCTTTTTAAAAACAAAATCTGAAAACTGTGGTTAAAGTTGGGCGTAGATAGCTTCTGAATTTATGGGAGCTTTAGGATTTAAGTTCATTTTTGGAAGCTGCATTTGCCCTTCTCTCTCCATGTTTGTGTGTGTCTGCACAGGCAAAGTTTTATAGTTCTCAGTTCTGAGAGAGCTTACTCGGTGTACAGGAGAAGTGCCTGCCTTTCTTCTCTAAGTATGTCATAAAATATCCAGCTCATACTACCTCTCTTCTTTCTTCCCTTGCACCTTCATACTGTTGAAAACTGTAGACCTAGTGAATCCTTTCATCTGTGGAGAGAGAAACCAGAAAACATAGCATTTGTAGCCCTGGAAAGGGAAGAAGAATTGCACAATATTATGTTCTTCCTTATCCCCAGTTCATGGGAGGGATCAGTGTCTTCCCTATCTGTTTACTTTACCAGGGAAGTCCAAAAGAATTGTTGTGCTCTGAAATTCCAAAGTTCAGCCTAATGTTACAGCTTCTCTTCTCACAGTGTTTAGTCAGATAACTGCCTGTTATTAGGATATAATAACTGTATGAAATCATGCAGCTTTGACAGAATGATGCCTGTTCAAAATTGTGTTTTATCATTGGCTGGATGTCTGCAAAGAAATGCTGGAGGAGTTAAACAGTTTTTTTTGGTCTCAAATCATTTTCAAACTTCATTTGTAGATACTGCAGCACTGTAGTGATGCTAGATCTTTTGATTTTCCAGCTAAGACAGTATTTTATAGTGCTTGGTTTCTGTATCATTATCCAAGTGTTAGTTACATGCACAGCCAAGCTAGTAAAAGTTTTAGCTCTGAACTTCCTGAAGACTGTTGTGAATGTAATCTGTGTTTTATGCCAGAAGCACTCTGACCAAATTAAAAATCATGCTACTGAGCAAGTTATTTAAGATCTGCAATCTTTAGCCTCTGAAAAGCCTCTGAAAAATGAATTTAAGATTTTTCTCTGGGAAATGTAAGGCTTACAATTCAACACGTTGTGTGCATGTGACCTGACTAAAAGCTCTCTCTTTGTTGAAGATCCAGGTCCAGAAGACATTCGCACAGACGTTACACTCGCTCCAGATCCCATTCCCATTCTCATTCCCATAGGAGACGTTCTCGAAGCAGATCGTACACACCAGAATACCGTCGTCGAAGGAGCCGTAGTCATTCTCCAATGTCCAACCGGAGAAGGCACACAGGCAGCAGAGTATGTCATGTTCATCGAGGCTGAGTATCAACAAAACAATTGCTGCTCACATCAGTGTAGTCTAAGATAACTGCAGGCTGAGTTTGACTTGCTGTCTTGTTATTGGATGATATGGGAATTGGTTTTGGGAGGGGGGACACGAAGTCTTTTGCTTATAACTGGGCACGTATATCTTACCCTGCCCAGCAATTGGCAGGGTACTTGTAGAATTTTATCGAAAACCATACCGTTGCAAATCAGTATGGGCAGATAGATGCCATCTGTTTCCCTGTGCTTTAGAAGTTGGACCTTTTCTATTTTTATTTTGTTTCAAGCATATGTACCCTTCACAAAAAAAGGAGACCTTTTCTGTGCATGCTTTTAAAAAAAAAAAAAGTGAAAATGGACAAGATAAGATGGACTAGAAGAGCAAAGGAAAAAAAAAATTGTCAGGTGTTCTTGTTTATTGTGATTTTATACTTGCAAGTAAACAATTTGGCTTAACTTGAAGAAATAAACTCATGCATTATTAGCTAATGTGTGAATCTTAAGCTAGAAAAATTGGCAGCTATGAGAAGGATCAATAGGCCTCTCAGAATTCTAATGAGAAATAACCCAGTGTCTCTGTATGGACAGGATAGGAAGCGTAGGTAAACCAACCAAGATATTTGTATATATATTTGTATATATATTGTATGTTGTTCTGAGAGATTTCCTCCAGTGTCTTTTCTTGTTCAGTGCCTTAGGTTCTGGTTTCATATCACTTCAAGTTGATCTAAATGAGTGCTGCTACACACTGGTCTGCCTCTTCCTTGGTGAGGGCCATGATCCTTTTAGTTTTCATCTGGTTTAGTTCCTCTGAATTTATTTATTTATTACTAATCCTGCCAAAAAGAATACAGTTTTTTACAGGCTCACCTTGGTGAAGCAGCTCACCACGACCAGATAATACCAGTGTGAGGGAGAAGATGTGTGTTTGGAAGAGGGCAAGAATACAGCAGTGCTGATGTACAGTGGCTTAAGCTGTTGTGAAGCAACATTCATAGTTAAGCTGCTTGTGGATTGTTGCCAGTGTGTAATCATAACGTAGTAAATATGAATCTAATGTCTTGAATAGTTGGCAGGAATAACAACTTCAAAAGCCTTAGCAGATTTCTTGGTAAAAAACAAATGAATCCACTTTACTACTTTAGGAAGCATTAGAGTATTTTGTTCTGAAGTCTTTTTTGCCTTGGAAATGACTCTGTGAAACATGAAACTCCTTTTCACGTTGAATTCCACATTCATTCTAAGGAGTAGTTCTAATAGTGTCAAAACAAAAATAAAACAGATTTGAATTCTCTACGTTACAAGGTCCTAAAGACACCAGGAAAATTTGTAGCAATTTTGCCACTTCTGCTGACCTTGGCATACTGTGCCAATGGGAGGCAGTACAAAAACTTAATATAAAAGCTGTCTTCTAGTCCTACACAGTCAAAATCTTTCCAGCAGTGATGTAAATGTCTCTTGTTGCTTAGGGTGCACAGAGTGATTCTCAGTACTTATCTTGCCTCAGGAAAGGTAATAGGATTTAAGCGTAAGCAGGAGGTGTAGAAAAGGACAACAGCGTGTATCGTATGGAGGGCCTTGTCCAAACAATGATTTAAAAGACTGAGAGGTTTCATTAGGCTCATAAGAGTTTCAGTAATTAAAGGAGTATAGCTGTTAGTGCCACTGAATTATCAGATAGCTTGAAATGAAAGGGAGTAAAAAAAATCTAAACCTTTAAAATGGCAAACTGGCAGTTTTTGTTGTGCTGTTCAACCATAATGAGGAGTTGTAGAAGGTTCATGTCTTAAAACTGAAGTTTCAAATTTGGCAAATGGAGAGAAACAAATCTACAAGTATTTTGGGCATCTTATTTTCGCAATGAACTCCTGAAGAAAAGCTCTGAAAGTGGAGAAAAACATAACAATTTGAAACATAGCATTATAAAAATAAGGAAAGGTAGTATGAGAGTGTAGGCAAATCATGCAGTTCATCTCTCTTCCATGTCTTCATAGAAGGTAGGAAGGGGAATTTGTTACATCAGCAAGCTGTAATTTTTTAACAAGAGCTAAGGTAGGTTGCAGATCTCCTGTTCTGAGAAACTGCTGCACTGACTGAACCTGCTCAGGCAGAAGCAAGTGAACAAAGCAGTAATGTTTTTAAACTACTTAAGTCACTACTTCCTACATGGAAAAATACTATCCAAGTATGTTTTTCCTCTTGCATAATGAAAAAGATGTGCTTAACTCGGTCACAGTTGGCAATCTAATGTTATGGTTCTTCAGAAAACAAGAATTTAAGTCCTAAGCATTTTCCTGCGGATGCAGAACCCAGTAGCGTAAACTTAAGCCTGCTGCACATAGACATGTTTTCCTTGGTTTATATTTTGCATGCTGATTCTCATGGCTCCCTCTCTGAAAATCTAAATGTTGCAGGTTAAAACCCAATAACCTACATGTATATATATGTTCCAAAGTTCATGCATGTTATTTGGCATAACATAGTTACTTAATTTGTTTAAAAGTTTAGAATTTCAGCTAGGGACCTTGCAATACTTTTGCTCAGCTTTTAGTCTGAGTTTGTTTCATGACTATGTACTTTAAAGCAGAATTTTCCTTTTCTTGTGGAAGTAAGCTTTGGAACTCAAGACTTAACTTTTAAATTGTCATCTAAAAATTGCCACCTTGGTATCCAGGACTGCAGAGTGGGGTTCATAAAAGAACATGACAGGAGAATTAAATCTGTTCATTCTTCAAGTCAGGATGAAAGGCAAGCTCTGAGGCATAAATTACTGTGCATCAGTACAATACTATGCTTTGAAAATCTGAAGCTGAAGTACAAATTTCAACTGTGTTAACTTCCAGTTACTACTTTAGCAGGAAAAATGAAACCCCTATGCATGTTGCTGTTATTTTAAATTCCCGCTTCTAGTACAGGTGCCAGGAACATAGCTGGGAAAAAAAAAAAAGCTCATTTTGATCAAGGTAATTCTTAAAATGAAATTGGCATTATATGAACCCTGGGGCATGTAGAGAAACTTTGAACCTGATAGGAAAATGAATTACAGTTCCTTGAACAATTGTACAATTTCTTAGTTGGCTTCCTTTAGTTGAGGTGTATGAGTAGTTCCATTTCCCACGTGATGTTAAAGAATGAAGAGTCTTGTTCTAGAAAAGTGGGCACACTTTTGGGGACAGTTTCATAGAACCAGCGTTCCGTATGTAGTTGAGAGAAGCTGGTGGTTTTGATCCAGTTTACAAGTGGACAGAGAGAAACTTTCAAATTTAAATACTAACTTCCATTACAGCTGAATGGGAAATGTTGGGGGTGGGAAGTACACGGTTTTAGTAGAAGGTAAGTTATAGCTCAGCTGTCCATGCTTAGGAGCTCAGATGCATTTAGTGGGTGAAACTGGAGGCGCATGCAGTATTCAGTACCAGTTGTGACCTTATGGAAAGGCTGAAGATGGGACTTCTGGCTGGCTGACCTGTTTTCAGCAAACACTTACACATCCTGTCTGCAGCTTGTTGGTGATTTGAGTGAGAAATACTAATAAAACAGGTTCTTGTTATCTGTATCTTTTCTGTAACCATAATGCTTCATTTCTCTGAACTGTGCAGTCAGAATTTTTCACCAACACGAGAAGTTTACCTTTGTGTTTTTTCTGAAATAAAAATCAAGAAATGAGTTACACTTTGAAAACATGTTGAGATTGGAATGTTAACTGTTGAAATATTAAGATTTGTAATAAACTATGCTTAAATTTAAAAAAAAATAATTGAGAAATTTTGATATAAGAATGTATAACTTGTTTTTTATTAACTTAATTGGAGTTGAACACTTGTCTTACCAGGCCAATCCAGATCCCAATACATGTCTTGGAGTGTTTGGTCTCAGTTTGTATACCACTGAGAGAGATTTGCGTGAAGTCTTTTCCCGTTACGGACCTTTGACTGGTGTCAATGTGGTTTACGATCAACGGACTGGACGATCAAGAGGATTTGCTTTCGTTTATTTTGAGAGAATTGATGATTCTAAAGAGGTAAATTCATACTTTACTACTTTAAACAGGTGTGCTCTTTGTGCATTGTCTTTACAAATATCTTTGTAAAAAACTGTTTTTGAGTGTGCATTCACTAGAAAGTTCTCAGAGTGAGATTCATTTAAAATATTTTGTTCAAACCATGTGGCACTTTTAAATAGATTAAACATGTTAGTTCAATGTTCAGGTGCTCAGGCAAATTATCAACCTGTGCTGTCTGTATTGAATTACTAAGGAATGTGGCAGTTAGATTTGTTAATCGTTACTTCAAAATGAAAATAAATCTTTAGACAGACATAAAGACTGCAAGGTTTTTCCAAAATTCTGAAAGTTAACTCTTCAAAGTGATTTTCTGTATCAAAATTCTGCAGGTTCTCTTTACTGTTTTCTTTAAAAGTATGTCATCATGCATTTGAGGGAGTATGTTTTTTGTCCTGAATTATACCTCAGTTAGTGACTCTGCTAGTTAGGCAGATAGCTGTTTGCAGCTGGACTACGTGGTCAGTAGTATAATTGATGTGTAAGGAAAGAATCAAAGAATCTGAACAGCAGCCTGTATTATGGTTCACTGCAGTAAGAAATATTTTTTAACCTATGTAAGGATACTGTGAGCTTAAATAAATTTAATAAAATTTGTAGATGCAAAATTATTGTTAGAAGTATAGATGTATCTTTTCTTCTTTAGAAAAATAAAAACAAAAATAAAAAGCACCTATATTTCAGTCAGCCAGGGTATCTTACCACACATTCTTCAAGAACCGTGCAAATACTAACTTAACATTTAAGGCTTCGTCGTGGGGATGTCTCGTCCTTTCTTATGGGCCGAATGAGTTACAGACTTCAAGCATCATGTTTGTGGCTGAATAGTCATGGGCAGATGTTTCAGATTTGCTGTTTGATTCTGTTTACGTTAGATAAGTATATTCATAATGCTTGAGTAAGACCCTTCTCACCTAGCACTGCAGGAAGGGAGGGTGACAGCTATGGGCCCACTATCACTAACTTAAAAATGAAAATTGCTGATCCTAGTTGATGATACTTCAATGAAAAAATGCTTCATGGATAACTTGGTTGGACTAGACTCAGTTTTGAGCTTTGACTGTTTTCTGGTATGATACTACAAGCAGTTGTGATAGAGCAAACAGCTGTAGAAGATGGTGAAGCGACATACAGAGAATCAGTTTATAACAAGAATGTATACATGTGGTTGTTGCAGGTTGTAAGAGTAAGTAAAAGAACAGGAAACTTCCTTCAGGTTCCCTGTATTTTCCCACTGTTGTTTTGACAGGATGAGAGAGGAGCTAGTAGGATAGTATATGCGTGCTTAGTGGCTGTTTTGGTTCTGACTCTTTAGCCTAGTATTTCATTGCATAGGGAAACTGACTGTTCCGTAGCACAGTTAGTATCCAAAATACTTGCACAATGTTTTGTCACATTCATGTACTAGTCTTGCCTGTTTTAAAACTGCATGTGTCTTTAGAAGTACTTTTTTTTTCTAGTTGTCATTGGCAATGGTCAAGCGTGACACCATGAATTTCTTAAAATGTTCCATGTAAATACCATGAAGTAATTTGTTTAGTGTGAAGCTGCTTTGGCAGAAACTACAAAACTGGAATGCGAAGAAAAACATGGGATATTACATGCGGAATCAGAAATATAGAAATAAAGATGAGCATTGTAAGTGGGAACTAAAGTCATTGGGAATGTGAACAATTTTTTCTCCTGTCCTCTTTGCTAAATTATCAGTTATATAAATTCTGAGTGTTGAGGTTTTGCACTTCTCCTCCCTCTTCCCACACCAGCCCATTAGGGAAACAAAAGACTTTATTTGGCTTGATTTCATGGGCCCTGAAGAGAGATTTGAAGTGGCAATGAGCAGGAAAAAGTGTATAGCTATAGGCATGAAACTCTGTGGCAGGTCCTGTAGGAGGACTGACGGACGTGACGTAATTCCCTGTGGAAGGTGGATCAAATCTGAGGAGTTGGATATGTGCAAAAGCAATGTTCCTTAGGCTACTTTTGTTCCAAGTAAATACTTTTCCTCTGAAAAGAAACAAACGAACAAAACAAGCCTCTGAATAATGAGAATGTAAACTCTAAGTAAGATGCTGAACTGAATTCCAGCCTTTTTTAAAGCACTCATAGATGGATTAAATAGGTGTAGAACCCTATGGGAAAAACAACAACAAAAAAAAAAACAAAACAGGGATTTTGGATCATCCTTACTGTTATCCTTCCAAAAGTTGTGCATTGGGAAGCCTTTCAGCTGATGTACTCTCAAACACTGTTGATATTCAAATTGAACACCAAATGAGTTGTGAGTAGTTGTGTTTAAACTTTCCTGACTTGGTTTAAGATAGTTCAGTCACAGTATTGTGTGGATTCTCTTGCAGCTGAAATTCGGTTGGGAATCTTTGTCATCAGTAGTAATCATTCTTACAAAACACATCAGTTACTGAGGTGGTTAAAATGTTACCATGTGTTTTGCTTTTTTATCAAGTTACATTTTTGTTTATATAAAGTTAGAAAAGTAATATTTGGTACCGCTTTTTGGCCTTGTCTGTTGCAGTGTCTTGTCTTATATTGTCATGCTTCTGCTAAGTCTTCAGAACCACATGGTGGGAGTACAGCAACCTAATGAGAAGAGCAAGATCCGTAAATTTCTGTTGAAGACCTATTCCTCGAGATTGGCATATTTTCTTTTATGGTTCTCAGC
This sequence comes from Anseranas semipalmata, assembly GCA_013399115.1. Classification (NCBI taxonomy): domain Eukaryota; kingdom Metazoa; phylum Chordata; class Aves; order Anseriformes; family Anseranatidae; genus Anseranas; species Anseranas semipalmata. The sequence continues at coordinate 22,556 of VXAA01004269.1, forward strand.
AGTTGCAACACTGGCACTGAGCTGTCCATTTTGTAATATTTTAGCTAAATTTTAAAGGATGTTCACCTGCCCATTACAGTATTGTTAGTTTAGGAGTTTCCATTTCTTCCAGTGTTTACAGAAGAAATACAGACGTATGTACTAGGATGAAAAAAAAAAAAGTTGATTGATTATCTCAGGGTTAACAATAAGAGAATCACGAGTGAAAAGCACTAGGTGTTCTAGGGAGATGATTCTTACTACAGTTACCAGGGATTTCATATGCAACTATCCAGCTTTTCAGTAACTCATACTATAAACCAGTAGTTAAAACTGAGGCTACTGTGAATGTCCTGTGTGTCTGTAGCAAGAATTCATCTGAGAAGCGTCAACTACAACAGCTGTTGGCAATACAGAATTTTCAGTTTCTAATGCTCTTTCCATGCTATTTACAGTTTTGACCATCTTTCGGAACAGTTTTCTGAAGTAGCGTTTATTAGCAATCAAGACAAACTTTATGCAGACAAACTGAACTGTTAACTCAGTTGCCAAAAACCAGAATAATTACAGGTTGTTGGTTTTTGTTTTTCATTTTAATTTGCAAGACATTTAATCTGTGGTACAAGCAGGCCAGTTTAGGAGCGTCATTATTGACTCCTGCAGCTTGTTGAAGAAATATTTAAGTGTTGTTTGCGGTATCAAAAAGACCCTTGATATACTAGAAAAGAACATGAGAAGATCTCAGATGTTTGGAATTACAAGTTACAGACTTCTGGAGACCATGAAATACCATGAAATTGCTAATACTTAGAGACATGCCCAGTTACTCATTCTGGTTCTCGAAAATACTGTATTTCTTGACTATATACAACTTTTTAAGGTATGCTTTAAAAAGAATCTATGTAATCAATAGCTATTTAAGCTTAGAAAGAAAAAACAATAGTTGCCGATGTTCTAATGCTATTTAAAAGAAAAAACTCAAACTGGAGAATATAAGTCAACTCTTGGTCAGAGGTGAAATGGACACTTGAATTCAACTTGGCAGACTGCAGTTAAGTTAGAAAGCTGGGTTTCTTCATTTGTTTCTTCCTCCCATCAGCTGTTTTTTTCAGAACGCCCTTTCAGACATCCTCACTAAATCCAGAGCTCAACTTGTGATATCAGTGTACTGGGAAAAAGAGCTAATCAATCATGTCTGTTCGTCCCACATTGTACCTGTTATATAGGGGAGATGATCTTTTTACTGTGGCATTAAGTACAACATTGGAAGGACTCTGGGTTAAAAATAAATAAATAAATAAAAATCTCCAATCCTGAAAATATTTTTTTAAGTGAGCCCCACCATGAATTGTTCATGTTTGACTCTTCAAGTATATTCAAACTACCTTACCTAAATTCTAATACATTTAGAAAACACCACATACTGTGATATACATCCTATGAATTGAAATCTGTTAAATTTAATGTTTCCTTTCTAAGTGTTTTGAGCCACTGGAGGTCATGACCCTGTAGTTTGGGAACTGCTCATCTTTGTCAAACTAATACCTTACAGATAGTAATTTGAAAGAGCTTTGTTGTTACGGATAGACTACTTTAGGTTTAAAACTGTAATCTAAGATGATTACTTGTGTCATTCACAAGTCTTATTCTGCGTTTTCCGACTGCCAACATAAAGATGTATATTCTGGCCTACAAAGTTGGTTTTTCTTTAGAGTTTACAACCAAAACTAATAGTGTATATTTATGGGAATCCCCTTTGCTTGCTTGTTTACTGTCATCTTGCAAAAGCCGTGCCAGTCTTTTAACAGTGCTCAGATATTTGGAAGAAAATCCAGGTTGAAATAAAAATAGACTGTTGACAGTTAAAGGCTCCTAAGAGAGTATTGTATGTCTTTAAACCCCAGTGTAATTTGATTTTTTTTTTCTTCAACGTGTTTCATTTGATGATCTGGAAAATACACTTCTGTCTTTGAGATAGTGTTGGAAAATATTTTCTGTGTTACTAGAGCAAATGTGCAATTTCTTTTCACTTTGGCATTTGAATATTCTTAGCATTCATGCATGCCCAAAACTGGCAGGAGAAGGAAACTGAAATTTGTTTTGAATACAACATGCTACTCTAATAAAATTGTAAAATCCCAAATTTGAATATAAACTGTTTTAAGTTGAAGGAAAAATTTAAAATGTCAGTAATTAGAATCACTAATATGTTTTGAGAGTCTTTGTACAAAATAAATACTGTGGTATCAGTTGTCCGAAATAGGTTTTAAGATAGAACTTTTGGTCATACTGCAGCAGTCGGTAGCTAATAAAGTCACCTCAGGTACTTTGTTTCAAAGAGTTAAGATGTGTAAGTTAAGAATGATGCAAAGATTTTTAAAAACATCTTTTGAAGGAGTTTCCAGTTGCAAAAGACTGAATGTGAGTGATACCGTCAACATTAGTTATGGATTTATGGTGGTTTATTGTATATGTTCACTGGAAAAAAAAAAAAAAAAAGTTATAAAACTGTAAAAGGCTTCGTATGCCTATATATCTATTAAAGGCTTTGGCTAACTTAGAATTTTTAATTGGCAGTTATTGCTGACAGCTGTTGAAAGCTAAGAAAATTAAAATTTTAACATTGGGTAGGACATTAACTGTTGTGACCAGGGTGTCTGTGTTTCAAGCAGACTGGTAACTCTAAACAAGTCTTTATCCACTAAAACGTAACACATTTCTTGGTACTTTCAAGACAAACTGTCAGGTCTCAAAATTAATTCGTCAGCTGCCTTGCTGGTATCTTGCTCTTCTCTGTGCTGCTCCCTGTGTTGAAGAACTCTTCCTCTTTCCTCTGAAAGAGGTGCTGGTTCTTTTAACTAAATAAAACAAGTGCCAGATGTTCTGGATTTCAGGTGGCTTGTTGTCAGCTAAGTTTTTCTCTGCAAGTTGTTGATCAGAGATAAAAGTGCCATGAAGCAGAAAGTTCCTTTCCTTTTAAGATCCATTGCATATTGCCAAATTTCCAGAAAGATGCTCTCCATCATGAAGCTAATTTTTCAGCCAGCATTTTTGCAGCGTTCAGGTTTAGTTTTGTGTATGCATATATTCATAGTACATATATGCAAAGATCTATTTTAATTTCATTCATCCTTGTGGAACAAGACCTTTAAAAAAATTTCAAAGCTAGGAAACTAAAGCTAATGGTCGTGGTTTATTCATAAAACATATTTGAGTATATGTTGGGAGATTAGACGTGCTCTTTGGCTGAGCCTTGCAGTTGGCCAAGTGTAGTTGTTATATTGCTGTGTGGGAACAGAACTCACTAGGTGGCGATATAGTATAGATATAAACAGAATTATTAAAGCACAAACTAAGCGCAGATAAATATGTTAGTGATAACTTAGTCACTTCCAGTTTAGAGACATAGTTAGATCATGTGGGTGTCAGTTTTTTGTTTTCTCCTCTGTAGATTACTTGTTAATTCAGTAAGAGCCTTGTTTAGAACTGGAAAAAAAAAAAAAAAAAGTTATATTTCTGAACAGTTGCTAATTTCATTATTAAAAAGAAAAAAAGAAAATGCTCTGCTCTGCCATGATTTGAGGCTTGTGTATTGTGCCTCAGTTAAATAATAGCAAAAAAAAAAAAATCTTGAGTTTAAATCAAGATTGCAACAGTATATTTTCTCACAAAAAAGAAAAAGAAAATAATATGTATTGGACAAACTGTTGTAAAGTAGTATTTGGGAGATCCTAAAACAATGGTGAAGAAGGATCAAAAAAAAATTGGCTTTGAAAATTTTAATAACTATGAAGTCCAGCATTAATTATTTGTTATTTTTTTTTATTAGTAGTAGTAGTAGTATCACATGAATGTAATTCTCCAAAGTACGCTGTGGTCCTCTGAAAAACTACTTTTGTGATTTTGAGTTTGTGAAAGACCATTGTATTGATTGAAAGAGTAGAGAAGCAGGGGCTAGAACACCCAGCGAGCGTGTGCACGAGCTGCGAGCGGGTCTGAAGGCACAGGCTTCTCAAGCGCAGACCCTTCTGTGTATCGCTTCAGCTAGCTGCTATTGTGAGAGTGAGTGGGGAGGAAGGTTGTAATTAGGTATCCATGTAGGCTGAACCCGCCATTTTACTAAGCTCTGCTGGAGTAGGTCCTTGTAAGGGAGATGGCAGGAGGCTGGGAGAGCATGAAATGGCAGCCGACTAGCAGTAATCCGGCCATATGCACCCTACAGGAAGCCACTGTTTTGCACAGCTTTTGAATCCGCCCATCCCCTCTGGGTCAGAGACGGCGGTAGGAAAGATGCAGTTTTCAGGAAAAGCTGCTTTGACTTTGTTTACCTTTCTGATGGGTGGTAGGCAAAGCCTACTACAAAGAAAGGGACTGTGTCAGTGGATAGCCCCTGTGCTTTCTTAAAAAGGGATTGTGTGTCACGGTACTCCGGCGCCCCAGTGCAGTCCTGTAGCGCTGGCGGCAAACGGGCCAGGGGACGGAGACGAGCCATTCACCACAGTGGGGCACTAGTAACCAGTCTAAATAAAACAAGTTCAGGGCTTGTTTTTCTGACAGAAAATGGTGTGTTTTGTACATAGCCTTCCATAGTAGGTTGTAGGTTTCATGCCCCCGTTCCTTCTCTTTCCCGCAGGCAATGGAGCATGCAAACGGTATGGAGCTGGATGGCAGGAGGATTCGGGTGGATTACTCAATCACCAAGAGGGCACATACACCCACCCCAGGCATCTACATGGGCAGGCCAACACAGTAAGGAGTTCGCTCATTGCCTGTAGTGGGACTAAAATTGATTTAAACTGAATGATTGAAGTCTGGTTGAAAAACTGAACTGCAGATGTTTTTTTTATTTTTATTTTTTAATTTTAGAGTTATGTCAATTATATTTTCTCACAAAGGTATTAATATGAAGTGTGTTACTGTGATTCAGATAATAACTATTAAGTCCTACTGTACTTTCCTGTATTTTTATTTATTAAAAAAAAAATTGAGTAAGTTACTTAAAAAAAAAAAAAATCCAGCACAGTCAGCACTCTCAGCTTACTTAAATGTTAGGGTGCCTGTTTGCCTTTGATTTTGATGGGATTTAGGCTGAAATCCCTGTTGTTGTTTTTATCTGTTCTGTTGTGTTTTTTTTAAGTTGTTTTTCTTTGAATGTTTAATCATTAGATTTTTTTTTTTTAATTGCTTCGTCTTAAGTGTCTGATTTACAAGAACACTGAAAACATTTTTCAATGATTTAATTTGATGAAGAGTAGAATCTGAAGTACTTTTTGCTTTTTTTCCTAATAGCAGTGGAGGAGGAGGTGGTGGTGGAGCAGGTCGTCGCCGTGACTCTTATTATGATAGGGGGTATGACAGAGGATATGACAGATACGAAGAATATGACTACAGATACAGGTACATAATTTTATTTCTGTAGGAACAGTGGGTTGGGTGGAAAACTCAGATGTTAGGTGACAAAAAAAATGTTACTCTGTTTGTACCAAGATTCAGCATACATGATTGCTTTGTTTTAGAGTCTTGTTATGATAGTTTTTGTAAGATTAAAGTAGTTGTAATCTTCAGTGTTTCTGTAATTCAGTTACACATTAAATAGTTGGGTGAGAGGTTAATTTTGCTACCTGGAGAAGGTAGAGCATATACACCACAAATGTAGTGGACAGACAGAAAGAGAACTCTTTTTCCATACTGTATATAGAACCAGGAACAGCTGACAAACAGTGCTGTTAAAGAAGGGGTTATTTGTAGATGGGGTTTTTAATGCTTGACATTTCATAGCTATCTGACTGTTCTGAAAGTTATCTAGTTTCAGAGAATGTTGTACAACAAGAATTGTAGGCATCTGTAAAAGCACTTAGGTGTTTGCTGGGCTAGTGAGAGTTTATGAAATGTTCTCTAGAAATACCTCATAGTTCTTTAAACACACGAGATAGAAAAATTGTAAAAGCATTTGTTAAATAACTGTAAGCCACAGCCAAATAAAGCTGAGGTCATTCATGCAGGCCAAGTCTTTCAGTGCTAAGGAAATTGTTCTGTTTTGTAGAAAAAATGTGAATAAGGCTTCTTTCATTATGATGATGTTTGCTTTCTTTTTTAATTTCTCTTAAAGGAGACGATCACCATCGCCTTACTATAGCCGGTACCGATCACGATCAAGATCCCGTTCCTATAGTCCAAGTAAGTAAATACACATGAATAAATAGCATCGGGCTGGCATAAGGCTTGTTACTAGTATTAATCGGTCAGTGGAAGTTTCTGAACATGAAAGTAAAAAAAGCCGGGCACTTTCAGTGCTTGAGGTTGTGTGTACTGTTAGTTTGTAGTAATGATGTTGTCTTTGTTTTTTTCCAGGGCGCTACTGAAGATCCAGAGAAGTTAACAGTTGAGGACGTGATTTTTAAATACAAAGTTCAGATCTTAGCTTACCTACTGCTTTCCCTCCCACCCCTTCCTTGTCCTCCATCCAGCTATTTTACAAAACTTTGGTTCATTTAGAGTATACATATCTTCAGTTGAAATATTCCTGTTTTCCATCCCTCCTTATTGTAATACTCTTAAATATTGTAATTGTTGTAGTTTTTGTGTAGTAAAACATCTTAAGCAAAATTAAATAGAAAACCCAAAGTGTTGATACATTTTGGAAGTCATTCCTATTTTGTTTTTAAAACGATTGGACTCCTGGCTAATTAAAAGAGAGCAATGATATTTTTAAAGCTTGCATGTCATATGTAATACACTCAGATACTTTAACATAAACCTGCATTTCCAAGTAACTCGTTAATCTTTCTGTTAAAATGTTTACCTGTTACTTTGATAAACAAGTAATGACTTTGAGCCTTTCCTGTAATGACAAATTTATTTAGATAGTCATGAACCAGAGGATTTTTTTGTCAGGTAGTAGCTTTGAGTGTAGAATATTTGAGCTAGAGCAAAATTTTGGTATTTGGCTGACCAGGAAAATAGATCCTTGTACACTGAAAATTAAGGCTGTGTTTTATAAATAAGTTTTTGGATTGCTACACAGTGGATAACAATTGAAGTTAAAACCATAAAAATCCTGTGTTTTTTTTTTTTTTAATTATTATTATTGTTCTTGGTTGGATATTTCCCCTTAATCAGTGCAGGCGAAAAAACTATTTATTGAACATAGCAATTAGTTATATAATTTGCTGTTCATTTAAAAAACAACAACAAAATGAAACAAAAAACTTTTGGTATTGCAATAATGATTAAGCAAGTTTTGTTTCCAGTCCTTTTTGGAGTTTGAAAGTATGGATGGAAAAACCTGTAACTACATGTAAACCTTTTTTCCCCTCAATAAACGTTAATTCCACTGAGATGTGGTTTCTCGTTTTCTGTTCTGCATCTCACGTCACCTTGGAATACAGGTTAAGCAGGACATGATATTGCTGTATGGGTAAATAAAGTCAGCATTTATCTGTTTCCTTGGGAGGTTTGTCTTCCCTGGGAATTGGCATGCAGTTGTATGAGATGGCTAAGCAGAGTGGGTAGTCCAGATTTTTCTTGGACCATCTTTGGCACTTGCTGGAGTCATGGTGAGATGGTTTAAGGAGAAGAAACACTGCTGATTTTGTTTAGATTTCTGGCAAGTTTTGCTCTCCAAAATAACTCACCATGTGGCTGTTTGAATGTTGATGTTGGCACAGCAAAAGGAATAGAACTACCAAGCTCTCACAGCAAAAATAATTTCATCCTCACTGTCAAGGAATGCCACCAAAAGTGTTTGTCATAATTCTAAGAGGGTAAGCGTATGAAACAATTTTCTCAACTATTTCTGAATGCCAGTGCTAGGAACTATTTACAAGAAATTAAAAGAAATGAACACATACCCAACTCTTTAAAAGATGTGATACAACATGCCAGGAGAAAGTGGTGACAAAACAAGTTCTATCTTACTGATTCTTTCTCAGTATCTATTAGGTTTTATCTCTAAATTGTGATTGAAAGCTCTTAGTAAAATGAAAACAAAGGATCTGAAACACTGAGGTTCAACAAATAACCTACTGACTCTAATGAGTTTACTGGTATTTATTGGTGAACCAGGTAATTTAATAAATGTTAAGAAAAAATTGTCTTCTGTAAACCGATTGCCGAAGTGCAAACAGAGAACTGTATTTCTTTTAATTTCGAAATTAAAGGGAGTACGGTACAGAAATAGTGAGGCAACATGAAGCAAGGGCATGGGAAATAGCTGCAGGGCTGGTTGGGGGAGGCACATCCAGGCTCGGGGTTATTGTGGTAATTCGGGGAGAGACAGAGAGGGCTACTGTTTGCCAGGTTGCAGTGCTTGTGGCCTGCAATTGTGAAGGGTTGGGATGTTCTGTTGGGTAGGGAGCAGTCGATCAATTCTGTTGGCTCCAAGCTTAAGCCAGATACGGGAGTGTCTGTATACTTGATTTGGAGATGGTTTCTTCCAACAGTTAGACAACCCAACGATCATGTTTGTCGCTGGTCTATACAAATGTGTCTCTAACACAGCTAATTGAACAGGTAAGTACTTCCTCTAGTCGTTTGTATTTAGTTCTAGAACTCTGATCATATGCAGAAGTTTCGCAACAAAGTAAATAAAGTCAACCTTAAGTAACAAAACTCCGACAAAGCGTTACTTTGTGCTAGTACGCAATAAGCCTAAATTCACAGTCAATTGCAGAGAATATTTAAATTCTGACTTCAGAAAAACCCAACAGTTCATCTTGTATTTTCTGTAGCCTTAATTCTAGGCTTAGCATATAGAATGCAAGATAATACTCACAACAGCTGCTATGCGGGCTAGCCCAAGACTTTATGTAATGGAAAATTTGCAACTGATGACAACAGTTAGAGAAATACTGATTTACATGTTTGGTCAAAGTAACTTCTGAGTTTGTGCGCATATATATATATATATATATTTATATATATATGGTGATAAGCATAAGGTGAAGTAAGTTTATTAAGATTATCATTTTATGTCATTTCTCTTAGATAACTACCCTTCAAATCTGTGGCAACATCAAGCATTCTGTCCTGCAGTACTAACCAAAGCATTTAGCATTAGCATACAGCGTTACTGTATGATATGAAAAGGTGTGACCTCGTCAGCTGAGTAATGCTTTTTGGAAAAAGCACCTTCTACTGCATGGCTTCTCAAAGGAAGAATAGTTATGTATACTTACTCCCTCTTTTTTAATTTGAATTTGTTCCTATAGATAGGGACAAACAGAATCCAAGTGAATAAACCACATCATTACAGCACTGCATTATGTTCCTCTTGTGGAGGAGGCTCAAGCTCTTACCAAACTGTCCACTCTGTTTGGCTGCTGCAGTCCTCCAGAAGTAACATGAATTCTCAGGACTAGAGAAAGGAACACAGAGTGGGATAAATGTTCTGTATTGCTGTCTATAAAAGTAACATTTTGGGGTTTTTTTGGGGGGGGGAGGGGGAAGCAAATGATTTGAACAGACTTTCCTTGTGCACATAGTCAACCTCCTTGTCTTCTAAACAGAAGTGCAATGGAGAGTGCAAAATTTTCAAGCCACACCATCTGCAGTAGCTAGACATTTCTCACACTGCTTATGTTTTACTTCTGTGTGAAGTATTTCAGGTGGCACTGCCTCTGTCTACAGCCAGAAAAGGACTGCTAGTTTCATCAGAGGAATGTTTTTCTGTATCTCATACAGAGCTGTAAATACAGCACTTGGATCAAGTTTAGGTGGAAAATGTCATTTCCCTTAAGTTAGATCAGTAGTATGTCTAGACAGCACAAAAAATACCATCATTGCACTTCCTCGGGTTGGGTCAAACTTATTATTAAACAGGAACAAATAAGCTTAATCCTTTTCCTTCTCTGCTTTAGATATGAGATGTGGATGAAAGATGTTAAACATTCATTAAAGAAAAAAAAATTGCAGATATACTAGTGCCCTAGATAAGGCTGTAAGCCACTTAAGCAGGTCTGTTCTAGTTTTGTGATGAGAAGGTGAGCAATCACACAGAATGACTTCTTAACCCTTCTGGTATTAACTAGGGGTAACATCTTTGATGTCTAATAGCAGGTAGCTTTTCATATTCAAACTAACAAATATATTTGTCTAAACATTAAAGAAAGTAATTAACTAAGACATGTAAACCTTTATTTAAATCGGTTCTCGGAAAAAATGGGTGGCTACAATGGAGGTAAGTTTTCCCATGTGAAAAAAAGGCTAGTAGTGCTTCCTGTGTAAGATTATTTTTTAAGCTTGAGTAGTTTGTTTTTTGTTTTTTGTTTTTTTTTTGTTTTTTGTTTTTTTTTTCGGGGATGTTTTGGGTTTCTTTGGTGGTTTGTTTGTTTGTTTAGTTTTCGGACTGTGAAAGTGTCTGATACGTTAGGGATTACAAATAGAGAAGAATTGTGGTCACCAAGAATCAATACTGATTATAACTGTTCCTCACATCCAATCTGTGATTGCAATCTCATCCTTCTTCCAGCACTATGTTAGGGCCAGGATGCACGTTCTCTGAACATCTCATTCAGTAGTTTATGATCTGTCAGCACTTGCAAGGTGAATTTTTCTCTTGCAAACCTGGTCCCTTAATACACGGAATGTACTATCACCAGTAAACATCCCAGGCACAAGATCACCTTCCAAGATCCTTCAGTATCTTTGGCTTTCAAGATGTACCCTAAGGGAAGGTACTGACAGAATTCTTCAAGTTGCATGGAGATAAATCACAGCTGTGGTGTGGACCTTGCATAGGTCTTTGTTTTAAATGGGAAAAAATATAAACATACATGGAAACTCAAGGGGGTAGAGCAATGGCTCAGTGCTGTGTAGAGACCAGTCTTGCAGATCTCTACATGGAGGAACCATGGGCTGTTTGGACCCATCTGTTGCACTGCTCCGTTTTTGTTCACATTCTCAGCATAATGATGACTGGCCAATCTTGCTGATTTGGTTTGTAGATCCAAGGTGATGAAAAAGAGATACTTATTTACTGTACTTCAGTAACTGTAAGCTGGCCCTCTCTGTTTTGTGGAAACCTACAAATTCATGGAGATGAGGAGGACCTGAAGGACGACAAAAGGTTACTGATATTTATACCCTATATGCTGTTAGACTTTAATAATTTGCAATAACTCAACTCTCTTCTATAGGCTCTGTAGAAATAGACACCCAACTCTCACAGCAGCAATTCACACAGGAGAAAAACCCACTGCCTGTTGTTCACTGAAGCACGGTTGGTGATATGTGATTCCACTATCCTGTCAACACGGATCTTTATGAATATTGTGTAGCATCTAATCTCACAACAACTCCACAAAATGCCTTCATCAGGGAAAATTCAACTGGTTTGATGGCTATCTCATGCTCTGCTGGAATATTTTGGCACAATACAGACTGTAGCAGAACAGCAACAGAATGGAGAACTTTGTCAGCAGCTACTATCTCCTGCTTGTGAACTTTCACAGCCTAACGTGATTTCATAATTCTCTTATTTCTCTTCTGCTCCTGGCTCTAGAAGTCAGTTTTTTCTTTTATTCAGACTACTGGTGCAGGATTGGGGGTAGGTAGAGAGGATCAAAATCTTGAGAACAAAAAGCTTGTCTGTATCACACTGAAAAATACCAGATGTGAAATACCATGGTTACTTTCCAGTTGAATTCTTCCTGGTTTAGGATCATCTCTTCCATGAGGAACTGCCAATTTGGGTTTCTAGGTTGTGGTTTTAACAATATTGTGTAGTAAATGTTCAGAAGCTGGCCTTTCCTCCTTGTATGTCTGTACCTTTTCCCTGGTGGACCACATCAGGAAAGAGAGGAAGACCTAGCAGGCCTGCTGTCTCTTTAGAGCAGGTAAGCTAAGCTAAAGGCAAGCTTCTTGCTCGTGTCGAGGTGTCCTTCACAAGTTTACAATAAGTGTAAGTAATAATTAAAATGGCTGATGTAGGCTCTTCCATGAGAGCAGCGCAGGGGCTGCGCATCACTGCGCGGCTGGGGTGGGCTCTGGCCCCCAGCCCTGTGCTGCTGCATTCAACCCCACTGCACTAGCTGCTGGTGGTCGAGGGAAAAGGCGGTGAGCGCAAAGCTTCGCTGGAAACAAACACCTGGTCCTGGTCTCTCACTCGCAGTGGAACACAAAGTGCAGGGATTATTTCTGGGTTTAAAATAAAACTTTCAAAGTCTCGATTTTCAGGCAGTCTTCATGCCATGTATCTGTCTCCCATCTACTGGAGGCTGGAAAGGAGCCCATGCCGCAAGCCATCTGAGGGGTTCTTAGGAAGGAGAAAAGACACAAGTATTCAAAAAAAAAAAAAAAAAAAAAAAAAAGACAAAATCTTATGGGAGTTGACAACTGGACTAGACACTGGTATAGCTGAGAATATTCCCTGGAGAGGAAAGTTTGTGCTGGGACAAAGTCACCTGATGTGATGGGAACTTAGAGGTCTGGGTTCAGTTCCTACCTCAGCCTAAGTGCGTAACCTCGGGCAGTGTTTCAACTCAGTTTCCTGTGCATGAAGATGAGGAAAATTACCCTTCTTCCATCATTTTTTTTTTAATTTGGAAGAGAGTGGGCAATTTGTGAGAGGATCCATACAACACAATTTGAAAGCTTTATAAAGTTTATAAAGCCTAAACCAGCACTGACAGATGCAGGACGCACAAGAGTGGCCACAACTGCACAGGGATGTCCTAAAGGACCGGTCTGTCTGGTCCCAAGCGGACATCGCAGGACAGGCTGTGTTTTCAAGGATCTAGCTCTAGAACCGAAACACCAAGAGGTTTCTTTCTCCAGTGGATGCAGGTGGCGAAGGAAAGCACAGCTTGCTTCAGTCAGGGGAGAGGCTGAGCCCCATTTCCCAGCCTGTGCCTTCCCCTCGTGCCACCAGGCAGGGCCCCTCCTCACCGAGCCCTCTGCCAGCGCCTGCCCGCTGCGTGTTGCAGGGCGGTTGGAAATGCACATTAAAATGCTCCAATACCATCACTTTTTTAAAAAAAAAAAGTGTTGCAGAATCCACGTTGGTGTTTTAATCTTCCCTTCAACCTCTGGGTTTGGTGCGCCTGTGGTCTCACAACGCAGATGGTTGAGCTCTCCGAGGCCAGGGAAACCTGGCCTGCAGAGCGGCAGGGGAGGCGGCTGGCCCCGGGTTAATCGAAAGGCGGACGCACAGCCCCGGCCAAAGTCTTCTCTGACGGTGAATATCATTAGTCAGTTTAATTAACTGATGGAGGCAGGAAGCTGGGAAATTGCTAAACCTATGGAAGACATGTCCGTTTTCTAAATGAACTCCCCACAGCAGGCAGAGCCTTGCCTAATTATTTCCTCCTTTAGCTTCTTCCCGATCTCCTTCCACCGCAGCCACCGCACGGTTCTCCCTTGTTACCGTCCTTGCTGTGGCCATCGGTGTCCCGCTTCCTGGGGTCTTACTCTGCTGTGCAGGAAGGGGAAAGTTCGTGTGGCATTTCTAATGCACAGGAGCAGCAAGTAAAAATCGTGAGAATTAAGCTTTGGAGCTTAGCAGGAAAAGAAAGGCAATGACTAACGTGAGAGGTTCTTTAATGAGATGGGCACCACAGAGATCTGGGGAAGCTCCTTCAGGCATCGGCATGGAGAAGACCCCACAGTACGGCCAGGGGAGGTAGATGGCAGAGAGTGGCTCTGGCCAGCATTACCTCCTGAGCCTTCCTGCCATCAGGGTAACACAGCAGCGCTTGCCTATTCCAGCAGGAACAAGCCTGGCTCCAGCCTGGATTCAGTCTCTATAATCCTTTAAAAGGCACCCTTGGCTTCTTCTTGGCCTGGTGATACCTGTCCTTTAAGGGAATGTTCACGGTGACTCCCTTTCTGCTGGAATATGTGTCTTTTCAGTAAATCCCAAGCTGCAGCTTCTCCTGGCTGACCAGAGCAGCTGGCCGTGAAGTGTGGCAAAGCAGGGCGCAGCACTTATTCACGTGGGCTCTTCAACACAACCAGACGGGTTCGGCCATCGTAGCCAGGGGGGTTGCGTTCACATAAAGCGCAGCAATGCCCTGAGTGGCAATGCCTGGTTCCAGCCCACGCTGCCCGCAGTAATCCTTCCCAGAGCCTCCCCTCCGCCTGCCCCTTGCCTGCCCTCAGAAACGTGCTGAGCAGTATTTTCAAACACAGCCCTTCCAAGGTGTCTTAGGTGCAGCCCTCTTTAAAAAAGCAATCCCGAGTGCCAAACATGCCCTTGGAGACAGTTTCACTCTCTGTTTCGCCATCCAAGTAATCTGTGCTACCCTGAGGATGAGCTGGGCCAGGCTAGCAGAGGCTGAGCAGAGCAGGTCTGGTGGCTTCCCACCGCCGCGCTTCCCTCGCCGGCTGCGATGCTGCTTCAGTCTCAGCCACCATCTTACGGGGTGTGAGGCAAAGCCGCCGAAGCTCCAAGCATTTTAGGTATCCCCTCTGTAAGGTATGTATTTTGACAGAAGCAAAAACCATTCCCTATGTTATTTTGGGGGGCAGGAGGGTGAGGAAGGGGGGAAGTTTCCCCGTAGTGCTGTGTGTGTGCTTTTACAAGCCTGGAAGCACGCTTGTCGCTTGCGGGTGATTTGGGCACAGGAGCTGCCCTGCAGTAACGCGGCGGCACCCCCTGCGCACCCCTCCGCAGGAGCCCTGGTGGCCCTGGGATGGCTTGTGTCCTGGGGATGAAACCCGCTCCCTTCCACGGGGTTTGAAGGAAAAATGTAACTCCTGGCTGCTGCTGCTGCCGCTGCGAGAGCAGCCAGTGGCAGCGCTTAGCAGAAACGAGCGAGCGGGCTGCTAGCATCGGCACCAGCTCCCCCGGCCGAGCCCAGGGCAGCCATCGGTGGCCCCAGCTCCGGACGCCTCCAGCCACCTACCCCAGGACCCGTGGGGTGGCCGCGGGGACGCACCCGGCGCCTGAGAGCAGCCCCTGCTCGTCCCCAGCCTGGCGAGCGGCAGGGAGGATTTCCACTCAAATACCTACCCAAATAGCTAACGCCGCCCTCCGCGGCATGTGGAAATAGAAACCTTCGTTTTTCCCGCCTGCTAAAGCCACCTGCTGTTGTCTCCTCCTGTTTGCTACTTTTAGCTCATTAGTTCCACCAGGACTGCCCGGCAGCCTCGCTGCCTTTCACCGCGGGCACGTCAGAAGTGGCTGAATGAGCCGCAGCAGCTGCGCGACCCGCTCGCTGCCGAACAGCAGCGCGCATCAGCGCGGGGTGCGTGCCGAGCGGGCGAGGAGGAGCCCCGCAGCTCCGACGGCTCCACACCGAGGCCGTTTGGTCGCAGCCTTCTCTCAGGCTTCTTCTGGGTGAGAAAGATGAGCCTCCGTGGCTGTCGCCGGCTACAGTGATAATTTTATGAGTTGGCTGCTGAAATATCAGCGCAACTGCTCGCTGAGGGATGCTGCCAGCCTGCTTTCTGGGTGGTGATACCCATGCAAAAGCTTGCCATGATCTTCCACTAATCACGAGGAATGTGAGTGGAAATCTGAAGAGCTGCCCAAGAATTCCCCCCAAATTTCACCAGGTGCAATAGATCAGACTTAATTAGGGAAGGCTCTGCTTTCATCTCCTTCCCTTGCTGGGAAGACAGCCTTCCTCTGCAGCAAGAGGAGCGTTGTCTAAATTGGTGCTGCCTTTGTACTTGAAATCCAGTTCCTCCTTGACAAAGACGAGAGAGGAAATGTGTCATTTAAAATAGGGGAAATTAGAAAGGGGTTTGCTGGGTGTGTGGCAAAAGCTGAATGTTCTCCATGAGCTCCAGAGACTGGGAGAACAGCAACTGCACCACGAGCAAAGGAAGGAAGAAGGCGCAAGGAGGAGGTTGCTCGTTGCTTTGCTGAACGGCGCTGGAGCGCCGGCAGGGAGAGGGGAAAGCGAGCTGCAAGGCTGAAGGCAGCAGTGAAAAGTGGGAAGTTCAGAATTAGCTTTGGAAGTTATCGGAGAAGCAGAAAGAAGAAAGGAAAGGAAAGTTGTGTGGAGGCACGGGGAACGGGAGAACCAAGAGCAGCAGCCTGTGGTGCGAGGAAACCCCTGGGCACGGGGTTGTGGCGGGACCCCTGCCTGTGGAGGAAGGTGGGACCGAGCAGGGCGAGGATGCGGAAGATGCTGTGCTTGGACGAGAAGTAACCTGGCAGTGGATTTTCCTGGAGCCTTCTGCTCGATCACAGCACTTTCCACAACCGGTCCTGCCAAGCCCTCTCAGAGCCCCAGTCCCTCCACAGTGCCGAGGGCTGTCGCCTCCTCTCCCCTCCCGCTGCAGCGAAGTTTCTCATTACAGAAAGTTGTTATGGCATGAATCCATTTGTATGCTATTTGGCTGAGTACAAACTGGTAACGTTTGAATTAATAACCGTGGAACCTGTAAAATTTCAAAACAGCAGAGATCTGCAGAGAAGATAGGGTGATGTTTACGATCTTGACGTGTTGACAATAGTAAATAAAGAACCAATCTTAAGTTTCAGAGAGCTACAGAAACAGCCTGATTTTTCTTCTTGCAACCAACACATTGTTTTTCTTCTGGAGTCAGGCGACTGTTAAGTTTCTGAGTGAACAATATGGATTTTTCACTACTGCCCTCCTCCTTTTTTCTTTCCTTTATGCCGGCATGAATTCGCTCTTCCTGTCAGACATCAGTTACTGCAAACCCACAAAGATCTCGTCTGCTTTTAACTTCCTCCTCTCAGCCCGGGCTCCGCGCTGCTTCTCCCCCAGCACCCAGCCAGCTTCTCACCGGAGAGCAGCCCCGTGCCCGGTGGCGTGCTGCTGCCCCTTCCTCCCAAATCCACTGCGCCCAGACCCCCACCCAGGGGTCCCCGCCACCGCCTCCTGCTGCAGGAGGCCGGCTTTGGCCCCTCACATGGGACGCCCCAGTGCTGCTTTTGCAGAGCAAGCCCCCTGGACCCAAGCGGTCCCACACTGGCCCCAGGTGCTGCTGCTTCTCTGCCCTCCCCAAAACCCACCCTGATGAGGAGACCTACGCCAGGAGAGCCTCTTCCCTGCAGTTTATTGCCCAAAGCATGGTCATGCTTGAGCTGATGGGGCCAAGCATTGCGCTAGCTAATGCAAGGGGAAGTCTGCAAGCCAGGGTGCCCCCCAGACGTGCCCGTTCTGTAGAAATCCTGATAAAAGGCTTTAACTTTTGACTTCTGGCACGGGTCAGGACGGCAGTAGGTACAGAATTCTGATGCGGAGCAGAACCCAAGTGTGGGGGAGCAAAGGGCTGGAGGCACACAGCCCAGCTTGGTGAGGAGGAGAGGGGAGGAAGGCAGGTGGGGAGAAGGGGGACAGGGTGTAGCAGCTGGAGGAAGGAAACCGGGTGGGAGCTTAAGGTCAGCAGCTGAAAAGGGAAGCGGGGTGGGAAGAAAAAGTGGATGAAACAGGAAGGACATGGCTATGAGCTGGGTGAAGGAGAGCAGAGACTGGGGCTGAAAACCATCGGCAGCAGAGGTCTGTCACGCTGTCTGGGCAAACAGGCACCGAATGTCAGGACCAGGCACCTGCAGGAAAAGGTAGGAGGCTGCTGCCCTGAAAACTTGGATCTGCAGACGTCAGAGAGGACAGAGCTGCATTTCATGAAAAAAGAAGAAGCTGGATGGTGGCACTAACCTGTCTGTGTGGAACACAGCCTGTCTGTGGGGCACAGCTCCCACGGGGTGATTTGCTCTGTTTTAATGACTGCTGCCCTTTTCCCTTTGGCTTTTGCTGGAGGAAAAGGAAATGCTCTCAAAGTCATTGCCTAGCACATCATTCTCTCTAAGATCAGATGTACCTATAGCTCTCGGGGAGGATGTTGTGATTTACCGATGCGGGGATGTAAAATACACTTTCTTGGAATCCACACATGTGCACACTCTTCCTCTGGCTCTGCTATCTCCTGTTTGAGACCACAGCCAAAGAAAATAAGAGAAGCCAGCTCCCCTGCTAGGGGCATATGTCTGAACAGGCTCAAGCTTAATAATGTCCCTATTTAAATATGTATAGAGCCAATTGTTAATGTAAAGCACGCACATGCTAAAGCGTTTTGGGGTGGTTTGCAGAGAGGTTAGGGCACCTTCTGTGAGGTCAATGCAAAGGAAAATATTGGTGTCTTCCCTTCTCCTGCTGCTTTGAACCGATGATCGCTGCTGTTTTCATTCCTGGTCTTCTGCGGCTACCGCAGGAAGGCTCCGTGTGCTCCTCCTCCGGCGGCTGCCCCCTCCCATGCCCCCCTGGCCCTGGGGGGAAGGAGCTGGGGGGAGCTGGGGGCAGGGGCTGGACCTCAGGGACCATCTTAGTGCACGGAACCCCCATGGAGCAACCACCCAAAGTACTTTGTGGAGGGGAAGGGAGCCCAGAGGCAAGGATGTGAAGTGCCCAGAAGCTCTGGAGCCACCAGGCTGCCTTGGCCACCAGCTCCTGCCCCCCAGCTGCCTGGTGGCTTCCCAGGGGGGCAGGAACTGCCTGACCCCCCTGTACCTGCTGTGGTAGCGATGGTTCCAGCTCTGCCTTGCCCTCCCTGCCCTTACTGAGACAGAAGGATGTCTCTCCTGTTGGCTTGGTGATGCTCCAGCAGGTTCATTCATTCAATGTTAGCGGCACCTGCCGCACTCCAAGGCAAAAGCCAAAGAGGGGAAAGTGTCTTCTGTCCATTTTAAAAGCCTCCCCTTTCTCTCTCTCCTTTTTNTACAGTAAATGCCCCACTTACTCAACCGGAGGTAGATTAACTCAACTCACCCCAAAGAGTTTTCGGTTACAAAGCCCAGCTCTGTGGGGATGGTGGGTACGTCAAAGCAAGGTCCACCACTGCCCTCACGTTAGCTGTTGGCTTGGCCATGTGTCTGTGGGACCTACTTTGTGTGCTTGTAAATGTCATTAAATCTGTGGGGTTTTAACTATTAGCACACATTTCTATCCAGCCACTATTCAGAGACTTCCAAAGTCAAACTGGAATATAAAAAATGTGCCTTTTGGAGTTATAATGGTGTCTCTGAAGCCACCTACCACCCACCGTAACAGTGTAGGTTTGGCTCCATGGTGCACCATTGCTGTTCTTTTTTTTTTTTTTTAATTAGGATGTGATGAAGAGAAGAAGGATAATTTCCCCATTCCCAAAGGACCATTCCCTATGCTTGCGGACAGGCGCTTTGGGATGTGCCAGAGGAGAGGCAGCAGCTCACCTGGGATGCTGGTGAGCCGCAGTGGCCAGCATCACTGCATGTTTCTGCTGGACCTTGGTGGCTCCAGTCACATGCAGCCCCACCACCTCTACCAAGGGTGTTTCTGACAGCATGGCTCTGCTGAGTTTTTCTGAAAGTTATTGAACTTGTTCAGAAAAGAAATTTCCTATATGGGAACCCATACTTGATTTAGGACAACAACTTATTGTTAAGAGGGAACACTGCCCACAGATGAAATGGGTTTAAGATTTTGTGTTAACGTGTTTTCTGTTGGTGCAGTTTTCTCAGTTGAATTTAGTTACTTACAGATCTGAATTTAAGATAGCAACTAAACATAATGCAATTTCTCTCTCTAAGGCAAGGAAAGGTTTTCATCTGACACTTGATTAGTCGTTGATGGTGATTTCTAGCACAGTCAGAAGTACAGAGTTTTGCCATGACTAAAACTTATTTCTAATTTGTTGAAGGGATCATATAAAACGGGTTACGGAAAAGAATGGTTCTCCTGAAAACATCAAATGCTGCATTTCGGTATTTAATTGCAAGAAATGTTTCATCTCTCATACAGCAAAATAAAACAAAACAAAAAACTTTTGTTTTACTCTGTTGTCATTATTTCTTGATTTTTTGAGTATTTCTTAATTTTAGAGATACTTGTTCAAGATTTAAGAATGCTTGTATCCTTAAAGTGTATAAAAATAATATGAACAATCATAAAAGAGGTATAATCGATAAAGTTGGTTTTGAGATTGCAAAGTGAAAAAAAAACTTATCAGAAAACGTGTTAGCAAAAAAATATTATTAAATTAACACATTAGCAAAAACAAATTAATACGTAAATCCAAAAGAAGGGATCAGATTTTCTAATTTAGAAATTCAACAGCTCTGAACACGACCCCGGGAGTTAGCATAGATTCTTAAATTTTGTGTGTGGGTCTTCCATGCTTGATGTTTACCAGCAGAAGCAGTCATTTGATAACCAGCTCTCCGAGGTGCTCAGCGCCTTCCCCTGCTTGACCTACAGCTGCAGAGCTGCAGAGCAAGTCCTGGCTTGCTTCGCCGCTGCGCTGGGCGCTGCTGGAGTTTGAGGATGAGACAACGTGTGCACCAATACGATCTCTCATGGCAGAGGTTTGCAACAAGATGTCCAGCATTTAAAAAATAAAAAAAACAAAATACACTACTAAACAAAACAAAAAAACCCAGCATTTTGTATGAGACTAAAAATAATCAATTGCAACTTTATTTGCAGCAGAGGGAAACAGGATAGGGTTCTTGTGGGGATTTCAAGTATAAAACCTCATATCTTTTTCACTCCTTTTTCACTCATAATTTATAGAGAAAACAAAATCTTCCCTTAGGCTACAGATAGTCATGATTTTTTTCCTGCTCAGAAGAGCTCCTAAGCTGTCTGAAGGCATGTGTGGGGCAGAAACTTAGTTTTCTGGTGGAAAAGAAAGGGTTGTTCCCTCTTTCCTAATTATTGAGACAACTGGACTTCGGCACCTGACGTGCAGCCGGCACTCGCGGGAGGACACCCATGAGCAACCCCCGAGCGAGCTGCCAGCCTCCCTGAGCCCCGGCAGGACCCAGGGGAAACCAGAACCCAGGCTGACGACGTTTGCACCCGGAAAGCCGCCCGGTTTTGCTCGGGTTCTCCCAAAGCCAGCGTTCCGCAGCCGGCGGTGCCACCTCCCCGCTAGGCCGCGGCCGGTTGGCGAAGGAGCCCAGCGGGCGCGCGGTGGCCTCTGGCTTGGCAGCGCCAGGAAAGCCTTTGGCCCCTTCTTCCCCTCACCGAGCTTCTCCCTCCCGCAGCAAACGACCCCAGCTCAGGGAAAATAGACCCACGTTAAAAACCAGCAGCGTTCGGGCCAGTTTTGGCTACCGGGAGCTGAAGGCAGCGTTAGGACTGCAATTAAAATGGAAAAGCCAGGGTGTAAATATGTTGTGTTCGATCGCGTAATTAGAGTATGCTACTGACGTGAAACATCTTCATTTATTCTTAGTCTTCAAAATACAGATTCGATTATTTTCATTTTATTTTTACTTCAAGAGAAAAAGTTCTGTATTTTTACTATCTCGCCAGTGCTGCAAGAAATTTTACTAGAATTTCCAGAATTTCATGGTTTAATTAAGCAGCTTTAGCACTCCTTTCAATTAGGTCTAATGTTTCGTTACCATCAGAACTGACATTTGGATTTTTTTGTTTTGAGAAGAAACTAAGATCGGATTCTGACCAGACCCATGCCTGAGTTCAAAATCAGGATTTCAGCATTATTAGTATTAGAAACCCAAACAAAGCTGAAGCAAAGGGGTAGAAAACACTTCTGAATTTTCTTGGATCCATCGTTTAATGTAAGAAAGTAAACTCTTGCAGACAATTATTTTTTTTTTCACCCAAAGAACGAAAATAAACAAATTTTGGCATTTTGTTGCTAGCACAAATTGATTATGTCTTTACATCGTTAAGTTATGGCAAGTAAGGTAAATGTGAGCCTTGCCTCCAACTGCTGCCTATCAGAAAGTTTCAGTGGATGTTTACATATAGGCTGGGGCTTTATCACAGCTCTGATGCAAGAAAGCTGAATTTTTTCTCTGGCCTCTGTGACCCCATTCTAGTACTGTGCCCGTGCACATTCTGTGAACTCAGTTTTACTCCCACAAAACGACTATACGTTCAGACAATGGACTCAAAACAGACTTACAAAAAGTACCCTCAAACTAGACTTGCAGACACAGGTTTACCTAAATACATCGTTTGTTTCATGCCTTTCTACTTGATTTTCAAACTTTGGTTTAAGTTAAACTTTAAAAGCATTTAAATGCTTAGCTAAACAGTTTTCTGTTACAAAATAAATAAATAAATAAATAAATACAATCTGCAGTGAAACCAAAAATATTTCTTGAAGAAAAACTTGAATCTGGAGTTTGTAGAAACTACTACTTAGTTTAGGATATATTTATGTTCCCCCAGTTGTATCAAGGATCGCTCAATTGAGATGTAAATTGAGCTTTGAAACAGGAATTAATTAGCATGAGAGCAGTGCTGTACGTATGCACTTTAATTTTGTCAGTCTAAGACTTGTATTTATTTTCACAGTTTATGCCTTACGGGGATGCAGAGTATTTTTGTTTTTACAGATCTCTCTTCTCCTAGTTAAATACTTATTTTTGTAGAAGTTTTAGTTACTTAACTTCACTACATTTTTTTTTTTTTTTTTTTTGCAATAACTAGGCTATGCATAAAATGTTTTAGAAAAAAATAAGGTCAAACCTCATTGACTAATTAACTGCCAGAGAACCATAACTTAGACAAAAAAAAAAAAAAAAAAGATAGGTATTTCCTTCTATAGTGTGATTGTGCCAGCCATTTTATACTGACAATACCAATCTGAACAGATCTTGTAACCAAAGTTCCCTAACATTTTATACCTAAAAATATGAACAACATACTAAGGTAAGCCACTGTAACGGAAACAGTTAAACGGAATGGCTTTTGTGAGAAACACAGGAGACTGAGCTTAACTTGTTCAAAAGCAGATAAAGAATAACTGAAATGACGTAGGGGAATGATTCGGATATAAGCAGCAATGTCTGCAGGAGGAGCCAATAATGCTGCAGCTCAGCCTTCAGCCTCACAGGTAGTTTAAGCCTGCCATAGGCTCTGTAATTCATGGACTCAACTCTTCAGCCTGCCCAAGGACCAGGGCAGAAACAAAAACTCAGCTGTACTTAGCATTGGGTTGCTTTCTGATCTTCAGAAAAAAATAATAAAGAGTAAATGATAAAATATATACTGTGAAGGGAAAACACATTTTCAACACAAACATTCGTGACCATGTTCTTCAGAGGGTACACGTATTAATGGCTAATTTAAACAGCTGGTTTTGTGAATGTTGCCTTGATATTGGAACACTTATTCCTGATAGGATTCGTAAAAAAGACAAAATCAAAATCAAAAATAAACTATTGCTTGAACTGGAAGGCATTGAATTCTTATCAACCTCAGGGTAAAGAATAAATATATTTTAAGATATTAAACCAATTTAAAACAAAACAACAAAAAAGTAAACTCTATGAAACTTTGGCAGCTAGCAGCTCTAATTGTGCTTTCAATTTAACAAGATAACTAATTTTTACCCAAAATATATTTTTTTATATTAAAAGCAAACTGTTTCAGACTTTCTTCAAAGGCCAGCGTTATACCACAATTTTTCCAGAAAGAAACAAAGATTTTTCCTATTAATAAATAATGGCTGTTTGGAAGAAACTCTGGGCATTAAAATCCAACCAGTGCTAGATATTAAAAAAACAAATTTTCCCCTCCCTTCCCACAGCTGTAAGACATGGAGGGGCGCAGGGCAGACCCCACCAGGTACCCCTGGCTCTTGCTGCGGGCTGGGAACACCGCTGCTGCCCCAGCGAGGCACAGCGGGTCCTGGGGAGGAGGCTCGCATTGTTCTCTCCACAGGGATTTCACGCTTGGGTTGCTGCCCCATTTTTCTCCCTTACTGGATATTTTCCCCCCTTGGCAAAAAGAGCTCCTGGAGCAAAAGAGGAGCAAGCAAGAAACGGAGCCTGATTTCTCCAAAATGCAACCAAAGAAAACCAAACCAAACCAAACCAAAACAGAAAAAGCACCTGAGCTGAGTTAAAATACACTTAAACAGTGAGAAGCAGTTTTACTTCTGAAATAATGCCTTTGTTTTCAGCCCTGCACTTCTTGTGGAAGCCCCACAAAACGCTCTGTGGCCAGGGGAAGCCATGTTGGCCATGACTCCTTGTCACTTGATCAAATAAACTTCTGAATTCATCTGGCTGGGTTACACACACTACATTTATATTTTCTCTACGTTCTCCTTCCGCCACTATGGCGAAGATCTCAGATTTCAGGTATCAAACTGAAATATCACAGCAGTGCTATTTTTAAAGCCCCATTTTGAATCCAGCTGTACCAAGCACAGCTAACATTGGGAAAAAGTTGATATCTGGTGTATTCCAACAAGACTGCAAGTCAGGTTTATATTTTAAATGTATGTGAACTGATTTTTTGTTTTGCAAGACCAGTTTGCAAATGTTTGAAGGCTGAAAACAAGATAAACTGAACAACCAGCGCTCAAATAAAGAGATCCCTGGACAAAACGAAAAAACAAAACGTTTACTTTCCAACCAGAACGCACAGATCCATTCTAAGCCACAGACACCGCTTTCTGTGCACAGGAGTAGTTATTTGGAAATAATGTTTGCATTATTTTAATATCACCATATTATGTTAACGTTGCATTGAAAAATAAAGGATTCCTGCAACTTCCCGGCAAGCAAAATCACACAGATACAGTTGACCTTTTTGTGGCTCTTTTTTATTGGAAAGAAAAAAAAAAAAAACAAAAAACAAAAAAACAAAACCAAAACCCAACAAACTTGACCGGAGCTGGCTACAACGCTTTCCCCCGGCCCCTCCAACTCCAGCCGCCGCCGTGCGATGTGCCCGCTTCCCTTCGCACGGCCGCGGCCGGTA